>JAGIKU010001511.1:0-221458 GCA_020086695.1 Penicillium sumatraense | reverse complement strand
ACCTTTACTTCCTATTTAGGATAGTTTAATACTATCCTTAACTCCTCTGAAGCTTAGTAAGACCTATAGTCTTATAGTCTAGGGTATAAAAGAGTCTCTGGGTTTAAATCTAGCGAGCCTAGGTGGGTTTATATATAGTAAACAAAACTCTGAGAATAGTTCCTATATTAACTCTTTTACTGTATATCTTTAATATTAATACCTGTGTTTTTGAAATGGCCTCTTGCGCTCTGCTTCTTTACCCTAATCTTGTTAATATACTAGTCGAGGAAGTAGTCGAACCCTTGATCTGGATTTTTGGTGTAAGATTGCTAATAGCGCTAAATGAAGGCTTTTAGTTCTGTAAAGAACTCTTTAATTAGGTTTAAGTCGGGTGAGTATAGAGGTAAATAGACTAGTTTGATACCTGTATTAAAGTATATCTGCTCTAGTTTCTCTGAATGATAGAAAGATATATTGTCTATGATAAGGACTGACTTAGGTGCAGGATATTTTCTATAGTAATAGAGGAGCTCTTTAATAAAACCTTCAAAGAATAATATATCTGTTGTACTTTAGAAAATATGATAAAGTAGAATCCTATCTTATATATAAGCAGAGAGAATCTAATACTATTAATCGTGATAGAATTTTGATACTTATATAGGTATTATACTAAGGGGAGACTAGCTAGTTCTTCTGATCCCTATCTGTTTATTACACCTAGATTTATCTACATAAACGAGATGATAAGAGCTAAATTCTAAGATAAGGTGACAGTAATTATTATGTAAATCTAGGTTATACTCTTTTACTTTCTGTCGAGCTGCCTTTTTAGTCTACTCTTTATAATATAGGGTATTGCTAATTGTAGACTTTAGTATAGATACTTCGAATTTATTAAGAAAGAATAATTCTATCTTATAAAGATATAGATCTAGCTTATCGAGTAGATAGTTATATAGGGCTTCTAGTATAATCAGAGTGATACTCTATAGCTGTCTAGGTTTAATAGGAGAGGCTTTGATACTACTGAATAGTCGTAAGTTAGATCTGATTCTGATAATAGTGCGCTTACTATAGCCTATAGCTTTCGCTATCTACGAGGTAGTTAGTTTATTACTAGCAATCATATTATAAATTAACACGAGAGTAGATATGGCTAGGTTAGGAGCTATAGTTTGTTACTGCTAGTAGAAGTACTACCTAAGTAACCTAGTTGAGAATTGGGAAAGTAAACATGGGGTATACAGGTTATAGCTTCTAGCCTTACAGGTAATAAACATATTTCCCGCTATTATAATAGTCCGGTAATTTACGGTACATCTACAAAACCCTTCTAAAACTAATAAGGCTCAACAAGTATCTTCTAAACGTAGTTTAGCGTTTCTTGGTATTAGGGTTCTAGAAACAAAGAGAGAGTGCCAGAGATAACACCGAATTCCAGAAATACTGTACCCTGCGTTTCCTAGTGCTATATAATCCCTGTAATATTGCACTCTTTACTTTTTCAATGTCTACTAGATATACATTGACTAATATAGTCAAGCTTGACAAGTAGTAACTTAGTAAGTTACTACTAGGTACTACTAGTACCTTAATGTCATGCCATTATGTTCCACAAGAATCCTGGCTGGTGGTCGGATATCTAGTTAGGCTTCGTATAGTATCGTCATCATTTGTCGCCACTCATCCCCGCATCTACATCTATATAATCCTAGACTTACCTGAGAAGATTTCTACTGTCAATACTTCTCAAAGATTTAATCCACCTCCATCCGAACCATCAAGACTTATCCCATATAGCCTTGCCTGAGCCAATATCAAACCAACACACCACAGAGGAACCCTACCCTAGGTCTAGGGTAGACTTTAATCCACCATGCAACCCACCAACCACCAAGGTACCACTGGTGCCATCCCAGATCGAACCCGAGACCAAAATGTTCTGGTAGAAGCCAATCTTGCTCCAAGTCAAACCCAGAACTCAGCGATTGACCCTCGAGATCGAAATGAAAGGGATGACGATGAAGGTGGAAGGGTAGATCCAGAGCCAGCTTGGCAACCCCGATTCGACCGTCGGCAGAGTTGGAATCACCAGGATCGCAAGCACCAACTGCAGGAACGATTATTGAATGTGGAAGGGAGCCGGGAAAGAGGATTCACTGAGACTAATCGTGGGGTTTGAGGGTACCCTATGGTAGCCCGAGGGTAGCCCGACCGGATGGCATGGATAGCGGGGATCTCGCACTGCGTATCAAAAGTGACTATATCAAAAGTGTATTAGTTTATTCATTTCTTTAAGTGCAATGGTGCACCAGATGTTGTACAAAGTAGAGAAGAGCAGAGCAGAGGTGTGTAGTAGACAGAGAAAGAAGAAAGAGGCAATGAAAGAAGGATGTAGAGAGAGAAAGACCTCCGCACCGCCTTCAGCCCGCCTCTCGATTCATCCCGCCGGACTTCCTCAGTTGCTGCCTCCCTCTTCCTCATTCTATCTCCTCAGCAAGGAGACAAATAATCCCTTTCTTTGGCTATTCTATTTTTATCCCCCTAATACTTCTTTTACATTTCTCAATGTGGCCTCCAGGTCATCACTTCTTCCCCCACTCGTTCTAGGAGGATCTCACTACATTCGATCCTGACCGCACACACATGGATCGCCAAAAGAAAAGTATGCGCCTGTAGAGCTTTGGACTGCTCTTTTCGGTCAACTAACACTGCTTCCCTTTACAGGAGAGCTCCGCGATCTAAATGAGAGAGCTTGGGCAGGCGAAACTGGTACGAATTATCTCATCCACCACCCCCCATTCACCCCTCCTGCTTTCTTAATCTAATTTGGCCACTCTCTCCCTATAGATGTCTTTCCTGTCAGCAAGTCCCTCGACTCGGCCCTGAAGAAGAATACCGCCTTCATCAAGCGTCTTCGAACCGGAATTAGCGCATCGGCTCTATCAACCTTTCTATCCGATATTCGCACCCTCTCGCTCCACAAGTATCTATCCGAGATAATCTCCGCCTGCTATGAGGGTCTCTCAAAGCTGAAAACTCCCGGAGAGATCGCCGTCGGAGTTGAAATTGTTGCCGCACTACACCAGCGATTCGGTCCTACAGAGTTCACTCGCTACATTGGATGGCTGTTAGGTCGCGGCCTGACCTCCCCGGAAAAGGCTTCGCTCAAGCAACTCAGTCAAGAGAACCGCGAACGTGAGGAGAAAGAACGTCTTGCTCGCCACCGGGTTCTTTTGCGCGTTGTCACTGAGCTTTGGCTAGTTGGTGTTCTTCGAACTCTGGATGATGTCGAACGGCCCGATGATCTTGGCGTCAAGGGTAAAGACCCCGCGAACAAGGCCTCCGAGGCTCCCGCTTTGAAGCAGAAATTCCCCGCCACCACGCGCGATCCGGAAAAAGCGGAGCCCTTCCCGTTGGAAGTGATAAAGGATCTCTTGGGTCATGATCGGGACCATACGAACTTGCCTCTTGCGGTTCTGTTTGTTAAGAGTTTCAGTTGGGATATTCTAGGTACAAAGTTGGCTGATGAGGGGAGAAAGACGGTTGAGGCTGATGGAGCGACAACAAGTGCTGGTGGTGAAACTGAGAATGCAGACAATTCGGACGCTGCTCTCGACGCGGATCCCCCGTTAGCTTCGGAGAAAATGCAATTGCGGTTCAAAAATATTCTGAATCGATACTTGGATGATGTCAAGGCGCATGTTGTACGAGACCAGAAGGCTTTGTCGAATCAGAGTCGTCGCAATGCAGAGGCATACGTGAAAAGTGGTGAAATCTTTGAGGACCGCCAGTCTAACTTCGAGAAGCAGACTAAAGTCCTTGATAAGCTTGTCGCGAATACTCAGGTATTGTGTGAAGCCCTTGGTGCTGAAATGCCAGATCTCGTCGAGAAGGAAACCGCCGATGCTTCTGCTGGTGGGGGTATTGGATTGGTTAAGACTACTGATTACCTTCGCGGCCAAGGCGAGGGTGCCGGTATCTGGGAAGATGAAGAGGAGAGACGCTTTTATGAAAACTTGGTTGATCTGAAAGGCAAAGTTCCGGCTGTTCTTCTGGAGGATGGCAAGAAAAAGAAGGTGGAGGGCGAGGATACTGGCAAAAAGAAGGCAGATGGTGACAGTGCCGCCGAATCTCCTTCTGAGAAGACTGAGTCTGCAGAAGAGAAGGCTGCGGCTGCAGCTGCAGCTGAAGCAGATGATCAATCTACCGCAATCGCTAGCAAGACTGTGGGTGCCCAAGTCGATGCTCTTCTCGGAAAGCTTCCTGATTTGCAAAACAAAGATCAAGTTGACCAATTTGCATTGGACTTCTGCTTTGTCAATTCTAAGGCATCCCGGAACAGGCTTGTTAAAGCAGTCTCGGATATCCCTAAGGGCCGTGTTGACCTTCTGCCTCTCTACTCGCGCTTGGTGGCTACTCTTGGGCAATATCTTCCGGATATCCCACAGGGCTTGACAACATATCTTGATGAGGAGTTCCGAAGTTTACAACGGAGAAAGGCTAAGGATTTCCTTGGACAAGTGCGTATGAGCAATGTGCGATATCTTGCTGAACTGACCAAGTTCGGCGTGGTGCCCGAGCACATCATTTTCCATTGTTTCAAGGTCTCCCTAGATGACTTCTCCCGCATGAACATTGAGATCATTGGAAACCTGCTCGAGAACTGTGGCCGCTATCTGCTTCGCAACCCGGAGACTTCGCCTCGTATGGCATCCTTCCTCGAAACTTTGGGTCGAAAGAAGACTGTTCAGCATATCGGCCAACAAGAACGCATGGTGATTGAGAATGCAATTTACTATGTTGATCCGCCCCCACGGCCTGCAATTCAGCAGAAGGACCGAACTCCGATGGAGCAGTACATTCGCCGACTGATCTACTTGGACATGAACAAGCGTAACTACACGAAAATCCTGAAAGCGATCCGAAAACTGCACTGGGAGGAACAAGAAGTTGTTGACATATTGGAGCGCGTCTTCAGTAAACCCGTCAAGGTCAAATATGGCAGCATTCACCTGCTGGCCATTCTGGTCAGTGCTCTGTACCGATATCACCAGGACTTCGTCATTGGTGTAGTTGACAATGTCTTGGAGCAAATCACACTGGGCCTGGAACAAAATGACTTCAAATTCAACCAGAAGCGTATTGCGGAGGTGAAATACCTGGGTGAATTATACAACTACAAGATGATTGACTCCCCGGTCATTTTCGATACTTTGTACCGCATTGTTACCTTTGGCCACCCTGACGGCACTCCCAAAGCAGACCGTATGATCATGCTGGATCTTCCCGATGACTATTTCCGCGTTCGTCTTGCTTGCACACTTCTCGATACCTGCGGTCACTGCTTTGACCGTGGTTCAGCGAAGAAAAAGCTCGACTTCTTCCTCACATTCTTCCAATACTACCTCGTCACCAAAGACCCAATGCCTATGGATGTCGACTTCCTCGTCCAAGACACATACTCCGCTCTCCGACCGCAGTGGAAATTAGAAACAGACCCTGAAGAAGCAACTCGCATGTTTGGTGAAGCTCTTTCGCAGAATTACAATGTACCCGACTCCGAGCGACCCATCGAGATTGACGAAGAGGAGGAAGCAGAAAGCAGTTCTTCTGATGAGGGTCTGGAGGAAGATGCGATTCCAGATATCGAAGATGAGCAAGAATCAAGTGACGAGGCAGAGGAAGCATCTGGTCCTAACCCGGAAGCAGATGATGAGAGTGAATCTGAAGATGAACAGATCATCGTCACACGCCAAGAGGAAGAACGGGACCCAGAAGCCGAAGCTGAATTCGATCGCGAGTATGAGAAAATGTTGATCGAGAGTGCGGATTCGAGACGATTCGAACGCAAGGCTATCTTTGATATCCCATTGCCGATGAAACGTCCTGCCCGAGAAAATGTTTCTGCCGATTCTCCTGGCGAAATGGAGATGCCTGAGCCCGTTGCTCCGCCTAAGACAATGGCCTTTTCTTTGATGACGAAGAAGGGTAACAAGCAACAGGTGAGTAATCCCTTTGAAAATACTCCCGAGTATAGTATAGACTGTGTATGATGCTGACTTAAATAGACTCGCACCATCGACCTCCCCTCTGATTCAAGCTTCGCCGTCGCCATGCGTACTCAGCAACAAGCCGATCGAGAGGAACAGCAACGCATCAAGAACCTTGTTCTGAACTACGAAGCATCGAATGAAAACGAGGCAGCAGAGAGTAAGACTTTCGTTCCAACAAAAATACTAGAACCAATAAATCTAACAAGGTCATTTTATCTAGCCGACTTCGAAAAACGAATCCCAGCAAACCAACGCCTTGAAAAGTCCAGCGGTGCCCGAAATGCCTTCCGATCACGTAAGCTTCAACTCAGCGATGTCAACTGGTAAAGTGGGAGAATAGGTCAGGTATAATGTTCATTCGGAATTATATGAACTCAACCCCAACATTCTCCTGCTCTATCTGCCTACGGTATCACCTAGAACCACACACAGCAACCTCTAACAATTGCATTTGACTCAGTTGAGTTGAGTTGTATATCAACCAAACTAAACTAGTCATGCTATGCTGCTGCAATGGTGCTGTATTGACAGGGCCGGTGAGCCCTGATCCTGGGACAGGAAAGGATTCACTCATCCCACAATCGCCTTGATTCTGCCATCGTGAAATGGAATGGCAACTTGTGCTGCGCAGGTCAAATAGCACCTTTCGATGCTTTGGTTCCGTTTCACAATCCCTTCTCCCATTAGCCCTTTCCTCTCATTCCCTTCTAGTTGAGCTCGCGGGGACCAGTCGGGCCTTGCCGGGTCAGAACCGAAAATGGATTGGAGAGGGACATGGAACTGGATTGAAGTTAGAGGAAGATTCACTCTTCGGTGTCGGGGGTGAATGGTGGAAGGTGGATGGTGGAAGATGGAAGATGGAAGAATCGGACTAGTATGAAGATATGATAGGCATGATTTGAATTCTTTTATTGAATTCTATTCTTATTAGCTTTTAAGAAATAATGGTATTTCTTATTACTATTTGGTCTGATTGAGGGTTCGCTTTCAATTTTCAACTTTTAATGAATGATCATTATTTTGTCTATGTCTAGTCTGTGGAGGGTGGGTTTGCTTGATATTTTGTATTTCTTCATTTCGTCAATACCTAGGTTAAGGAATTTCCTAACGAGGATTTAGTTATTCTTGATATTT
Organism: Penicillium sumatraense; assembly: GCA_020086695.1. Classification (NCBI taxonomy): domain Eukaryota; kingdom Fungi; phylum Ascomycota; class Eurotiomycetes; order Eurotiales; family Aspergillaceae; genus Penicillium; species Penicillium sumatraense. The sequence continues at coordinate 214,283 of JAGIKU010001511.1, read as the reverse complement.
AGTTTATAACTCTTGATTAGATGGAATTATGCAGACAATCTTGTCTAAGGTCAAGCAAGACCTTCTCAATTCGATGCTCTTGGCACTCCACTTACTTTAAATGAAGTTCATGCAGAAGCTAAATAGTAATGCAGATCCTTTCTCTTCTTTATACCCTCCCCTGCGTCTCCATTTCTATCGTCCAATATTATCATTTATACTACTAGTGTCGTGGGGTGTATGCATGGTGTAGCAAGCGAGCTTTGCATGGTGCATAAATCCACAATATGATTCGAGAGAGTAATTTAGACCCTTTCTTCTTCTTCACATTCGCCTAGATCTGCCTCTATCGTCCAATTCCCCTGTGGGAAGGACGTGCTTGGTTCGCAGACTCGCACTGCTGCATCTTTATACTAGTAGTATAAAACACTCAGCCCTACAAGGAAATCCCACGTTTTCTTGGTGAAGTAGTACTTCACTTCACTACAAACAGCAATGTTCTTCTCATTTTTATTAGAAGTCTTGATTCTGGCCCTAGCGGGTGGCCCAAATTTCTCTCCCTCATCACCTTCTACCTTGAAGGAGGATTTCGACCCATTGAAACACTCATCATCGACATCCCCATATTTCACACCAAATAATCCCCCCTTATCACCGAACCCACCACAATCCTGCAGCATAACCAAAGCAGCATATTTAGCCCGCCATGGAGCAGTTCACCCCAATGACATCGAATACGAATCATATATCGAGCCATTTCTGAAAAAGTTAGAAAGCGCTTCCTTTCCTTCTTCAAGCTGGACTTCCTCATCGTTGTCTTTCTTATCAAATTGGACTACCCCCATTGATGAAGATCATTTGGATCAATTTACGAGCACGGGACTTCGCGAAGCGAGGGAATTTGGAAGCACATTGAGAAAGAGATATCGACATTTGAATACGCCGGGTCGAATTTGGTCTGCGACTGCTGAGAGGAATGTTCAGACTGCGCAGGGGTTTATTGAGGGGTTTCAGATTGGAGATATTAGTACCGACCAGACAACGAAAATCAATATAATAACCGTTACTCAGAAGAAAAAGGCTGGTGCTAATTCTTTGACACCATATAAAGGGTGTGAGGCTTATAGTTATTCTTATGGGAATGATCAGTCTGCGGTGTGTACATCAATCACCCCCCTTTCCCCTTATATTACATTACATGATAAAATATTCCGAGATTCCGGGCTTCATTCTAACGCAAGTATCAGGCCTTTACAAAAGTCTACACAAAACCCATACTCAAACGACTTAACTCCGAAGCTCCATTCTTCGATTTCACACCAGATGATATAACCGGCATGTTCGAATTATGCGGATACGAAACTATCATCCGAGGGTATTCACCATTCTGTTCATTAGATCTTTTTTCTCAGGATGAATGGCTGGCTTATGAATACGCGAGGGATTTATATTATTTTCATAATCTTGGTTATGGAAGGGAGATATCTTCTGCTATTGGTTTTCCGTGGGTCAATGCTAGTTTTGAAGCTTTGGATAAGTCTGGATCAGGGTCAGAATCCGAGACATACTCACAGAAGAGAACTCAAGAGCAAAAGCAGGAGCTTTATATCTCATTTACGCATCGTGAAGTTCCACCAATGGTACTCACTGCATTGGGACTATACAATAACAGCGCTTACACGGGTGCGAATAATGTGAATGCAACTATGCCGTTGGATAAGATCAATTATAACCGAGCTTGGAAGACGAGTGAGATACTGCCATTTCTGACAAACGTGGCTATTGAAAAGATGGAGTGTGATGGTTTCGGATTCGATAGGGGTGTTTATTATCGCGTTTTGAATAATGGGGGTCCGGTGCCTTTGGTGGATTGTCGGGATGGACCTGGGGAAAGTTGTTCGCGGAAGGGATTTAGTGATTTTTTGAGAGAGAGGAGAGAGGATATTTTGGGGTATAATGAAGCTTGTGGTGGGAAGAATGAGTATCCTACTTCTTTGGATATTTATGGTGTGTAAGAGCGGGTCGGAATTGAAATTGGAGTTGTGAGTGGCCAAGTTATTTCAGCTTTGTGGGTCACCTGGGAGCGGGGCTACTCCGCGATATGGCAGCTACGGCAGCCCAACCATGTAATGATTACTCCACCAACAAACCATCCTCCTGCTATCATGACACCTGCAACATCATTTGGAGACTTTAACTCTGGGCTGCAAGCAGGTATCATTAATGGCAATGTCAACGCGCAGTTCCGTAAGTTAGGAGATAGCTCTACCATAAAAGTGGTGGTATTTGATTCTTTTGATCTCACATCAATCGTCAATCGTCAGCCAAACTAACACAATTTAAATTAAAGGTGATATGGGTAGAAACAATGTCATAGCAGGCCATGATGTCAATATCAGTGTGTGACCGAGAAGTGACATTCAAATCGATTATTCTGACCTTATATCTACCAGGTTATGTAACAGAAATTCGTCCACTGGCCGAATCACTCTATCGATCTCTCTTCAGTCCCTCCGAGCTCTTCGGTCGGTTTCAAAATGAGCTTGGTATGCTAATATCTGTCTTGAATTACGCACCCTGCGATGCAAAAGACACCCATCGCCGTGTGCTCAACGCTTCGCTAAAAGAATGTCACGATGTGTTATTGGAGTTATCAAAAATGAAATCGCATTTCGATAGCATGGATCACCAAACTCAGGTTACCTGGGAGCGTTTAAAATGGGGACTGAATGATTTGGATGATATGAAAACGAGATTGGCGACCTATATTCAAAATTTGACTATGCTGAACACAAACATGATCATGTCTTCACAAGCGAATGTTGAGAACATGTTGAAGAGATTTATCCACGAAATTCGTACAGGCATTCGGGACTGCTCGTCTGTTTCGAGTATTTCGAATGGCTCATCTACCCCAAGTGACGAAGAAACGTGGAGGGAAGTCCGAAATGAGTTGCAGGGTGTTGGAATTACTTCTGAGCTATTCCTCCAGCATCGTGAGTTTATCACGACTACTCTCAGATCTTCATTGGCTCAAGAGGATATTGGGGAATCTATCTTCGGACATCCAAAAGGTCATGAAGCACAATCTCCGTATCACCCCCATGGAACTTCCTTGAGTGATATGGCTTCCTCTACACGTAGTGAAGGAAACCTGACAGATCAACTAAGCACACAAGTTGAAACTGCTGGAGCCACGCGGAGAATGTCAGTAGACCGCCAGGCGCCAGCCGGTTTTCATGGCAGTCATGAAAGTACTACGTATTACGACTCCATGAGGCCGGCTCAGCTTCACAGAGGAGACCTGCCGCTGCCCTACACCCAAGGTTCCGTGACACCAGAAGCTAGTACTAGGAGGGTATGCGGCTTCGATTTCGGCATGTGGGCTGGTGCCCATGAGAAAGCCAGCCGTATCGAAGAGGCTCTTCACGTACATACCCGTCTATTGGGAGACACGCACCATCCGTTAGCGCCCCCAATGCCTCTTGAGGATATCACTGATTGGCACCATTCCTTCCCTCACCTGTCATGGGTGATCGATGGCAATGATGATTCCCTTGACTGTGATGTCATTTTTATAGAAGCCAATATTCACCTTAAGAATGACTTCTTTCCTTCAGGCTCACAGCTCAACGCCCAGTTGGTCCTTGACTTTGGTCATCCAACTGCTGGAGATACGCTCACGGTAAGCCAGATGGAAAACTGGACTTGCAGAACACGACTATATGAAGATGGATATAATATATGGGCTGCCTGCCATGACTTGTCCAAGCCTCAATCAGCCAAGGTCAATGCACCATTCGAATCATCCTGGTGGGCTATGCTCTTCACAGAGATAAACCAGAATAGGCGTTTTGCTGAAGACTCTGGACAGCCTGGAGTCGTTGAAACCGCTGATGATAACTCTCGCCGGCTTTTCCGCTCCCTGTCTGCAGTACAGGAGCTTCATGCGACTTCACCTAGTAGCCGGCGCCTCTCAAATCAAGTTCGAAGCCGTGGAAAAAATGGGAATGAGCGTATGGCCATACTTGTCTGGAAGTTCCGACAAACAAGACCCGGAGAGGTTGGTACTGCTAGCTGGCGACGGTTGATTCCCCCTGTAGACCGCGCGGCAACAAACAGCCCAGGGCATTATCTTCCATCATTTACTCTTGGCCCCAGTCCCCTCAAAAACCCCCTCAGCGCCTATGGTCTGACCCAAAAATACCAAGGCCAACTTTATTCCGAATTAAGTGCCAATGGCCAGAGAGAACAGTACTGGACGAGTCTGAATTGAGAAATAATACTAAGGGTTGATGTTCCTTGAATCAGTTTTGTCACTGTACTGTAAATTTACAACCTCAAAGAATTCAAGAACGAATTTGGTTCTGGGCACATTGCTGATAATGACCATAGCATGCTTTCTAGTCGCAATGGAAATGACAAATAGTATAAAGTAATCAGCCCTATAAGGAAATACCCCTGTTGAAAAGGAGTATATATTCCATCGACGTAAAATTTATCAATAATCATTGTGATAGGTTATTGTACAAATCTTACTTGTAGCACAATAGCCCATCAATACGAACTATTGATACCTATCAAACAGGTGATCTCAAGCTCCCATACAATCGATACATTATCAATGTAATCAAATCACAAATGAGACTCTCTCTCCAAAACATCATTAACCCTCTTATTCATCTCATAACCCCCAAAAATCTTCTCCATCCCTTTATCCGCAAAAGCATGTGGATCCCGAATATACAAATTCCCATTATCGGAAATTTCGACCGCAAGACCGAACATTTTTGCCTTGGGGACATACGTACCCCAAGCATCAGTGATTCCTTCACCCTCTGGAGAGTCACCACCGTCAAGGAGCTTAATAACTGCAGCAGAAACATAGTCCAGGTCAACGAATACTTGCGGGAATGTATCCATGAGTGCAGGGTCGATTAGATTTGTTCGAATTAGGCCGGGACAGATTGCGTTTATTCTGATGCCTTCTAGACGGAAGGGTTTTGCGATACAGCGCATTAGGCCGAGGACACCGTCTGCGAAGTAGCTAGATTAGTCAAAAGCTAAATAGGTTGGGAATTGTTCAACCCAGGGGGGAGGGGACGCACATTTAGATGCACCATATAAAGGGAAAAAGGGCGTAACATAGAACCCAACACAACTGGCCGTAATAACCAAATTCGCTCCTTGACCTTTATGGGGCGAATTGCGGAAGTAGTATTGTGCGAGATAACTGGTGAATGTAGCGCCCTTCAAATTGAGATCTATGGTAAGCGTGTCTGGTTCTGGGGGCGGCGCTACAGCCCCTTCAGCGCTGCCACTCGCAGTAGGGCCGTGAAAGTTTCCCCGCTCAAAAACGCCTGCATTTGCAAAGACAAAGTCTAGACGTCCTTGATCATTGAAGGCGTTTTGGAAGGCGGTGCTTAGTTCTTGGTAGTTTGTTATATTTGCATGGTGGAATTTTGTTCGGGGGAGGTTGTTGGCTACTTGAGAACCGGCTTTTTCGTTGATGTCGAGGATATGGATTGTCCAATTTGGGCGGGAGGAAAGGATTTTTGCGACGGATAGGCCGATTCCGCTCGCTATTCTTCCGTTAGCTGTTGATGATGATCATGTTTGGGGGCTGGGTTTACTTATCACGGGAAACGTACCTCCGCCGGTGATTAGGGCAACTTTGTTTTCCATGGTGGATTAAGTGGATATTTCCTTGGCTAACTAGTATGGGGGAAAAGGGTTTTCTCAGTTCTGGGAGCTCAAGATATAAGTATTGCTCGGTTAGATTCTAAGGCCCCCAATATCCACGGACCCAACAAGGCTGCAAGAATGCGGAGTACCCGATTGGAACTCTCAATGCGCCATGAGAAAGAATAATACGATACAGGATCAAGCTGAGTTTACGCTTGAACTGCCGAGTCCCCGAAGGAAGGTTTGTTCTGGGCTATACTAGATGGGGAAATTTCCATTTGTGTATATGATTTTGAAGCTCTAAATGCAGCAGGGTAGTGCAGCTGCAGCATCACCGAGATAGGTGATGATTACTCCCCGATGTAGTATATTTCGAAAAGTTGGTAGTAATTTATACAATTTGAATTTTGATCAACATGAAATAACCTACCCTATAGACACACAGGCTTTCTTTCGTAGAGCCCTGCTCAAAAGATAATTGATTGTTATTTTTAGATAATCCTATGCTGGTTCGGCGCAGGTACCAGCCGAGAACAATACAAGTGAGCATGCCCAGAGGATAGATTGCCTTCGAGTGTATCTGTGTATGTGAAAGAAGTTGCCGAATCGAATATTTGGAAGGAAATTGACAGATTTGCGATAACTCGAATACTGTAATACCTTTGTACTTGAAAATGGAGGCGGTTACCCACAAACCCCGAAACTGAGTGGATCTAAACCTCCTTGGCGGATGACTTTATTATAGCGCCCTCCCAGACTAGCGCGTTGTAATACCGAAATTGGATATTCTAGCCTGATTATACGATCCTGGGGTTTATCTAGGATCGTTTATCGGAGAGAAGATTGAAATTGTGATTGTGATGCGCCTTCTATGAACATGACGCCTTCTGTTGACAACTTGTCAAAGGTACTTTCTGTTAGTACTTAGCCCCATCTGATTGACTATACTCTATAGAGTAAATCAAAATATAACGGGCAAATGAGAAATATTGACAATAAAGAGTTTTATGCCCTGTGATCCTACATAAATAGGCTAGATATGCCCGTCCTTGATGCTCGCATCGTGTTTCCAAGACCTTATCATTTGTTCCAACTGATTTTCAGCCAAAATGTCCTCGACTGTTTTACCAACACCAACATCATCGTCGAAGCAATTCTACGCGACTAATTCCCCCTGGGAATGTACATATGGCCACTATCGCGCCATCCGCGCCGGAACACACATCTATCTCTCCGGCACTACAGCAGCAGACCCCGATAGTCCACCCGAAGCACCACGAGTATTATGCCCCGGAGATGCACGCGGACAGACAAAAGCCACACTGAATGAAGTCATCAAGGCCATCCAAGCCCTTGGTGGGAGAGGTGCGGAAAGTATCATCCGTACTCAGCTTTTCATTCAGCGTCATGAAGATGCTCCACAAGTCATGGCTGGGTTTACAGAGGTTCTTGGGCGAGAGATTGGTGGTGAAATTGGCTCTACTGCGATTTTGCTTGTAGTTTCGAATTTCTCAGATCCTGAAATGCTCGTTGAGATTATGGTGGATGCAATTGCGGATGCAGCTTAGTGCCTATCAAACCTCATTTGTATTAGTTGCATGTTCATGTCTGGATGTTGCTCATTGTTAATGTCTTTAGTAGGTCATAAATTGAGATGACTAGGGGCATCAAATAATATCCCTGTAATTAGAACCATACACCAGGGATGATTTTTGTGATGGGGTTGATTTGAAAATGGATTTCTACAAGCCAGAGGCATGCATTGCTTGCGGCTTTTGAGAATATACTGACTTGATTTTTGCTTCTCTGGGAAACGGTCATCCATCATGAAGAGTTGTCAGTTTACAGTCAACGAATACGAAGTGATATTAACCAATGGGACTATACAGTTTAAATAGAACTCGTCCTATGCTGGAGCAAAGAACGAATTCCATACTATGGGTACTGGCAATACTCAATCAAAGAAATGAATCATAATGCAACAAGTCTATTCTATTTCCCCTTTTTTGGTCCAAAACCACTGGAATCGCAGGGCATATCAATACACTAAGTTACACTCGAGAAAAGATCAAGATCAACGACATAGGAGCTCAGAACGGGGGGAATGAGTATGCTGGAAAGGTCATGGGGGAGAGAGAGAGAGGGGAGGGGAGGAGGGAGGAGATACTATGCGGATAAGAATTGGGGAGACGACGAGAGAGGACTTTTATATAATACACATCCCCAATTCGAATCCACTTGTATCGTGATGCAGAGGTATCCAGCTGGGTACCTGGGAATCAGAATCAACAAGGCCCAGAGAAAGAGATCATGATTGCTGAGATAGACCGGTATAGCCTAGCTTAGACATCGCTCATTTCTCTTCCTTCTGAACATTGTTCTTCTCCTCGGCATCGTGGGTAGCCTTAGGAAGCAAAGACTCGCTCTCAGCGGTCTCGCCCTTCTCAGACTCAACGGCCTTCACCTCGGCATTGACCTCCTTGGCACGAGTCTGCTTCTCCTCGGGGTGAGAAGAAGCATCGATTTCGGAGGCAGTAGGCTGAGACTGCTCGGAGGGAGCGGGGGCACCGGCACCGACACTGGCCTCGGCTTCAGCCTCCTCATCCTCCAACTCGGCACCGTACACGTCGGGGTGTGCGCGGAAGCAATTTTGCATTCCCCTACAATCAGTTAGCACCGGGATACCACTAAACACTAGCCATTTATCGAGGGAGCACGTACTGGAACTTCTCAATGCAGTCAATGCCCTTGGGCTCCTCCTGCGAGTAAACGAAGCAGCTGAATGCAGCCTTGAACTCCTCTCCGCAAGGACCATGCGCCATACCACCCAGGCACGGGCAGTCCCAGTTAATCTCTCCAGTCTCGGGGTTGAAAGCGGCTTCTTGACCGGCTTCTTCCTCGAGTTGTTCCGGGTTCAAGGCACCGGCCTTGCGGGCAGCGGCGCGTTCTTCGCGGATCTTCGGGGTGATGGAGTCGATGGTCTCGGACGATTCATTGGCATTGTCTGATTGGGTCTTGGCAAGGATGGAGACTGGAAATGAATTAGATGATTAGCAATGCCCAAACGGGTTGTCTTCAGATGAATTGACGGAATTGATCGGGGACACGATTGGCGCCGAAGTTTGCGATCCTCCGCGACTCCGGGTACATGGTAACTGAAAAGATTTTGCGGTGTTGTGCGACGTACAGGAAGGCTCTTTGGAAAATGCGCTGCTAGTATTGTAATAGTAGATGGCACCACCAGCGAGACCGAGTCGGATGACAGTGTTCTTCCAGCTTCTGGACTTGGTCGGACCGGTGCTTATCAATCGTCTGGAGACAGGGCCAGAGGGCGCGGCGATGGGTGCGCGGGCGAGCGCTCGTACGGCGGGACGGAACATGGTGAAAGGAAGTGAGGAATGAATTGAGACCGCAAAGACACCGCAAGAGGACCTCCAAAGGACGGGGAGAGGAAGAGGGTGGAGGGAGCGGAGTGGGAGAAGTTGGCGGAAGAAGAGTGGATTTCGGCCTGAGGTTGTTTGGATGTGGGCCAGTCACGTTGCTTGCTGCTGCGGGCAACTTCACTCTTTTAGAACCAACATTTCACAACACTTGGGGACCGAAGTTGCTAGTTTGACACTGAGAGCTGGTTATCGATACTGCCAGCATAATTCAGGATAGTCCAGACAGCATGGAGTGGGATCCTAGCTGTTTCTTCCGCTCAGGTGGTTACACCTCGCCATATGCCCTGTTGGTGTTGAATCAACCAATCAACGAAAAGGCCTTTGGGGTACTAAGTGACCATGGTGAGTAGCAATCTGACTATTCAGCATACCTATTTATGCAAATACTCAGATTATACAAATTATATATACCACCAGAACTAATATTGTGCAGCATCTTACATTATCTGCGCTGATGGCGGGGCAAATCGGCTGCATGACATGTTGAAGCATCATGGGCAAGAGTCAAAAGTGGTAAGTGAGAAATTATCAAGAGATATTCAGTACTCGGGAAACGGAGGGCATTCAAACTTTGCACTTGTCACGTTTCAACGGGAGAAATTGCTATATATTTTCATGTATATAGATATCATGCCTTTTGGATACTATCTAGGGATGCCTTTGAGCGAACATAAACATTTATGTTATGAAGCTAACCTCACCAGCTCCCAGACAGAATAATGGGCGATCTAGACTCTCTAACCCCATCAATCCGAACCCATTATGAAAATCTAAATGTGCCCATCACCGAAGATCCAGACCAATATTCAACAGATTTCACCAAATGTTTGAGATATCTCAACGACCACGCTGCAGAAATAATCTCATCGCCACGGACAGCAGCAAAAAAGCCAGCAAAATCAGAACTCAAGCCAGGTTCAGACTCCTCTGAGATAGATGCTACTACCACTGACTTAAGCTCGACTCTCGAAATCGTTATTTTGGGCGGCCTTGGCGGAAGAGTTGATCAGGCTTTTTCTCAAATTCATCATTTATATATGATGACGCAGACGCAACGAGAAATGCGTGAATCGAAGTCTATCTCCCAAGAAGACTCAACCTCGACATCGACCTCGACCTCGACATCGAGACAGAAGAAGAAATTGAATCCTGCAAGTGGAGGTAATCTTTACCTCGTTTCTGAAGAGAGTATAACTTTCGTCCTACAAAAGGGCAAAAATATAATTCATACACCTGCAACGAAACGACCTCGCCAAGAAACAGAGACCGGAGAAGATACAGGATCGAGTACGGAATCCCGCAAACGCAAACGCACTCAGGACCAGAATGATGAAGATCACCCCGCTGAACCCGAACCCGAGCCTCAATCTCAATCCAAATCCACGGAGGTGGTGGGGGAGGAGGAATACCTCTTCGAAGAAAATATCGGAATAATCCCCCTATCCGCACCAGCATCAATAACAACCCAAGGTTTCGAATGGGATGTTGAAAACTGGCATACGGAAATTGGAGGACAACTTTCTACTAGTAATCATATTAGGGCGGATGTTGTTTCTGTTGAGACGGATGTTCCGGTTTTATTTACTGTTGAGTTGGCGGAGAGGTTGAAGAGGTGATGTGTTGTGATGTGATTACAAGCTTGGAATGTAATTGGATTGGATTTCCAGGTTGGATTGGGTTGGATTGGAATGGATGTTGGCTTGGATATTTTGGGGTTTATTTGATTGAAGACGAGAAAAGTTCGGGCTTGATTTTACTTTACTTTACTTGTTCTGCGTTGTTTTGTTTTGTTGTCTACAATCCCATAATTGGGATACTTGCTCTGATACCCAATTAGACTCATCAGACTCAATCATACCAATATCCAATATCCACTATGGTAAACAAAAAGAACAATCCCTAGTTCCCAAAATGCAGAATCAAAGGGAATACTTTCAGCATTACAGAACAAATAACTCAAAGTTGTAAAGTGTAAAGAGTAAGTAAGGTGTAACGTTTAAGGTGTAAGGTGTAAACTAAACCTCCAAAAAGCCAGGACCAAATCCAAATCCAGACCCAGAAAGCAGAAACCAAACCAGAATAAGCAACCCAGAACGAGAGACCCAGAACCCCAAACCCAGGCGCCTCTGGCTGAAACGAGAGACCAAGAATATAATAAACCGTGGAAGAAGGAAGAAGGAAGAAGGAAGAAAAAGAGGAAGGAGGAGGAAAAAGAAGTACCTTATAAGGTATAAGCCAATATCGCATATCGCATCGTCGCATATCCCAATCAACACTATCACTTGCATAAGGCGGAGGAAACATAACAAAGCACAGTAGAACATAACACAGCAGAGTAGAGCAAAACAGAACAGGACAGGACAGAAAAAGCAGTATGGAGAATGAAGTATGAAGCATGAGTCAAGTCACAGGTCACAAGTCATACAACAGCTCCAACAGGATATCATCCAAGAATCAGGACCGAAACACATTGATCGATCTGATATAACCAAGTGGAATACACGGGGTAAGAGGACCAAGGAATAAAAGGAAAAGGGAAAAAATAAGAAAAAAAAAAAAAAAAAAAACAAATTCACATCACAGCACTACCGTCCTGGTATGGTATCTTCCCAGGGTAAGCTAGGTATACCTATCCATCAATCCATATCTACCACCTGTACATCATCGCAGCCCAAACATAGCGTATTGGGCATCGGGTTAGGTTAAACGGTTCCCCGATTGTATCCATCCGTATCCGTAGACGCACGCACTTAATGACGGCGCAAAATAGCCTCATAAAGAGTCCCAATAACACCAATAGCAGTACCAGTCAACATACCACCCCAATGACCCGGAACCGAAGCGTTAACCTTCGCAATGTTGTACTTGCTAAACAGATCAAAGAAATCAAACTGATCAACATAAACCTTGTAAACAATCAAAGCCTTAGCAATATTGAAAGTAAGCGGATCAAAGCTTGCGCGCTCATTCGCCGCAGATCGACCCCGTCTCACACCTCCCGACGCAGCTTGATAACTCAAATTAATGAAATAAGCCGCGATCAAGGGTAAAACGAAACCGGAAAGAATCCAAAGCGTGAAGGGGCCCCAGAATGAAGCGCTGAGTAGGACGAATAGATCCGGAACCTTGATGGAAACTGATGGGAAGTGAATGGTCTCGATGGCGGGTGTGGTTGTTAGATAACGGAGAGGAATTAATTCTTTGAGAACGCTTCCGCCTTCGAGGAGGAGGGTGATTGTTTCGATGGCTTTGAGACTTGATAGAGTTGAGCGGAGGGAGTGTTGGTATTCGATTACGCCGGAGGAGGACCAGGCGCTTTCGAGATTCTCGCGCATGCGGGTTGTTTGGCGGTCGATTGCGTCGGTTACGATTGCGGGGGATGGGGGGAGTTGTTGGGTTGTTGATTCGATTACTGAGCGCATTGTGCGAGATGAGGAGCGGAGGGCTGAGGATGTTGCCTGTACTTGTGCTTGTGCTTTGGTTACTGGGGTTTTGACGGGTGTTTTGGAAGTATCTTCGGATTCACTGTGGTGATATTAGTATATGGTGTTGTGGTGGTGGTAGTCACGATGCGATGCGATGCGATGAATTGAGGTGGAGGGGGCTGTTATTACCTGCTGGCATTTTCGCGCGCCTTGGCTGGTTTGCGACCAGGAGTCTTCTTCTCAGCTGGAGTGAGGTCGACCTTTGGTTCGCGCTTTACGGGAGAACCTCCACGCGCAGGCGCAGCGAGGCGCTTGTAGTAATCTGCGAGTTGTTTGTCGTTGGATAATCTGGCGCGATTCTCGCTCAGATGTTTGTCCAGCGCGACGGCAAGATCACTTTTGTTCAGATCGGAGAAACTAAATCGTTCATTAGATGATTGGACGAAAAGAGTAAGAGGTGTTTTTTGTGAGTTTAGACTGGGATCGCGAGTACGCGATGAGGGTAAACATACTCGGTGAGGTTTGTTCGCTCAGCGATCTCAGCCAGCTCCGGCTTGCGCAGCTTGTTGAGGGTGGGGAGGCCACTTGACATGATGATATTCAGCCAGAGTAGACAGTAGAAGTAGACAGAATAAAGTGAGGGGAGTGAGTAAACTGAGAGTGGAAAGATTAAAGTGGTTCAATGCGAAGTAGAGGGGAGATGTAAGGAGGAGGGGAATTGACTGGGGAAGTCAATCGAGTGGATTGTTTACGCGCGATCGCCAAAACAAAACACGCTAGCGCGTTTGGAATGGACAACTACAGCTAACATTTACATTTACATTTACATTTACATTTACATTTAATTATAGTTATAGTTATAGTTAAGTTATTGTTATAATCAACTCTGGTATTTGATTTATTAATATACAGTTATGGTACAGGGCTATGCCCGTCTAGTCTATGGCTGATGTACAGAATAAATGAGAATAAGAACAGGCTCCTCCCAGTAACCGATAACGCCACCCAAATGAGTCTAATGCAGTGTGAGAGTGGAATGGTGACAGTGACAGTGATCATAGAGATGACCAATCTTCAAGACCCTGGTGACCCTGGTATGCTTCCAGTTGCTTCAGCAAATACTGGTACATCACCAACATGGTCCCGCTCTGAATGCTAGTCCAAACTCCACGCGGGCCCACGCCCCGGAACCACCCCGCGATTCCCTCGGTTCGGTAGATCATCTTCAGCCCAGTGAACACTGATGATGTATCTAATCGAGGAGCACCCGGTGGTGGAACTGACGTTGACGGTGAAGAAGTGGAGATTGGTCGAGAGTGTGAGCGTGATCCTTGACCATGCGATGATGATCCGGGCGCGTGTGGTCGGGGACTTTCTTTAGGAGCGTGGGCATGGTCGTGGGAGTGTTTCGTACCGGATGAACTGGGAAGGCTCTCAGGTACATTCTTTTGTGTTTGAATGCGTGTCTTCACGACATCCAAGGGACAAGTAATCACACCTGCCATACCACCAGCAGTGGCGGCAGTCGCGATTTCCAATCCCAACCCGATATCACGCTTGCCCACCCACTCCTTCGCCATCGTTTGCTCCTGCTCGTAAAATGCGAATTGAAGTGCGGAAAATGGCAGGTCACGGAAGATAGTCGCCTTGTATCCATGGAACAAGGCAGAGAATCCTTCCTGGCGCACAATGGTTCGGAGCGCATCACCCGTACTGCGATAATTGTATCCGGAATTGAAGTGGGGGTTGTTGTATCGACCTTGTAATTGAAGTCGGGTCTTAAGTACTTCGGACGGAACATAAACCACAGATGCCGCTAAATCTGCAAAAAATCCACCAGATAGATATGCAAGACTGGGATTGATTCCATTGTCCAACATCAATCGCTTTGTGAATTCGTAAACTCCGAAGAAAATCACGGTGCCGGGAAATGAGCCCCAGAATGCAGGTGTCACGCCACTGTATAGACCTCGGAAGAATCCTTCTTGGCGATAGATGGTCGCATATGAGGATGTCATGGATGTGTATTTGGGTGGGAAGGTCGGATCGCCTTGTTGTCGGGTTTTGACGGTATCCAGTGAATGCATCAGCATATCGCCACATGAGCCTCCAGTTCCGCCTGCCAACATTGCCTATGATCTCGTATTAGCATTTATCCTGATTGCACTTGGTGCACTCCTATCGTGCTGATAGTGTCCAACGTACATGAAGATACGGCGGACGAGGCTCTTCCTCTTCCAACATTGCGCTACTTTGAGCATGTCGGGATGCGCCGGAGGCTACCTCATTATTGGAACCTGTAATCGAAGAACGCGGAAAAGACGCTGTAGAAGAGGAGAATTCGTTTGAAGTCGTGGACGAGGTCGGGTCCGAGTTCGCTGTTGTCGAGAACAGCCCGAACACTCGCGAGGTCAGGCTCATGGCAAGGGCCGAGAGGCTGCACTCCCGCGACGGTCGGGACCAAGGGGAAAGATATTGGAGGGTTGCTGTTTGATGGTGGGGGATGCCTTGAAAAGAGAGGAGCACCCCCAATGGAATAGAAGAAGTCGAAAGAGTGACTAGAAAGGTGAGGTGGGGGGAGAGGGAAGAAAGGAGGAAGGCGAATCTCCAAATGCGAGTCGATGGGGTCAATTTCGAATTTGTCGATTTCGGCGGAGAAAAGAAAAACACCGCCGATTGGAGGCCTCAGGCAGAACTGCGTCATTACTTGGCCAATGCAGTTCGTTGCTTAGTATTGGCAGTGGGTCTATATATACAATAAGCAGTACAGTAGATTATGGTAGTATCAGCAGTTGGCTCCTTTCTTTTACTGCATTCTATATTCTCTATAATTTGCCTATTCTCTTTCACTGCTGAAAAGAAAGAGTGCGATTGCCATACAATATAACTAGGGTTAGTCAGCAGATCTATCGAATATCATCGTAATCACGTGATAGTTCACAGTCAAGCTGGCCAATCACACCACTCAGATCTACTACAACTAATTACTGGTGACTCTGCTGTGATTGCGAAAAGAATTAGTCCCTAAATTGATACCCAATACTCCGAGGTTCGTGCCAATTCAATATCTGAAGTGTTAGACTAGAATCGAGTCCAACACTCAGCTAAATGCGAGGACGCCGATCAGAGGGTCAGTTAGTGATGCAGTACTAGTTAGTTCATGTGTGCCGTCTCCCCCCCCACACAATAAGTGAGTCACCTGCGCATGAGCCGCATGAGCCGCATTCCAATAACTTTTAAACAGTCCACGCGGTGGCATATTTACTACTCATTTGAGAAGGAACTCTTTCCTCATTGTTCAGTACAATCATGACTCCCGCCAATAGCATCTCTGCCACAAACAAGGTCCTGACAAATCCGATTCTCCTAGAAAGAATCTTCGCATGGATATTTGAAGACGATCTGATTTATCTAGACCCCGCAGAGGACTCTGATGCGTCATCGGTGGACACAGGGACTTATAACGTGGAATCAACACTCGTTCACTGCGCACAAGTGTGTAAAGCATGGTTTCCCAGTGCTGCTAGGACAATTTGGAGGAATAGTATTCGAGACAGTGCCGTGACGGCACAGTGGAATTTCTCGACATATTTTGAAAAAATCGAAAGCGGGCGAAGACAAATTTATGCTGATTTCGTTGAAAGTGTAGAACTTCTTCTGATTGAGGATAAAGAACGTGCGTGCCAAATTAAGGAGGTATTTGAGGATTTGAGATTCCCGAACTTGACGTCCATAGTCTTGTTTGTCGCTTCTTATCAATGGAATGATGACATTTTCCATGAAATTCCAATTTTTAATGCACCGGGTTTGAAGAGCTTGGAGATTGACCCACATTTTGAGTGCGAATTTGGTCATCCTGAGTATTTTGTTTCTCAGGGCGAGTGGGTTGGGATTTTTGAGTTGATTGTGGTGAGTTAGTTGTTTGAAGTCTTTCCTCCAAGTTTCAGTCTGAATAGCAAGTTGCTAACACTCGGTGAATTCAGACTCGGTTTCCTGGTATTGAGAGATTATCTTTTCGTGATAAGGCAAGGGTTTGGCCGGGTGAGCTTCAAAGACTCAAAGATCGATTACAGAATATAAAGGAATTCGACACAAATCGTGTGGTAGAGAGCTTGAAACAGGGTCTGGATTATTAGATACTGGGAGAATAGCCTCCACTTGGGCAATGCACAGAGTGTACTTACTGGTGCAGCAACTATTCATAACAACTCGTGGATACTAGTTATAGAACAATCTGAATACCAGCACTCATAGTGTTTTGGTAAAATAAATACACAAATACTAGTCTTCAGGGAATTCTACATTATTATATTTTCCAGGAGTAATCATTTACCTTTTTCGATTATTTGTCTAAATAAGACATTATAACTGTGTATACTTCCACCTGCAGAATCCTAGCTATACCCTCCCACATAATTCCAACATTCACTAGTTCATCCTCGATATTGCAATATAACCAATTGACTGCTCGCTCGAGGGTCCACATAGGGTCACGGTAAACATTTGTGCCCGTTGGTCATCGCCAACTTGTACTAGCTCGCGGATTTCCAGCTCCAATATAATCATCCTTGATATTACAACACAGCAAACTGCCTGGTCGAGGGCCCACATATCGTCACAGTGAACATTTGTGTGCGCTGGTTATCGCCCACTTGAATTAGTTCGCAGATTTTGAGCTCCAATATGATCATCCTTGATCTTGTAGCACAACCAAATTTCGACTTGAAGATCCAATCACAAAAGCTGCCTCGGGTCTCGAATCTCTTTCTTGCACTGATCAAGCTCTTTCTTGCATTGATCGTACTTCTTTTCAAACTCGTTGTGTGCTGTGTGATATAGTCTTCGCGGAGTTGGGCTTTCCCATCGGCCATTTGGCATCGGGCCTCCGCATCGGCAGCATCCATCTTCAGTGTTGAGTTCGAAAACTTGAGGTCGCGGATCTCGTCTTGGGTCCGGTGGTCATCCCCAACTTGCACTATCTCGCAAATTTCCAGGTCCAATACGATCTTCGAAGAGTTCCGAAAATGCCTACATCTGGAGGTTGTATTTGGCACTACTGAAGCATGTTCCACTTGGCAAACTCCTTTAGTTCCCCGGACTGAGGGTATCCGTCTTCGCCCAGCCTTAGCCGATTGGAGTCGGCCTTGGCCTCTGTGAGATGCGGGCCTGGTCTGGGTTGTGAACTTCCAGCCAACTTTATATGGCAACTTTGCTGTCTTAAACCAGTCCTGACCAATTTGATTCGGTATTGACCTCTGTGCAATTTGTGCCTGTTATATAGCTCGGGAAAACCTCACTGCCCTGCACTATGCCGTCGAACACTAATCCAGGTGCAGGGCAGTTGTGGTTGAGCTGTTTGTATATAGGGGACTGAGAAAGAAGTTCTGGATTGCATATGTTAGTAATGAGAATCGCATGAGACAGAATCGATTGTGTGGATTACCTCTTCTTAACCTTCCTTGACCTTTTAGTGGTCCCTTGAAGGCATCTAGGATTTTCTTGCCATCCGGGAGGCTTTTATCACTTGTCAAGTCAAAATGAAACAGTCCATCGAAGGAAAAATTTTGCATCTCGTCATCTTCAAAGTGCCCGGATGGAACACCCTCATCACAACTGTCTTCCTATCCTTTGCCATCTGTTGAGTTCACGGGAACTTGCTTCCCAGCTAAAGTGCTTTCCTCCTCAGACTCTGTTAGGCGCTCTGGTTCAGACACCCAAACCTAGTGTTTGTATTAAGTCATGCTCATTTTCAAAAAGGAATTTTGATTACCTCAAAGAATGGCCATGCTCCTTCTTCACATTGGCCTCTGTTGATGTGCTGCGTAAGATGTTCGCGGGCCACTCTATATAACAGCCTTGCCCTTAGGCTTTAGTGACTTGGCTGTTAGTGGATTCAATCCACTACCACTCAAGTCAGAGATTTCCCTTCTTCTCCTCCTGGTAGAAACTGAAATGCATCGAACTAAATAACCAAATGGCTTTTCATAAGACGCATTGGCAAATGTGCCATCTTGCAGGCCCGCCAAACAAAATATTGGTCAGCCCCGTCGCAGTCATCTGCGTGATCCCAGCAATGGGTCGGATGCTGTGAGGGGAGCTGCCTATTCGGCGATGACAGGACAATTTGGACGGGGGTTCCTCCGACTCTTCTATTTAGCCAGGTTGATGGGTCTCTAACGTCACTGTCGGACGCCATATGCACGCAGAGAATCTCCGCAACTTAGCTGAGGACTAATCTCACATACTTCCTCTCATGAGAAGGGATCTCTGTCATGACTCAACATGGAATTTCCAAGAACTGCGAGTGCTTACATTCTCTCCTCCTGGAGAGCCGCCGCTTGAATTTCCAACAAGACATAGAGAGGCCTGTCAGCCTCTGGAATTGAGGTGTCTTTCCCTAGGAAGTACACGCGGGGATCTGGGTCCATGGGTCCTTGGGGCTTTGGATGTCCATCGTGTTGTTTTTTTTGTCGAAAATCAAATTCGAAATTGGGTCGTTCTATTGTTGAACAACGCAACGACCCAATTTCTACACAGCGACAATTTATTGTTGTGTTGTGTAGCGGTGGTAGCGGTAGTGGTGGTGAATTGATAAAGTTATTCCAGGTCTCATCAACTTAGCCAGGGGGACTAATCTCGTGTACTTCCTCTCATGAGAGGGGATCTCGGTCATGCCTCAACGTGGCCGTTTCAAGAACTACGGGAATGAGCCGTAATATTTGGCAACATCGGTACCCTGAAGATCTTGCAGTCGGTGATATGCGTCGGCTCATGGGTGTACATGTGATCCGAACAAGTAAACGGACACAAAACACTACCAGCGTCTTCGAAATAGACTGCTGACAGACCACCCCAGGAGAAAGAGAAACACCCGAACTACTGAGGATTCGCGGTTGCATCCTGCACCATTGGTTTCCGGGATCATTGTCTCCTTCGTGACCTGTTGGCCACTTTCATCATTGTTCTCTCTGTCAATCGGCATGCCTTCGGTAGTAAATGGCGCGCTGCACAAGTGTCTCTCGGTCGTGATCGCAAACAGCTTCTCCCTCTGGAGGTTCAAAATCTCACCCAGTGAACGTCTCTGATACCAGGAGGTGTCCGTATCCTCTGGATCTCCCTACTTGGGTCAAAGACTCTAGCCAGGAGGGGAGTGCTCAATTCCGATATCTCGATTTTGTGAAAGTTTTCACCTTCTTGTCGCATTCTGGGTGAGCAGCTCCTGCTCTTCCACTTCTTCTACTTGCGAAGAAACCTCGTTGTTTAGATTTGTGGATCGCTGAAAAAGAATGAGGCTCCTCGTCTTCTCCACGGAGACTTGCTCTTTCCCAACGTAAAAAGTTCTTTTGTATGCAGCTGGCTATTGAGAAGGTATCGTAATCACCAGCAGGGGAATTTCTGGAATACATTCTTGCTCCTGCAAAGTTTTGGCTCCAATTGATAATTGGGAGGTGTTTGAGATCAGCATCATTTGATTATTCTTGATACCGGCGAGTTTTATAGGTCCTGGGAAGGGAACACGTAGTCGTGTTTCGAGTTCATTGGGGAATCTATCATCGCAGCGATCAAATTCACCCGCCAAATATTGTAATGAAGCGGGTTGCCGAGACTCAAATCAATCAAGGGATCGCGCCAGTTTGTCCGATGTGACAACTCCTCTGAATTTTTCGAATATGAGAATGTCCAGAATGAAGAGAGCCCTATTATTTATGTAAACCTTGTAAAGTTTTGACAAGGTAAGACGTTCTGTTTCACCTTTTGTGGCCTCTCAATCGATCCTCCCATTTTGCAGCGAATTCACATTGGATGCGGTCTAGCACACATGATACACAGAATCAATTAGCGGCAGCGTTTCCTCGAGTACCTCATCATACTAGAGGCTATCGTGCCAAAATCCTGCAGGGTCGATCGCCAGCCCCGTTTCCTCATGGCATGACAAGTAGGGCGATTCGATTCGCCATATGCGTATCCATCCAATCAAGCCCACCTACTCTCTTTCTGTGGGATTATGTGTAGGCTGATTCGGGCCGGTTAGTATTCGGCTTCCTGAGCTCAAGGACAACCAAATCCTTAGCGAAGTTGAAGGATTGTAGGTGAGATAACGAAGTTGAAGCTCTGCAGTCGTTTGATCACCCGCTGGTTGACGACGGTGGGGATTCAGGATCCTGCTGGCAGTCTCAACTAACCAAACATTGGAAAATAGGACTGGATTTAACTGATGGAATGGCCACAGGAGAGAGGTACGGCATCTTTCCGTATTTTTTTGAGGTAAAACCTGATGGGGTTTTTGGTGCAGGCATCTGGTTCCGGTGCGCAGCCGCGCAGGTCTCAGACAAACGGCCATCATTGCACCATTGGAGGATTTCATTCACAACCAGTACCTCGTATCCGAGCGTAGCTAGGGTTCGGCATGCTTTTGCTAAGGCAAATTCATATTTATTAGATAGCCAGTGTTGGGACCGAGAGGGCCGAAACTTTCCAGAATTCTTTTAATAAATGGACTCAGCGGTAGCTGAAACAGGAGGTAGAGGGCACTAGACAGCAGCCACACCAAACACTGATTCCCAAAGAATCATGTCCGAGACAGTCTCGGCACTCAGAACCCAGAAAACCCCTCATTGGTAGTGTACCAATGAAACCAGTTGTTCATACCTTGCAATTTGTCGCTCACGTTCGACAGACCGATCATGTCTGTTGGGAAGGCCACTGTATCTAAACCAGGGCAGACATTCGAACTTTGAAAAGGAAACAAGGGTTCGGGAGAAGCAAAAGAGGAATTTTTTCGAGCCTAGACTTTCCAGTATTTGTTAAATATACCACCGCAGGGAACCATGGAACGTACTGGCTCTGGTATAAACTCTGCGCCTTAGCAGCGGCCAGCTCTGGAACGACATAGTATCTCATTTATGTAAAGGCTGAGAGCTAGAATCCGAATGGTGTAGTTTCTGGCGGAAGAACTGTCGCTGAGAACTGTCGCTGTAGGATTCGTCGTTCACATTCTGAATCTCTCGTGATCAGTCTTATGGTGTAGGACTGGGGGTTTTGCTGGCCCAGACTTCGAATCCTAGCAAATGCCTGTCTTTCATCACGCTCCAGAAAACAGAGCTCTGTCGGTACGATCTGAAAGGGGCACGGGTCAGAGTCGGAGGTATGCTGGGCCGTAAAAGCTCTGCTTGCCGTGGAATGAGAGGTATTGGATTCCCCAGGAGTCTTGCTTTCCAGATTTGTATGTATTCTCAGCGAAGATGGCGCTTGTCTTGCTAAGTGTCTCTTGTCGCATGATAGACCTCGCCATGAAGTTTGGCAGAGGCCGGGAGGGAAATCATTGGAGCAGTCATAGTAATCTCACGTTTCGGGGTGACTGGAGTGCTAGTGTCAGAGATCTCGATGGTTTCAGTCCGGGAAGGAGCGCTAGAACTCGAAAGGAGTTCGTGCGATGGGTTGATTTCCCGGATGATCTCAAGATATTCATCGGGAAAAGCGTTGCGCAGACTACACCGGTTCCCTTGGGCACCAAAGGAAAAATTGGCGCATGCGCCTTGAAAGAACACTCGACCTTCCAGAAAAGACCTGTCCTGGGGAACGAACAGGTGTTGAAGAATGATGAATTTGTTCTGAATGAGCCAAGAACGGGAATAATCGGTATAACTTGTCGTGTTGCAGAGTGTCCTAGGGAAGTGTTATCCTTGAGGATATTACCAGAAGCTGGAATCACTTGCTCAGCTGTGACCGAATCCTTACTTTCATGTGAGCCTCGAGTTGATGTGTATTCCGATGCATCATCATCCTCCCTCACGTGGACGTTCGTGGTCGAACGAAGATTAGGCCCACGGATCAAGGCATGGCTCGGGTTGATTTGTTGGATAATGTTCAGGTAAGCGGGAGGACGACAAACGCGCAGTGAGCATTTTCAACACTTGTTGCCCTGCGCGCCGAATGCTAAATTTCCACAAGCCCGTTGAAGGAGACTTTGTTTCCGCTACCCGGCATACAACAACTTTGGAAAACTCCATTTCCGGCGGCGCAGCCTCGACACATTGGCAACGAATGAAGATCTTGACCAATACGCTGCCCGAAAGCAACGTGCTTCTGAGATCGATTAGGACAAGGGCGGGGCTCGTTTCCTTAGTTTGTGAATCGAAAAACGAGCGTGCTCCGCATTATCTTTCTGAGACCCAGGCTGTCCTTGTCGAATCGTGGATTGCCATTGCTATACAATCCGGCGACTGAAAAGACACATGAGCTAGCGTGAGGTCTTCGACCTCTGTTGAGATAGGATCTGTAGATGAGCTTGTATTCCTTATCTCATTCATCTCACAGAATCCTAGTTGACTGAGTGTAGTGCGGCGGAGGAGGTTGAAGTTGCTGGTGTTGATATAACGTCTCACTAGCAGCACTGTGTTAAAGACTTTTTTTTTCGGTGTAGAGCAGGGGATTACCATTGTTGGTACCTGGTAGTAGCTTTTCAGGCTTATAAATGATTAAAATCCCGGGGCATGAGCGCGTAGTGGAAAGAAGAATGTGATGTTGCGTTGTTGTAGATTGGTAGTGAAGGATGGAAGTGAGGTTGTTTATATAGAAGGTGGTATGACTAAGCGTGGAGGGCGCACCCTCTCAACACCTACAACCTAGTAGGTTTGATATAACCAAGACATTCTCTAGTAGGAGAAATAGTGAATTGAAAATAAATGCACGGATTTGGCGAGGTTATATAGCAATACCAGACAAACTTGTATTTGACAAGGAAGATGGGATCTTAGTTGTTTTCATTGATCCTAACCCTCTGCAGTTATTCTATTCAAAGACCGAATGCGCTATGCAGAGCAAACCCTTTTGAAGCTGCGACTTGTCAAAAAAGCTCATTGGGATATGAAGTTGACGCTTCTTGATCGAGCCTAAGTCAAAGAGCGCCGGCATAATTGGTTTGATAGTCTAGGAAGCCGGAAAATTTGACTATGCTATGGATATCATATCTATATCTTTTCCAAGCAACGTTTGGCTAAAACATGCATAGTCTGACCAGCTATCATCGTGTTATCGATCATGAAAGAAGGAACTTAGATGCAAGGCAGGGTTCCAGCATTTAATACTGCTCAGCCCTTCCTTTATCTTATTTGGAGTGCCAAATTACAGGAACTACAATCAATGGATAGAGATAGAAAAGAGATGGTCGATTCAAACACTAAACTCAGAGTGCGTTACAAACATGGAGCTGATGTAGCCTCGTATGTACATCACAAACAACAGCTGGAAAAGACAAAAACATAAGAAAAAGACACCAAATCAAAACTGGATGATCAATTTATCAGAATAATCCGGTAACTCAATGTCCATGCCTGCATGAAGTGCCTGTTCTTTCAGGAAGGAAAGGTTCCTGTCCAAAACCGCGAGAGGTGACATGTACGTCTTCGTATGAAAGCATGCCTCATTGAACTTCTCAAGTGAACTGAAGGGAATGTCGTAAAAGCTCAGTCTCGACTCGGGGTCTAAATCAACCCATTTGGTCACTGCAAAAAACCGGATGCTACCGCGGTTGTAGCATTGAGCATGCGTATTTTGATTCCGTTCGTTCCGCCGGAGAATGATTTCGATGCCATACCTTGATTGCCCTGTCAACATAACACAGGCCTCAGTTAGAATAATGGAATTGAACTGTTCCTCGAGGAAATGGCGGAATTCATTTCGCTCAATTTTGGGATCCCTAAGGTTCAATTCAACATCGCCGGCGACCATGAAAGCGAATAGTTGCTGGACTCGAAGGACAACCGAGGGACTATTCATTCCGGGACCAGGGACGAGCCTGGAAGGGTCGAATTTCTTGGATTCAATTGAGATTAGGTGAAACATTTTGGTTGGACCGGATGAGGACGAGTTTGACCTTCTCACGCCGACAAGGCCAGGTTGCCGAAGGGTTATTCCGCAACCAATACCTCTCCGCTCCTGCTTCCGGTAAGAAAACTCCCCTTCAAATACATGTTCAAACAGGGAAATAAAATATTTCGGAGCATTTGGTATATCACAGGGGGTCAGACCACTGGTCCATGCGAGGTTGGGATTTCTTCGTCTCGCCTAGATACGAAGTCTTCTCCAAGCATAGCTTGCGATATATCGGCATTGATCCCGCATGACTGTCTGCAAAAATGGCGCCAAGAGACCTTCGATCATGGGCTTGGCAAGAGACAAAGATTCCAGATCTAAGGATGGGGCGGGCTGTTCTTCTTCCTCCACCAGATATCTGAGAAGAGGTCGGCTGCAAAATGCCAGGCAGAGACGGTCGGAAATCGGCAAAAGATCTACTATCATGTCAAGCAGTTCGCAGGGTAAGTCGGTCAAGCCCCGTGGCTCTCTCCGATGCCTCGGCGACTGGAAATTTCCATTCGCCATGATGAAGCAAGTACTGTGTCCCAGTCAGCGGTATATTGATATAATAAAATCATCAAGCCCTTGACTTACCAAATGGTGGAGAGTGACCTCGATTCCTGGAGCTTGATTTTGCTGGGCCGGGGTTGAACCAGGCTGGTCTTGCTTGGAACTTTGAGCTTGTCCTTGATGCGGCGAAGCTTTGACTTTAGAGTGTATTCGAGTAGTATATTGAGATTTCCTGCCTCAGAAGTTGATATTTTGGCTGGCGGGAGAGACTGGGAAAGGTGCAAAGAGAAGGAGAGCTACAAAGGGAGGAAAGGGAAGGAGGAAACAAGTTCACGAGATGAGTGAATTGACTCATGTGAATTGGGTGACATAATCGAACGACATAATCTGGCGACATCATATCAAGGTGGATGACATCGTAGGATAGGGATGTCATGTGGTGGTTGACGATGTAAGCGACGATGCGATGTGAGTTCGGACGTGATATCAATATAATGACTTATAGTGACGATATTAATTTAGTAAGAACAGAGGGAAGGGAAGAAGGATTTCCAGTAAAATCCACTATTCCTAATCACTATTGAGAGGGAAGCAAAGAAGCCAGAGGAATTGTTTGATCCCTGGCGAGACCATGCCTGGTAACAAGTGGTACTTATCCCTTAGAGACTAGTTGGCAGATCCATGATGCTTGGATAGAGGAGTATAAATTACATTAACAACTTCCCTGCACTTCTGTGAATTCTTTTTGTCATTTAAGTATTTTATGGCTGACTACTAACCATGAGATAGTTAGTGGTCTCTGGATATGCCATGCTACAACTTTAGCCCTGTCAGTATCTGCCGAGCAAAAGTTCGGGCCAACGTGGTGATTTCCAAGTTGGAAATCACACTCGCTATAGCGCTAGAGCCATTCCGGACATAGAATTCTCACAGCTTTTGTTGATTGGGAAATTTTCCCTCGCGGGCCTTTCATGCAAACTTGCCACTTGTGTCCAACTTGGTTTGGATTTACCCCCCCCCCGCTCCTCTCGTCCAAGTGAGCACGAAGCCAAAATTGCTGCATTTTCATCTGCGCTATTTTGAAAGATATAAGAGTATGCATGCTTATAGTAGGTAGCTTAGACCTTGGTATTACGTGGGCTCACGCTAAGGTCGGCTTAAACAGGGAGCTGTACAGCAGCGTCAGTACATCAGTGTACTATACTGGAGACAAAACTAAATGAAACTTAAAGTATTCTATATTCTAATTTGATTATATTTAAGGGTTTTTATGGATTCTTGCAGCGCACAGGGGAAGATAAAACCAGTGTTATTATTGCTGTGGGAGTGTGGCTAAGTGGAAGGCTATCTACGCGGAGGAATGTGCTGGCGGGATGACCAAACGTTGAAAGGAAATCTCTCTCCGAATAAATGATTTGTTCTATGCTCAGTAAAAGAGTAATGAATTAGAGCTCAGTCAGATTATTCTTACAGAGAACCAAAAATTGCTAGATCATGAAGGTATAGCAAGAATTTGAATTTCCTGTAGTGGCTGACTCAGGATTCAACCCCACATTTTGGTATAGCTCTTTTTTTGATGTTAGAAATTTGTGAATGTTACGAAAACCTTCAATAATAATATACTGGCAATTTCCCATTCAAAACTAGCCTCATACTCATTAAAGGATGCCCGAATCTAATTGAAAAGCTACCAAGGTACTCTGATTGCGATTAGTAGACGAAATTGAATTGATTGGAAATTGGCTTGTAGAAGGAATGAGATCTACTCCACATCTCTCTGATAAATAAGTGCCTGGAGATCAAAAGTAAGACTGAAGTCTGATCGATAGGCACGAAATGACAGACATTGGCTTCAATGGTCAGACATGGATTTTTTCGGATGCATATTCCATGAGAATACGGCTATTTCTTTCAGAGGGCTCTGAGCTTGACGGTGACTTCGACGTATCTGATTTCCGACAGGTGACCGGAAAGATGAAGTCGTGCCAGGAAGTGTCATTCGAGTGACGTAGAGGGCCATATAGATCATGAAGGCCAAAGTTGCCTGGATCTAGTCCCAAGCCTAAGTTCAACCATCGTGTCACGGAAACCTGTTTCATGTTACCGACATTTTGTATTTCCACACTGGCAGGAGAACCACAAGATCCGCAAGAGCCATAATATATGCCAGTATCTTTCACATTCTTTATTTTGTCAAAGATCAGACCAAGAAAGAAATCATGGTTCACAAAAGGTGGTGTGCCATCATGGCAAGAATCGATGAAGCGACCTATCTTCCATTCCTCTCGGACTGTTCTGTCTGGTTGGCTACCCTACTGTCTGAATGTCCAGAGTGACATGTGCTCGACTCGTAGGGTCAAACAGGGGTCGTCAAATCTGGGACCGGAAAAGGGAAAACGGTTGCTGCCAATTGCTGCATCTACAGACAGCAACTCGAAAACTCTAACACTGGAACAGATGGTGGGATTCCATTCTTGAATGCGAATGTGGTTGAGTCTTTCGAGGGGCATTCCATGTGGTGATCCTTCGTAGAACCGTCGCATGACGGCATACACATGGTCGAATCCCAATTTGTAATCATGGAAATCTTTGAGCTTTGGAATGATGTAACTGGAAAACCAGTTGTCTGCCGGGATTGCCTTGTCTGGTAGACCAAGCTCCTCCTAAAGGCGAAGTCGACCGCTCGTCAGGCTTGCGATGTATTCAGGCATATCTTGAGATAATCTGACCAGGAATTGTATGAGGTCGCTGCCAGGGTGGTAGAAGCCGTTTCCAGAATATATGTGAGACGACTCTGTAAGCGAGCCCCAGATTGGCGAGAGCAAGACATAGAGCCCACGGCTGCAGAGAGACAAGCAATGAAGGTCCGTAGGCGTGAGAAAATGGATGATAAACAAGAATATGTCGAGAGGTAATGTAGTCAGGGCCAGTTGGAACTTTTGAGTAGTCAAGTCAACCTCTTGTGAATGTGTATTGATCCGGTGCTCTGTGTTGGCTTCTACCTGTTCGAGGTTGAGAGCCTGTGACCGAATGAGGAGCTCTCGCTGCTGAGATTCGAACTCTTCAAGGAGAGGCTCAACACCCAGCTGATTCCGTGACGTCTCTAGTTGTTTCATATCAGAGAGTATTTCAGGGATTTGACGCGTCGTAAGATCCATCATTCATCCACAACTTTCCCAGACTTGAAACGGGGTTCAAGTTTATTCATAAACCAAAAACCCCCGCCTGCAATTTTCAAGTTACTTTTCGCCTTTAACTGCAGGTAACTTGCCTCTCTTGAGAAAGTTGAGGACTTTGAAGCCTTTTGAAGTCAAAAAACTGAAAGATTTGACAGGGAGGTGAGTGGGGAAAGTAGAAGGAAGGAGAGGGAGAGCGAGCGAGATGAAGATGGGAGTAAACATAAACAAGGATGTCCGAAAGGGGTAAGCCCCATTTTTAAGTACACAACCCTAAATCAGTACTACAGAGACACTCTCTAGCATTATGACTCATAATGGAGGTATGACTCAGTGAATGGAATATTTGAGATATATTCCAAGAACAATTTCATTATTCGTAGATAGTACATTTCATCTCTAATTGACTCAAGCATAAAGCTTCTTCATACTAGGCTTAACAGCCTCCATTGAAGTAAAACCACAATGACCCTTCTGATCATCAATCTCATCAAAATCATTTCCCATTCCAACCGACGCATTGATCTCCCCCCACATAACCTTTCCCAAAGAAATATTTTCCAAATCCTCATCCTTTGAAGGATGACAAGCTGCGCTGATTGCCGCGCTACATGCCCCTGCCAATGGCATTGTAGATTTGAATTTGCGTAATGATAGTCCTAATAAAGCAGCAAGCATAATTAAACCTATGACGACTCCTAGCCATACGGCCCGACCCGATGAGGCTAGGAAACTTTCTTCATATTCTGGTTCGGGTTGATTGTGCACGTCGTATGGGATGTGGTGATAATAAATAGGCTTTGAGATATCGTCCAGTGTAGAGTCGTATAGACCACCAACAGCGGAATGCCGTATGGATAAGGTATGCTTAGCCAGTACGTTGATTGCTGCTTGCTTTCTTTCACGGGCCATGTTACACGAAGTGGTTTGCGTTGGAGACTGTAGGAAGAGTACTCGGCTGCGGCGAGCATGTTGGTCAAGACGCTGTTGTAGAAATAGTAGCTGATAGTGATGACCAATTGGGAGTATTGGATATTATGACAGAATCCAAGGGTCCCCATCTCTCGCCGTTTAATGATGCGCTGTCGAGAAAGTCTAAGGTTGGACCGGCTATGACGGAGCCTTCTGCTCCGAATAGGAAAAAGAAACCTGCTACTATACAAGCCACAGATCTTGACCAGTCGACTTAGAATGAAGAACATGAAGTAACAGTGAAGAGCTCGACTTACATTGCAAGCGTGGCCACCCAGTCAATGATGCTCGAGGCTTTCATCCACCGGCCCTGCCGGGTAAGTCGCTTATAGATAATATTTTGAAGCGGGACACCTTCTGCAGGGTCCTCAACAATGCCAAAGAATGCCATTGATTCTTTCCACTCCCCACACCGAACATTCTTGCTGGACATCCAGCACATGTTTTTCGTAGTTGAATCTGGCCTTGAGACAAATGATGAGATGGCGTCCCCGGTGGTGAGAAGTGGTGGTGAAGCAAGCCGATTCATTCGTGCAGCAATGAGGATAGTAATTGCTTTCACAAAGATAGTGAGTGTGACGATCAGACAAAGAGGTGGACTATAGAGTAATTCGCAGTTTTGTTGAGCCTTGACTGCAAGACAACCTTGCATTGTATCCATACTTGAACACAATGCATCGCCTGAATTGCTGTAAGTATAATCGCTAGTGTTCTGAATATTGCAAACTGCGCTACTATCATTTTGGATGCTGTCCGTATGATTCGAAAATGGAGCTGTCAAAAACCCATCATCATATCCAAATATAACAAGAGAATCGGAGCTAATCTGCAACATGGATCTATCACCGCCATCAGCGACGGTGAAATTTTGAAGCAGTAGAACGAATAGTTTTATCCGTCTGTCAGCCTCGTCTCCAAACATATTAGAGCATTCTTCTGAACTCAAATATTCATAGTTCTTAGCGACAATTTCCTGCGTAAATTCATGCCAAGTGATCCGCTCTGTCGTATCAACTGGTGAAGAAGCGAAACATTTATCCAGAGCCGGGGTAGTCAAATCCAACACATTCTTCGAATCCAGATCTCTTGGTCCAACCACAATTTGGTGAGAACTAGTAGCCTCGATAGAAGTAATGACAGAGTTATACCTGTGAATCAAATTAGTCCAGCAAAACTTTAAGAGGCGACAGCTTATCAGAACACACAATAAGTGAAAAGGAGTTGCCGTAATCATCAAAACAACCCAAAGCCCAGCCCGATACCTCTTAACGTATAAAAGATTCCTCAAACTCGCTCTCCCAACATAAAGCCACTCGCGCCGTTCATGGCATATATCAATATCATCACGAGTCGGAGCAACAAGTGTCTGCATGCAATAATTACTAGCTGCCAGAATCCCCGTACTTAGAACGTTGATAATCAAATGGAGTGTGATCTCGAGTCTTTCTGCCAGTGTACAGTCTCCGTGATAGAAAGTTGCCCATGAAGGGAGGCCGGCATTACCGGGGTATTTTCTGGAGAGACTGGCTGCTGTTGCGAATAGTGCTAGGTCTATTAGGAGTAATATACCTGTTGCTTCGGCGCAAAGGTATACACCTCGGATCCAGTGTTTAGGTGGTGTTGTGGAACGGTTTTCTTCGGCTTGGGGATCGTTTAGACCCACTTCTCCACTGTCTCTATCTTGAATTGAGGCTTCGGTTGATGGTGAGTGTTCATCACGACTGAAAAGAGAGACGTTATCTGATGGGTTGTCCCTTAATGTATTCATCTCGGTCGCATAACCATGGTCCTGGCCATTGCTGGGTTTAAACAGAGATTTGATATGGTCCAGTCTCACTTTTCTTAGTAGATATTGAAAATCCATCGTTGAGCTTAAATTTGATACCACTCAAGACATGGAGAAACCCACAGTATAAGTGTATCCATAGAAAACACTGGCAAATACGGAGGAAGATGTACGAATTGTGAGGCTGAAAGTCAGGCTGAGATTACTAAGTACTTGATTGAGAATTGGCCTATTCTGGGAGGGATTTTCATATGCAGGGGTTCAAAGAGGCTGTGGAAAGTGAGGTTCCCCATCATTGGCTCGTATTTTTAAGGGTCTGAGCAAGAGTCGGTGGGAATAGATCTAAGCCATCGTGATGACCTGGAGGTCATCAGAATGCAAGCAAACTTAATGAGTATTACTTGTTCGGTACGTCCAGGAGCAAATTCCCGGGGTTGTCGTTGAAAAGTCTCAGTTTTTGCAATATGCATGTTCAATGCCAAGCAGGCTACGTTCAAAGCTCACTCTGGGGCCAAAAATTATTATAAGAGAGCATTTCTCTTAGCTGACTCCCTGCTATGAAGATACAGCCTTGCTGGTATAATGATACCTTGATTTCGTTTTCTCTGGAAATTCCAGACCTACTATATCGGATGCTCCGCAAATAGGTAAAGAATCCCAACCATCCATACATCAAGAATACAGTATCTCCTATCCTACATCAGAAAAGGGTCAGGGCCATTTCAATGAAGACTCATTATCATGAATTCCCTAGAGTCAATTGCCTAAAAAAAGTACACAAAAATGCATCGCGAAGTTCTAGAGACAAAGTGAACATAAGAGGAAAAACGAGAGGGGAAAATAAGAAAAAGGGAAAAAGGACAAGGGGAAAGATAAAAGATAAAAGAAATAAAAAAATAAACAACAGGGGAGGGGGGGAGGGCATGGCGTTGCGTTGCGTATAGCTTCATCATTGGCGGGGATATCCTACTACTTTGATCCAATCCATTTCATTTCATTCCGTTTCCACCCCGCCTCTTTCTACAGAGACTATCTCCATTCAATTCAATTCAACTCGGTTTGGTTCAGTTTGGTCTGGTTCAGTTCATTGAGAACACAAAACACACAATTCGTTCATTGACTGCTTTTGCTCATCACCTGTCTGTGTCTGCTGTTTGAGCAGGCTTTCCCCATTTCACGACGTTTCCTCCTTCCTCCACTTTTTTTCATTTCCCAGACAGACAAGAAAGCAGTAACCTCCACATCTTTCCACGGCGAGTTTCGACGTATTTCCCAAGACTGCAATGTAACGATCCATGATCAAAAGACAATTCTGCCTAAAACCACACAGAAAGCAGACAACGCAGCTCGATTGTCAAATTTCTCGCTTTTGCATTTACTGAGGCTTCTTGGCGGCAGTCGAGCCAGAGATGTAGCGGCTAATATCGGTAGCCTCGTAACCCTGACGAACGATACCCTTGAAGGTCTCCCAACCTTGACGGACCTGAGGGGGAGTGCTCTGGTGGGAGATGGAAGCATCGGCGCGAGCAGTGAGTTGACGAACAGCCTGCTGAACGAAAGAGCTCTGGGCGTAGCGGGCGCGGAAGAAAGAGAGGTAAACGACGAGCAAGACCCAGCTTCCCTTGGAGAAAGTGATAGCGGACAGCAAGAGGCGAACAAGCAGGGCAATTTCAAGGGCAGCGACGACACCCATGCTAGCATCGTAGTACTGCTTGATGAAGCGGCCAATGGTCTCGGCGAGAGCGGACTGCTTGGGGGCGGGCTTGGAGTTGGGGGAGCTTGGCGAGGCGGAGCCGGCTTGCTGGGGCTGGATGGTTGGGATCAGGTACATGCGGCTGTAGGTGGCGACGTGGAAGATTGAGTAGACGCTGAATGGGAGGAGGGCGAGGATGAGCTGGCGAGAGTACAGCCAGACAAGAGCCATGCCTGTGGATCACCAAATGAGTAACTGTGCATATTCACTTTCACATGCGAACACTGATAGCCGATGAATGAAAGGGAAGGGAGTAGAACTCACCAAGGTACTGGACGTTCTCATCGGTAATGAGCTTGGTCACGATCTGAGGAACGCTGCCCTGAACACCGCGGGCGAAGTGTCCCTTATACACGACGATTCCATAGGTGACGGCGGCGGAGATGAACGCAAGGCGATAAGCGAAGACGGCAGCGCCGGAGGAAGAGTTGAAGGTAACGAAGGAGAGTGTGTAGCGGAAGACCGAGATGAGGAGAAGCAGATGTCTATATTTGGTCAGCGATTTGAGGTCCCGAGTCGCAAAAATCCTTTATAGGATTGTCGATGAGGTGGTAGGAATCGGAGGGTGCACGTACCCGATGAACCAGGCAAACCTGCAGAAAGGATCGAGTCAGTATTGAACAGGGTCGATTGAAGCTTCAAGAAGCTTCAGGAGCCAAGCGACAGATGGGAAGAACATACTGCAGGGTCTGGGCGAGAACTTTGAGCCTCTCAACTAAAGACAGGTTGGCGGGAGGAGGAGGAGCCATGATGACCCGAGGTGTGGTGGAGAGTCGAGGGGAGGAGAAAAGGAGGAAAGATAATCAAAGAGTCGATGATTAGACAGAAGAGAGCAAGGGGTAGAGGAGGAGAGAAGCCGAGGGAAAAGAAAAAAGAAAAAGAAAAAAAGGTGAGGTCGTGTAGGAGGCTGGGAGAGCGGGGATGCGAAGGTCGCAAGTTGTGTGTTACCAGCAAGCAAAGTAGGGTACCTCCGTAGTGTCTGTGCTTTCTGCTTAGCTCTGCCTCTCCGCCTTTGCGGTGACGTCGGGTATTCAATGATGCAATTGATATCTACTTTATACTCAGATATAATTAAAGATAGAATATATTTAGCTATACTGATTATATGAAATTTATTCATATTTTATTAAAGACATTTACTGAAGTTGCAACACCTGCCACTGAATGCTGAACCCTACTTAGCTCCACTTTAGGTGTTCGCCCGGCACTTTCTCGGATCTCCAGGGATCTACTAGATCTGTACTTCTCCCAGCTGGTTGTAGCAAGCTTGCCATACCGAAATATATGCATATGCAATACCCGGATCACCCGGATTGTCACGAACACCTCGAAATTTGACAAACTAGCTCAGCTCCAGATTGAACAATATTGGGGTTAGGCTTGACCGCTATTTGTTGCCTTATCAAGGCCATCAAGGTCCACAAGCTAGGTAGAAGCTATGTATGACATGCTCTGTTTCGTGGTATAAAATGCCACACAATAGCTAATGGAGAGGAGAAATAAGTAGGTGATCAGCATGAATGATAATTGGGGCCTTCGAGGAAGCATAGGTATGCTTCCAGTCTTGACACCTGGCAACAATTTAAATATGTAGTACATAAAATATGTACTACCAGTACATATTTCGTCTTTGCTACGACGGGGATGTCCGATTTCATCAGTACTAAAGTGTCTTACTGTGATAATAGTGAGTAACGAGACACATAATCTCGAAGGAATGGTGTACACAACCATCAACAAAAAAAGCCCAACAAGAATGAAAATATCATACTAGCAAAAGCACTCTCAGGGATTCTGTATCTTCAAGATAAGTTGTCGAAGCATTGAATAAAAGAAAATGTTTCTTTTTTTGTGACAAATATATTCGACTTCATATTCCCTTACCACAAATGGTCCATGGATGTAGAATAAAAGTGATGCATAAGACTTTGTACAGTAACCAGGTGCGATTGGGAAAAATGATGTCGGAGTAGACGTAGAGACTCGGCTATGGCTGTGAGGCCCCTCGAAGATTATCGAGGAATCAGTCGGAGGTATGAAACCATCGCGGTTGAAGAAATCAATGACCAGATACCACAAAGGTGACGCTTGGCTTAACCTATACCGACGTTGGGCTTGGAAAAGGCGGAGGCTATTGAGCTACGCCAGCATGGTGAGTATTCATGATCATCAATGGTATAGATATTGTGAGACACTATACAATGTGTGATAAATGCGTCAGGAATATCCAGATTAATTGGATCTCCAAGCCTTGTTTGCCTTGTCCGATTTAGCTGATTGGCGACCTTTGTTGCAAAAACGAATCAGCGAGGAAACCTTCGAGGGGGTTCGTATATTATCGAGTAGCCTTGTACTCGAAGCAGTCAGGTAGAAGATATGATAAGGCGTTGGAGATATCTCTGCTTTTAGGAAGTGGTGTGTGAGACATAGGAGTGTATGTACGATAAAAGGGAAAGTCTGAGATAGATTCAAGACAACCTGGATGGAGTAGTCAATCGTGGTGGATGAAGCCGTTGACGGACATATGCAATGAAGTAAGAAGGGGTACTGTCAAATATCCAAAGCACTAAATCTTGGCCAGAAACGAGTATGCGTGAGAATTTGCAATTAGTGGAATTGGAACGGCTCCTATCGCACCGCATAAGACCATTCGTTCAGTGCTCGCCAAACACTGCTGGGCTGTACTCCAATCGGTTTTGATTTGAGGGGTGTATGTGACAAGGTGCCATGAGTTTACAAGCAAGTAGGTACTGCACAAGAATAGTATCTGAAAGATTCAATACCTGTTGTAGATTAGCCAAAGAGAAATAAGTTCCAGCAAACAGCACAGGAAGCTAGAATGAAAGTGTTGCTTTTCTCGACCAACCTTGTACTTTGCCACTACCACCCTACCTGTCAGCGCATCTGCGTATTCCGTATCGCAAAAAGCAAAAGATCGAAAACCCCGGCATCCTTAATCCCTAAGAATCCCGAATCTCACAAGCTCATCGATCAACCCCGGATTCTCGGTCGCATGAGCCATTTCCCAAAGAGTCGGCACGATCTCCACGCCGAACCCCGCGAAGTATAACGCCACCCACCCACAATCCACTGCAGCACGAGAATACAGTATACGGAATTTATTTTCTGTACGGGGTAGAAAAAAAACACAAAACCACAAACCAACAATACGCAACAGAGCAGTATACATACAGAGATCACCTATCTAGATAAGGCAAGTCTAAGTAACGCTCAGACCTCAACCAATTGGGTTTAGTTAGGTTAGCCGGATTAGAGCCACGTTCGATAGTGCATTACAGTTACCTACGGAGTACATATTCACATGGAGCCTCGGTTACGGCACGATACCCGCAAAGCCAAAGCTAAACTGAAAACCAACAAAACTTCAATGGTGAAGGGACAAAGCAAAGCCAAACACACAGTGAAAGTTCAAAGCTAACTTTCTTCCCGCATTAGCTAGTTCTTCTAGATCAGCGCCACCCTTCTATAACATCGGTCTACGATTCGAAAAAACGCCAAAGGTATAGCCATAGTACTATATTAGAATCGCCGGCCCTTATAAGCATGCCTTGGGTTAATATATTGTCTTCGGGACTCGCCTATGGCTACTAGGATATGAGTTACCAACTCGTGTGTCGAGCAGGGGTGAAGATATTGCAATCTCGGCATTTCTAGCTCAATTGTTTGTTCTTTCTGACTGACTGTGTTTGAACTACACGTGGGTTTTCCACAATGCATGCGGGAATTACTAGTTACTACTTTGACCCGTAAAGTGGACGCGCACAGCACAACTGATCGTCCTAAATCCCTCATTACCACACCGCTGGGAATATTCGAGGCTACGGAGTACTGTACATGGGTACTGTACTGAGTATGTAGCCTTATGATCGGCGCGATGGCGATAGTACCTAGGTTAACTGGGTAGTTACCCCGTACCCCGTACTGCGTATATCGTACCCCGTATACGATAACATCTAAGTTATCTGGGTCGAGAGGGTTCCCCGAACATTCAATATCCATTTTGCGGAGATTGTGGAGTTGTGGGTGGTATGATAGATTGCCCCCGCTCGGCTTGTGATCGTGATCGGGTTGATGGGGCCTGTCCTGTTTAGAGCTGGGTCCATCTCACGGGTCGATGAACTAGAGACTGCGGTCTGTACTGCGGAGTACAATAGAATTTTATTGAATGGGGAATTAATGGGATGGAAGAAAATTTGGCCAAGTTCAGGATCTACAAAGAGATGTGCGGTGGTTCGTTGTACCAGTTCGTTAACGAACCAGAAAAAAGTAAACCAGAGCACGGATGCGGGGAGGTAACGTTGTTTGAATTATCGAGTAATAGGTTTAATTATTGGGAATTGATGATATTTTATTCGTACAGAAAGAATAGTTTATTGCATTTTATGTGCAGGGATGGTATTCTCTCTACCTACCGACTTCACACATCCGCTCTGCTGTGATCTTTCGTCCGCTTTCACTTCAACTGACTTCGAGTATACTATATCTACTAAAAACCTTCATAATCGAACATATACAATCAAAGATCAAATATGTCCCACTTCCTACTCCGTAGCCTCCCTCTACCATCTCACAAAAGCCCACCAATGCCCTACCTAGGTACTAGCGACCGCTGCTGACACCGTTAAGTGGATCCCCGTCAAAAATCCCTAGTCCAGTCCAATCCAATCCAATCCAACCATCCTCTCCCATGAAGCAGTTAGTCTAGTCGTTTCACTAACCCGTACTAGCGCACACGCCAGGAGTAATTTTCCCAACCCTTCCCTTCCCTTCTTCACCTTGCTCCGCTTCTGCTTCTGCTTCTGCCTTTGCTGACTCCGCCGGGCTACTTAGACTGGACCCTCTCATGCACTGCCTGCATATAGACGCAGACGCAGGAACGGCGCTCTTACCCCCTTCAGGAAGAGTATAAAACAGCTAGCTTTGTTTCAGGGGATTTGGGACTTGGGTTTTGTGACAGACTGCGACAGACTGTGACTGACTACGGAGGATCCTAGGATCTAGAATTTTGTACCTGCGGAGTGGTGGGGTGGTTATTGTTTGGGACGGGTGGAGAGAAGAGAGGCAGAGAGGAGAGAGGAGAGAGTAAAGCCGAGCCGAGTACTACTGAGTCCAGGCGTAGTCGTAATCGCCAAGGTCAATTATTTGTTTCTGGAGAGGCTGAGTCGGAGGCAAGTCTGAGCCTCGCCTTCCGCGATTCCTACAATGGGTTTGTCGACAGGGGTAACTACTGGTTAGTTACTACCATACTAGGGGACTAATTGCCGTTTACGAATTTGGGCGATTATCTACTCCGTATGTACTATTACCTAGTCCGTAGTGCACATTGTAGATACTCCGTGCTTCGTAGTATTATCCGCGCTCGTGCTAGTCCGGTAGGCGTATTCATGATCCGTGCGGCGGGTCAAGATGCCGTGTTCATTGCGTGGGATCATCGGGGTAGATTATCCGGTGGTTTGGGACGGGCAGCGAATCACGGACCACTTGGGCATTGGTTTGGGTCAATGATCGAGAGGGATTCTCTGATACAGTGTACGGAGTAGACTGTGTCCTTTTACAGCGATGATAATGCAGGAGTGTACGGAGCAACTGTTGGGTACATTTATTTGTCCGATATTCAACATTTAATACATTATTCTGATCGTAAATCCATAGGCGTTGGAGTCACACAGTCACAGTTACAATCACAGTGGTATAGTAACAGTGTCAGCGATAGAAAAGTGACAGTCACAGCCGTACGCCATCCTTTCCCCGTAACTCCGCGACGAGACCAGACAGGGGTTGGGATGGATAGTGGGCTAGCTTAGTCCAGTCCAGCCAACCACCCAACCACCCCGGTTCGTCCCAAACCCATTTTTCGTAAGATTTTAGGCAAATGAAAAAAAAAGACACAGTAGGGGAGGCTGATCAAAAAACCAAAGTTTGTAACATGAGAGGGTAAAAAAAAAAAGTAGTAACAAACTCCACAGCACCCACTCCGCTGCACCAACCCCACCCATACCATTTGAACAACGGTTATCGTGCATACCCCCTGGCAAAAGTAGCAGAGGGGTCCCAATCCCGACCTTGAGCAGATTCACTAGGCGGCCTAGGCCCACTGAAACTCATCGAGGGCCGCACGTACCGCGCTTCTTGGCCAAAATGGACGTTTCGATCGAATGTCGGACTCGGGCTTGACACGGGACTCCGGTGTGAACCCATCATGTGGGCGGGGCTGGGAGATCGCATATTGTACGTAGTGTGGTATGTCTCGGGACTCTTGACGGATGTTGTAGTTAGCATTTCGAAGCCTTTACTATCGTAGCGATCTGCGTCTGCGGAAACGAATTCGTGACGGCGGGATAGACCGCGGCTGAAAAGATCGATCCAGCCGGTGAACATGGATGGACGGGCGAAGAGGATGAAGTTCCAGAATCCGACGAGAGATAAGAGATAGACGACTGCTAGTAAGGTTGCTTCGTTGGGGCCGAGGCCGGAGGCGTATTTTATGCATTTGTTTTTGTTACCGCCTGTTTCGACTAGGCAGAGGAGCCATGGGAGAGCGGATTGCATGTTTGCTTTTGTGGGTTCGACTTCGCGGTCCAGATCAATGAAGACTACCGCGAAGAAGATGACGTTGCCGATGATGATTAGTACTAGGGCCACGCCGCGCCATTGAAGTTGGAGGACGCGACGGACGCGACGGTAGGCTTGTCGAGCTGTTACTGTTCGGACACTCGAGGTGTATGATGGAATTCCAGAGCTGTTGTCTGTTGTCGAGGCAGATTTGTCGAAGAGAGAGCGTAGGTAGATGTGAATGCAGTAGGCCATTGTCGCGAGTTGGAGAATCAGGGCTGCTGCGGCGAAGGCCATGATCGGATACCAGTAATCTTGCTGGCCATGTTTGATGTTAATATGGCAGATTTCGCCGAAACGGAAGGATACACCGGTGATGACCATCATCACGGTGAGACCGATAGCTGGGATACCGAATCCACAAAGGAATGCCCCCCACATGAACTTTGGGCCAAGCACAAATTCCCAGCATACTTGTAGGTGAAAGGCGATGGTTCGGATAAAACTCCACATGACGACTAGCCAGCCGCCGAAGAGAAGGAATGCGCCTGAAAAGGCACAGGAGAGATCGCTGTACATATCATTTGGGGTGATTTGGTTGTAGCACTGTTCAGGTTTTGCGCCGAGGGGAATAATGAAGGCAATCTGAGTCACCAATTAGTGGATGTTCGTTCGGAAGAATTGTTGATCGCTAATAGCCTACCTCCATGCAGCAGATTCCCAGAGTGAAGCAGATACTCAGATAGTGACGGTTGGTCCATTTTACGGGGAGAACAGCGTAAGAGACGAGGAGGAAGATGCAGAGAGGGAGAATGGCGACACTGATCCAGCTAGCGACATCGACTCGTTTCGCGGTGTCTATTGTGAGTTAGAGAAAGATACCAGAGTCATATTTAGATGCGCAGTGACTCACTATCGGCATATCGCCAGTCAGAGAGTGGACAAGGCAAGCAGCAAGTGACATTAGTGAAGGTTTCGCAGTATCGGCCATCTGTAAATCCACCAGTGGAGGGGAACAGAGATTCTTGAAGGAAAGGAGTAGGACAGAGTCCATTCAAGGACGCCATGGTGATTAAATTAGGGCAAGCCCGGCATGGATGGTGCCCAACCTCACCAGGAGGCACTGAAAGTAAAGCAGTGTGCAGAGACAAAAAAAGGAAGCAGTTGAGAAGTGGAACTGGGGTATAGCAGAGTTATAGTTACTCTTACTTCTTTCTCCCACGCGAACGGCAGTGGGGCAGCCCACGGTCCTCGAGAAGTCAATTTTGACGGACTTGGCGGGGATTTCTTTCTTTCCTGGGCTAGTGTATGGGTATTACGGAGTACGAGGCCAGGAGAAAGTACCCAGTGGCACTCGAGTGCCACTGGAAGCGAACTCCAGGGGCAGACGATCTGAGCCTTGTCGGTAGTTGTTAAGCTGGAGAAAGTAAGGATCAGCAAGTCCGTTCCAATTCCAATTCCAAGGGTTGACCAGGATCATTAACCGGGACTGGACACTTCCGGGACGGTTCCATGGTTAAAAGAGGAGTGGGAGTATACACCGGTAGATATGAGAATAGGGGAATAGAATTCCCATGCCTCAACAAGACCAACTTGGTGACCCTTTTGCTGCATGTCAAAGGTAGTGTGATAGTGCTGATGCGATGAGATGCCGTATTGTATCGTACGAGTGGCGGAATGTCTTTGTTCTCTTCTCTTTTTGGCTGATTTTATTTTATTTTCTTTCTTCTCTCATTTATACACTAACCACATTCATCCTAGCGCGAACCAAAAGGTCTAGACTTGAACTCGGAGAATTAGAATTGCCCTAGGCTACTCTGAATTGAGCAAGCTAAATTCTCTACACAATGTGATTATCATCACGGAGAGTATATTTAGTGGCGATTTCTAATTTAGTATCCAGTGTCTCATTTCCGTGGTGAATATGAATATTCTACACAGACAATAAAATACCCTTGCTCAATGTGTAACTACTATCCAATGTGATCCAACCCGTTCCTCGGCGAACCCGATCCAATACCAACAATCCAACCATCTAAGCCATCACATCGCTCAACATCCCAACCCATCTCACCATCTCACCATCCCGCTATCTCACATATCCATCTGTACCAACACTACATACATAAACCACACTGGCCACATCTTCAATCCTGCGCGACGATCTTCGCGCCAATCTACCCAATCACCACACATAACCCGTCTTCAGCTGTGATCGCCCCCGGCATTCGTTATGCCCCCAACCAATAACAAACCCCGCGGACCTTTTCTGACATTTGATCTATCTCCATCTCCTCTAACGGACAGTCCGGTTCCAGACTCACTGATCCCCTCCTACCTCTCCGCTCTGCTCTCTGTGATTGCGTAGTGCAGGCTGGCTAGTGTCTTTGCCCCCCTCACCTGACTAACGAATCAACGTTGCGAGCCTCATGATCAGGGGTCGGCCTATCACCGTCAATACAGCAGTTATGACAGCTTTCCCCATGGACCAAAATAGCTTTGAT
Source organism: Penicillium sumatraense (assembly GCA_020086695.1). Lineage (NCBI taxonomy): Eukaryota > Fungi > Ascomycota > Eurotiomycetes > Eurotiales > Aspergillaceae > Penicillium > Penicillium sumatraense. Next base: position 172,621 of record JAGIKU010001511.1, on the reverse strand, counting down.
CGCCTTTATCTGCGATGCTCATCTCGCCAGGCCCAATCCGAGACATACTTAACTCATCTCATCGCGCCAAAGCGCGAGAACTAGGAAATATCTCGCGAACTTCAATTTCTGGTTCCCATTTGACGGCCGCTTTTGCCCATTTTCTGCCGTATGACAAGGCTTTGACTTCTCCTTCGCTGAGATTTCCATCCAAACTTCCCCATCGCCAGATTTTAAATCCAATGAAGAGGGGAAAGATGCCCAAGCATATCACGAGATCGATGAAAGTCTGACCTGATCTGATCTGGATACTAATTCGTGCAGTATGCGCCTGTGGTGAACATGGGGTTTTCATTTGGGGCCAGGAGGTAAGCACATGGTCGCATAACCAATGATATTGATTCTTGTCGGTTATCGTACTGCCATGAAGTCATGGGCTAATGCGATATGCTGTAAGAGGGTCTAGCTCAGCTGTTTGCTCGCATTTGCTCCTAGCAATGGTGGTGTTATGACTCTGAAATCATGAAATTTTTCTCCACTGGAGAAGACTCTTCATGGCATGCAGTTCATCATGACATATACCTACGCAAAACAATGTAGATTGTAGTGTCGTTTGATCTTCGTAGAAAATAGTGTTCCTGTTTCAATCAATTTGTATCAGAACCACGATTGGGATGATATGTGTGTTCATCATGAACACACATTGTATGAAGGACGATCTAGTGAGAGATGGAGATGCCATCTGTGTACTTAGGCAACCCGAGTTTAACCGCTCCCGGCGGTACTGCCACCACCTTCTGATAATTTGCCTAGTGCTGCACACGATATGATATTGAATATCGCCACTTTTTTTTGCTATAACCTTATCGTATCGCTACACTGGCGATATTGACGATATTTCATGACTACAAGACCGTGAATATTTTGACCTAGCGATACGATTGACGATATCGTATCGTCCAAATATTGACAGTCGCGATATCGTGTGCAGCACTAACTTGCCCTCTCACCTTGTTTTAAAGATTTCTGCCAAATAAAATTAGGATTTCTCTTTTTTCGCGCGGCATAATCATTCTAGCATTGATATTTTGTATGCACACGCCTGAATGTGGACAGCTTCTGCCTGAGGCACTAACGTCAACGGCGCTAAGCCTCATCGGGTACTCCCTTGTTCCGTGGTACATCGTCATCGTCGGATCTCTCATCATTGTTCGTCGCTTTTTTTTCTTCCTTCCTCAAATTTTGTCGAACAAATACATCTCACCACACTTGAGCGAGCCCCCGCTTTCTATTGCCTTGGGGTATCTAGGGGTATAACCCGATGACCGAGCCAACCGACGACTCGAAAGAAATGGAGAGGTCCATTATGCGTACCATCGGAAAAGGGTTTTGTGGTACGGTATGGGCATCTGAACGAGGTCCAGCTCACAAGAGAGAGGATGGTGGGCCCGACAGGTCTTTACTGAATGATTTTAACATGCACCAAAAAGTGCTCCGGGGCCTACAAAAGGTTCCTACCATTGAAATCCGTGTTACAGCTTGCTACGCCTTTATAGAAGCTAAAAACTCGGAATGGTGGTCAGCAAACAATGAGAAGTTTCCAGAGAAATTTAGAGAACCATGCAATCTGATCAAGTCGCAACGAATACCACCTTTCTCAGAGTCGGTAAGACATTTACTCATCGAGAATTACTGCCCCGAAAATCTTCAATCGGAGATAATCGAAGACATGCCAAACAAAGACTGCTTGATCAGACCGTATTTAGGTCGAAGACGAATCAAGAGCAGTAACTCTCAATCCCGATTCTCAGCATTCTCCCTACGAAATTTTCCGCTTCATCTTGATCAACTAGAGGCTCTCGGCATCACAAGAAGTGATATCGAACAGTATGCGAAGATTATGGCTGAGACTCTGGCTATGATGCACTGGATTGGAGAGATTGATGGGAATGATATTGAATTTGTTCTTGCACCACCAAGGCATGATCTATGTAGCGACACCCATGCCGACTCGATAGCCAAGAATGAAATTTCGGAATTCGGACTTGAAGTGGAATCTGAGGCTCTTGGAAAACACGATCTATGGGTTCTCGATTTTGATTTATGTAGGGAGATGAAAATGGATTTAACTGGCGTGGAGCAAGCTGCGAATGCTTTTTGGCGAAATGATCCTTACTATCCACGACCGGAAAGGAAATTTGAGAGTGATAATGTATTATGGACTGCTTTCAGAGAACATTATTTGCAAATGAGTTCGACTTGCATTGATGTTGGGTCTTGTGGGCCGGAAGAAGCAGGGAACAGGCGCTCTTTGGCAGAGAAGTTTATCAGTCTGGTAGAGGAGGCAGGGAAAATGAAAAACCAAATAGAGTGAAGCATTTGAATTGCAAATAATATCCAACTTGGATATTAGCTATTGAGACCTCAAGACAATGTCAATCTGTAGTTGCCTGATATTTGACCCAGCTATTCACGCCCGTCTGAAAAAGCCATCATTAATCAATAATTCGCATCATATATCTTAAGTATCAACTCCCGATAGGAATCATCAAGAAGACCCTTCGCCAATTCCCTTCCTATATCAGTCGAAGTAGTATACTTCAGCCTCATCTTCCCAGCCTCAAACATCGTCCGATTCCAATGCGCCCAAATCATAGTATGAGTAATAGCCCGACGCTCCGCCATTCGATTTCCGATCGGTAATAGCTTAACCAGACAGTCCCGCGCAAACTGTATAGGGTCTTCCGCCCACGCCAATAATAACCGCAACGCAAGCTGAAGTGTGCCCGTCGTTTTGTCCTTGGCGTACTTCCTCAGCTTGATGTGGTACACAGCTTCGAACTCATCTGAAACGGCAATCAGCCTTTCGCGTGAAGATCTCGCTAGAATATCTGTCACATATTCCATATCTTTGCCCTGTTTCCAGATCCCCTGGTGCAGAAGCTGTACATCGGCCCGTATGCTTGCAGCATCGAGCGCGTCAGAACCATCTTCACATCGTGAAGTCTCGAGATACTTCACGAGCAGCTCCGCTGTACTATGTTCAAAGCATCGACTGCGGATGTATTTAGCCAAGGAACTCGAATTATTTTGCTCAAACAATTCCTTGATCGCTTTAAGCTTGTCTGGCGTCCGATAAAAGATGATCTCGCAGAAGGCGAAAACACGCCTTTCGTCAACCGGTTCTGTAATGAGGTCGTCCAATCTTCTCTCATCGGACCAGACTTGGCCTTTAATCATTCCGAGAACGACATCTTTGAACTCAGACGGGATATGTCCACGGATGTCGTTTTCGAGATCTCGCTGGTAGAGCTGCGTATAGGTTTGTTGGAGCAATGTCATGTACCGTGGGTGTAAAGATGCACCGGGAATGATTCGCATTAGAGTCTTTTTGTCCGTGGAAAAACCACTTGTGGCTTCGCGGAGAGCCTTTGCCTCCTTAATTACTTCATCGTTAATTGCTTTGTTGGGTGAAGGCGATGGTTCGTAGGCTGGCGGGGCATCTTTTTTGGGTTCTTTATGGAAAATCATTTTGCGTTGTAGATTGAACTACTATAATCTCGAGAAATTAATGCAGATAACTGGGTTAAATATTCATTTGAAGAGGTAGCAGAGACTATTTTTACCGTGGCAGTGTCAAGAATACGAGGGCCAAGGGGTCTTAGTGCCGCTGATCGCGCAGCCGATCCACGGGTTCCCCAGTCGTTTGAGGAAAATTGGCTATGACGGAGTTAATGAAATCGCCTGTATATTGGGTACTCGATCGATATTATCCCAATACATCGTGTGAGAATAGACAGTAGTTCCGAAGAGATATGCAGGAAAAGCGAGAAAGGTAGATGTGTTGTATCAACCAACTTGAAGAAATTCATGCCTTGGGGCTCAGGCAGAAAGGTCGCTGAAGTGAGGCAGTGTATAAGATGAGCACCAGGCGGAGATGGACGACAGTACAGCTACTCTAATGTACTGTCGATGCCTTGGCTGCGTGTTACTCACAGGCAGCCAAAGCATCGGGCTAGTAGCCATAGCGCAGAGTGGTTTTAAGATCATTTTCAAGGTTCTTGAAAGATTCAGTAATGTCGTGGGATTTGACTATCACTATTGACAGGCTGAGTAATAACAAATGGAAACAAAACTCCGAGACATATAGCGTGTTCTGTTTGAAGGCCGATTATGGTAACGAACAGCTTTTCCAAACAATAGAAGAAGCTCCGCAGCTAGAAAACTTCCCAGCAAAACTAGCGGTTCGTCGCACTCCGGGTCCGAATGATACATTTTCTCAAGGCGGCTCGAGTCCCGATCGTAAGTGTTGAGGCCATCAATCTTATAACTTGACGAAGATCACGTCGGCGGTCGAACGACCCGCAAGGAATGGGGCTTCTATATTGTTCCTTTGAAGCTGACATTCACGGCTTGTCGAGTATCCTGACTGCATCACAACATATGCACTTTGACATGCGCTGTCAAGAGCACAGAGCATAGCACATTCTCCTTGCCCAACCCCTGTCACCGTTTTCAAAAGATTCATGGATGACTTGGCCATTTCTCCGTTGCATACCTTCTTCATAGAAGCACTTCCAGCTTGAAGAACCTGACCATTTCCTCCAGCACTGCAGGTTTGGTAAGTGGGAGTCTGGCAGGTGGAAGGAACATAAGTGTGATCTGGTCGGAAGGTGATATAATCGTTATGCGTTTGGGCAGTGCCAGAAATAGTGGTAATGGGGTAACATTTTCTGTCAGAAACATGCCAAATACTGGCCTCGCAGGCGGATGCATGGCACTGCTGGGCACACTCTTGCTGAGTAGTTGCAGCAGAGGCGGCGCCAAAACCGTAGTACCAGGTGTTGCACTCAACTTTTACTGCGCCAGCACCACCATTGATGGTGCCGAGTTGGCCATTCAAGGAGGGACAGGTACTAGCGGCATCGTTTGGAAGTGGGGATACAGCTGCACCTAGGGAGGCAAGGGCCGTCAGGGCAATAGAGAGAGACTTGGAGTTGATCATTGTAATGATTGTGGGAAAGAAGTATGTGTCTTGGTTATAGTAAAGGCACGTTGCAAGTCACTTAATTTATAGTTTTTTTTCTTGTCCAATTACTACTAGAAAACAGTGACGTACGCTCTCGATTTTAAGAGGTGTAAGGGTAGACTTTGAGCATCCCCTGCAGAAAAAGAAAAGAATATTGCCAATACAATGTCAATCTGTGTAACAATGCAAGAAGCACAATGCATGATTCAAGTAGCTGTGCACACCAATGCACTCCGTACTTGTCCCAAAGTCTAATTTAATATGCGAGACCACAATTCAAGAGCTGAACATCATACTCGGCCGTCTGCAATTGGCATTAAAGTCTTGCCTCGAAAGTGGAGCCGAGGAGCATCATGCTACAGTAGTTGAAAAACCTTGACCCCATAAAATGAAGTTGCACAACTCACGTCACCATTCAAACCCTTGCGCGGAGCCCAAATTGCCTTACAGGAAATTTTCAGATCTTTAAGTCTCTACTCCGTATGTTCGATGCTAAAAGGGTCTGGGGATTACTTTACTCGATTCAACTATATACATTATATAATGTATCATACGCGAGGCCTTTTTGTTCTGACACCAGTTACAGTGAGAAAATAATTATACAGACCCTCAGAATGTGATTCATTGTAGACAACCCGAAAACTCCTTGGAAGTCTTTTGTTTGGTAGAAAAATCACCACTTTCCCAAAGTACTTTAAGAATTCATCGAGCAAAGATGAAAATAAGCTTCAATCGTATAATCGCAACATGACACTCCAAAGTTTCTCGTGCTCCATATCCAAGCGATCTACAAGGGATTCCCGCTACTTCAAGGCTGGGGTGTTCGTATCCTGCAGGTGCGACCGGATTTCGGGGATCCTGTGAGATCCACCTCAGTAGGATCACCGACACTGGGGTAGAATTTTCACTCTAATTTCATCGACCGGCCTCTCTTGAATCTGTATTGGCGAGTTACTGGTCCTCCAAGTATGCTTTTGATGGCCAGGACGCTCTGTTGGGAGAAGCCAACCGCATTCAATACGCACAGGGTCTCGGAAGTTGCCACCTTGGAAAGTACCTTTTCCTTTCTTTTCTTTTCTTTCATTTTCAGTTTTGGATTGACGGGCTTTGAGATTGGTTTTGAGTTGATCGTATGTATAGACAGAGCCTTGGGCTGTTGCCAATCGAATCATCTCCTTTTGTAGATGCGGGTCGGCATAGTGCCGCGGGTCTGAGAAAATAATGTATTTTCACGAAGGCAAAAATGTATTCAGCATGAGAAATTTGGCCCTTTTCCAAGAGTCGACGCTGCAGACCCTACGGTCGTTCATGGCATAAATACCAGCTTTGGCAAGGTTGCCAGAATAGGTCTTGGTTCGAGTGTCAAGTTGTGACACTGATACCTCCAATGACAAGGCCCAACAAACATCCTTTCACCTTTTTTCTTCGTGACTTTGTCTCCGTATGGACTCCTTTCCAAGAAACTAATTCTCCGAATCCTGCGAGGGACTGGCCACTGAATCCGATTTATCCTTCCAACAGTCTGAGAAACCATTTTCGGTTGGTAGTCATAATTGGGTGTCAAATGATATGCGGCGAAGGTGTATTAGTCTAGAGTAGCATGATACTCCTCTTTGGCAATGTATAGAAAGGAAGCATTGCAACAGAATCCCGCCCCTCTTCGACAGGGGGCATTATGTTGCTGACACAGGGGACCAAGAAAATTCTTTTCTGATGGAGTGAGCTGTTCAGGACTTGCAAGTAGTTGAACGAAAAATATCTAGATGGTTGAGGATTTTGTAAACCAGTTTTTTTACATTTTATGTAAAGAGGAAGGTCATTGAAACCAGCGAGGTCCGGAAGGAGTTTTTCTGACGAAAAGCACCCCCGTGGTTACTACCAAGAGATCAGCGTTCTCGGACCCCTTTATGGATTTGAAGGTTTTCTTCAATATGCGGGAGTCTTTGCCGCAAAGTAATAAGCGAACGTTCATCATGCAGCACCGACGTCAGGACCGATATCGAGAGTCCGTGTGGTCTATGCTGCGCTTGATATAAAGAGCTAGATGACCAATGAATCAATACCGGGGCGATCTTATTATGGCCGCGATCTTTTCAGATGTATCGGGCTTTTTAAATGCTGGCGAACTTCCGCCGTGGCATCAAGTCTGGATTTGACAGTTTCGGGCCACAGATGCATTTGGTCCGGAGCTCGATGATGTTGGAATGGGTGGAGCGTTTTTCTGATTTTGATTGCACTTGCATTCCTGGGTTTCTTTTCAGGAATCACCGGTTTCCCAAAGATTGAATTAGAGGCTCTCTGTCATGGAAGACCCTTCACGGTCAACGTGCACAGTTTCTCTGCAGCTGCCACTTTGCGAACCGGGTTGCTTTCTTTGCTTTTCATTTTTCGTGATTCTTGTTTTGCCAGTCATTTTTCTCCAATATGTCCCTGGTCCTTTTTTCATAAATAAGGCCTTCTCTGCAACGGTCACAAATATCTTTCGCAGCTTCCAATCGTCAAGAATCAGTCCCATCATATCCGCATCTTTCAAACTCCGTGTATTCGCTTTGTATTTTTTAGACATGATCCACGATGCCTCAAGCACAAAAAACACGACAAACTGCCCGTCAAGTTTCCGGTTTACATGAGGATCAAATTTCGGATTGGCTGGCACTGAACGCAAGCAAGGTTGTGTGGGTTCACGTCCGCAATAACTTCGGTCGTGCAAGTCTTGCAAACTTCTCATATCGAGACTTCATTTCCTGGGTCGCATACTGGAAGTCACGTTGTTCCAACGAGAGGGCGAGGACGAGGAGTATCCTACAATCGGAGCAGAGGAGAACGGCTCATCCACTATTTTGGCGGCGACGGCGACTAGAATTCTCTGCTTCGAGTAAATGGTTGGAATCATTTCCCTTGTCTTGCCTTTCTGGCCTATCATTCCCATTTCTATATATCGTCAGTTTTCCGGGGGGTCTCTAATGAGCTGCGGGATATGGGAGAGGTAGACGGACCGTGTTTGCATGACCGCGACGAGTGCGAACGTGGCCGTTCTCTCGACATCTGACGTGTATTCCCGAGTATGTATTTGTCCCAGTCCCCAATGATGGGGCCCACAAGAGCCGTAGTCGTTCATGACATGATATGCCAAAATGGATCAGTGTTCCAGCTTGCAGTCCGTACTTCACAGCGCCAGGTACGAACTAGCTTGGTATTCATCTTCGACGACATATTAGAAAGCAAGAGAGGCGGCATTATGTCGCTGACATAGGTGGTTGTTCAGAACTTGTCGGTAGCTGAAAGAAGAAGATATTGCCTCAAGATGCGTGAGGCTTTATTTTCATTTTATCTAAACAGGAAGGTCCCTGAAATCAGTGAGGTCTGGAAGGAGCACCCTTGACCCTGCCTCAGGCAGTATCTGGCAGCTGGTCACTATCCTTGAAGCTCCTTGTTGCGCTTTCCTTCACTTTTCCTCTTCACTTTTTCCCTTCACCTTTCCCCTTCACCCTTTCTCTCACTCACTTTTATCAATTCTTTTTCATCTTCGTCCTCCATCTTCCCTGACGCATATTTCACAAATTACAACTCTTCTATTCAACCGAACATGTCATTGCTCAAATTGCCAAACGAGCTCCTGCTTCTCATATCTGATTTCCTTCTCGAATCAGATGACGAGTACTCCGTGAGCTCACTTCTCCAAACCTGCCGGCGGTTTGCCTACTTCTTGAACAAGCCACTTTATCAAAACAATTCTCGCAAGTTTCACTCTTCGGCCTTAGGATGGGCAGCACTCAATGGTCTTGAATCAACGGCACGTTATTCTCTTGAAGCTGGGAGCTCTGTTACCGAAAGATATAGAGCTCCTGGCTTTGGAATTTGGCCCCCGATGAGTATTGCATGTCGCCTAGGGCATGAAAGTGTTGTTCGTTTGCTGTTCGAATATGGTGCCGACGTGAACAAAACTGCAGGGTGCGAGGAAAGTGAAAAATGTCAGGACATAGGCGAAGCTACGAGTCTGGTGATGCTTGCCGTACGCGGCGGCCACGAACATATCGTCAAACTGCTATTATCTGAGGGAGCTTCTCTCGATACTGTTCCGGGCCCGGGTTGGAGTGAAACACCGCTGGAGTTGGCGGTTGCAGAAGGTCACCTTGACATCGTAAAGTTATTCAATAAACACAGTCCTGGAATTACACAAAGCGAAATACTCCTCCATGCAGCCTCTGGAAACAATTGTGATATCGTCATATATCTAATGCGGCTCCTGGGATCGAGGAAGCGCGACCACAAGCTTTACTTCGACTGTCTTAGTGCAGCTGCTAGCCAGGGAAATCCGGAAATAGTCGGCTTCTTCTTATTCCATGGTGCGAAACCGACAGTGAAGGAGCTGACAAGGTATGGCCATCCACTAGCCATAGCTGCACAGAAGAGTCATTTTGCTGCTGCTGAAGAGATTGCAAATTCTATCGACTTGGTCTTCAGAGTTTCGATTTGCAACTTTAATACAGAATACGCGGGTCGGCTCTTGTATGCGAGCTCTGGATGTGGGTGGGTTGATGTTGTGGAAGGACTACTCAAAGAAGGCTGCACTGTCGTTGTTCCTCGGGATCACCCCAAGGGGAAGATGGGTGCTTGGAAACCGCTACCAAATAATGGAATCTACAAGTACCAATCCTCATTGGAGTTTGCATGCCATAGAGGGCATTACTGTGTGGTGAAACTTTTACTGTCATCGTGGGCTCCGAGAAAAGGGGACCTCCAAGCACTACCTGGCCTTTCCAGGTCACTATTTTATGCAGTCCACGGCGGTCACCACGATGTTGTCAAGATCCTTCTAAGTTATGGCGCCAACCCACATTTCAAAGTCCACTGGGTCATCGAAACGGCATGCTCAAAATTCCACACTCAACAATTTGGAGAGTTATATGAAGGCCGAGAATCACCATTTATTCAGGCTTTTAAATCTCCCCAGAACCCCGATATCCTAAAATTGATGCTTGATGTTGGAGCCCGTACCTTCGAAGCACTACCTCCGGGCGAAAAGCGATTGACTCTCCATGACGCTCTGATGCAAGGAAATCTGGGCCTGGTCGATTTCCTGAGCAAGAAAGTTCCATTTGAGGATTTCAATCTAATCCGTTCAATCAAAAAACGATCCTTGATTCATGCCGCCGCATATGGGGGTCTAGCAGCAATGGAAAAGCTCTTCGCGGCTGGGTACCGGGCAGACTCCAGCACCCTCAAAAAACACATGGAAAACGCGCTCAAGGTCGCAGCCAGGACATCGAATGTAGCTGGAATAAATCTCATGCTTGAGAAATGTTCATACAGCTACCTTAATATCTGCAGACAGGTTTGCCCAACGATTTTCACGGAAATCAGAGGTGACATAGGTGAAATGTCGGCTGCCATGGACGCCCTTCTTGCGAACAACTTTACAGCAGACACAGCCAACACATCAAGTCTGATACATCTTCTCGATGCATACCGTTATTGCGCAATATGCGAAGAGCTCGAAGGGCCTGATCACGAAGAGCCTGGGTGCAGGATGGAGGAGTACGTCCAGTTGTTACTGGATCACGGGGCAGACCCTTTAAAGATCCACAAAAATGGCTCCTCCCCCGTGCTGATGCAATATGTCAAAAAAGGACTCATAAATTCAGTGAAAATCATGCTAAAAGCGCTAGAAAAGCGGGGCCTCTCACTTGCCAGGTGGAAATATATTCTGGATTACGCAGAGAACCTGGCGAGACAAGAGGGGCATCTGAAGACAGCTGCTTTCCTGAGCGGTTACTACTACAGGATGAAGTATCCCGTACCGGATGCTAATTGAACAGCTATCTGATGCTTTGTGCGTGTATCAGAGAGCATGGCCGAGGGGGATTGGTCTGCTCAAAATGTCTAGCAAATCTGAGCAGCAATGTACTGTCATGGCTATTAGCAAATCAATAGACCAAGCCTTTCTCGAGTATTACGTGCAGTAAATGATGTAGATTATGGGTAAGTCGTAGACCGCAACACAGACAAATTATGGGATAGAATATCAAGGGGGTCAGGATGACTAGAGTCAACCGACCGAGTATCATAGAATCGGAATATGCACTTTTACTATCCCATATATTATAGGTTTTTTTTTATATAATAGGTAGCTTTATAGACTTATTAATTGCCTTGAGGGTGATGAAATAAGTGGTTTGTAAGCGTTGAGGATGAAATGAGCGACTACAGCTATGCACCCACATAGCGCGGCATGGGAAAATTCCCCGGCACTAGCACTTATTTAAATTCCGCTCACCCAAGGGACTCTTCGTATTTTCATTCACTAATCCTCGCAATTTACCATGGACCGACTCCCCTTCGCCGTCGTGGCTTTCACGAATCTGCTTAGCGTTGGAACAGTTTACGCCTTGTCTACTATCCAAGCAGAAGTCCCACGACTATTCGACGTATCGCATCGATGGAGTCTTGCACCATTCGCGGTCGCTTGCGCGGGGTTATCCCTTGGTGTCTTGAAAAGTTCATCCATGGTGAGGAATAATGGTGTCTTGCCTACTGTGACGTGGGGGACAATTGTTTGGGGAGTCTCTGTCATGGCTGCTGGATACTCCCTGGCCTCTTTGAATTTCGCAACTCTTTTGATTTCATTCTTCATCGGTGGTGTCGGCGTTGGCTTGACATACCTCGGTGATGCTATTCTTCTCAATCAAAGATTCCCCGAAAACAGGCTGGCGAGGAGTGCCCTTGGCCCTATCGGTTTCTCGACTGGAGTAGCGGCTTGTTTGACTCTGGATGACCTCTTTCTGTTCAGTGAGCTCGACGAATTGCGACTTGGTCAGCTTCTTTCTATTGGCGGTGTTACATTCATCGCCGCTGCAATAATCGTTTCCTACATGTTGCCAAAGATCACCGAGAAACACTCTCTTCCTACGCATGATACCAGTAGTATCTCTTCAGAGCGATTCTTCTCCATCTTGCTCTTTTTCAATGCCTTACCGGGAATGTCAGTGTTTGCAGCTTTGCTGCCGATTGCCTCCAGCTATGGAGGCAACTCGAGTTGGAACTGGATGCAAATATTGGCTGGGAGCATGGCCGCACTGGCCGGTGGCGGCATTCTGGCTCCTTTCATAAGCTCAAGAATTGGTTCACGGAATACGTTTACGTTGCTATTCTGCTTGCGAGGCATGCTTCTCATCACGGTGTCTCAATCCCGCGAATCTTCCATACCAATACTCGCCCTTTGTATTGTCTTGTTTGGCCATGGTGCCGGCTTTAGTATTCTTCCAGGCTTACTCATGGCCCGCTGCTCTCAAATTGCGCAGTTTTCTTCTTGCTACGGCCGGATTTTGGTTGCTTGGGGTTTGGCTGGAATTGTTGGATGTGCTCTTGATGCGGTGCTGGTTTCTGCGACCGGAGATGACACGGCCTTGAGCCTTGTTCTGGGCTTGATGACATTTTCTTTTGGCATGACTTTATACTTTGTTCCCCAATTTGGTGCTACTGCACTTATTTGATAGATACCATATTGGCCATTGCTATTAAATAGTTCTGAATTTTATGTTTTCTACGTGTTATTCAAATAATTGAATTCATTCGTACATCGATCAATCCTACTATCTAAAAGACTGGCATTTTAAGTATTTGCCAGATACCCAATGTTTGAAATAATACGCCTTAGTAGCCAATGTTTAACTAACTTGGTCACATATAATTTCACTCGTTGCCATTTTGTCAGGTAAAAAAAAAAAAAAATTCAAGAGATCCTCAGCAAAAATCGGGATATGCGGGTATTGCGGGTAATACGGTCGAAATAGAATTTTCGACCACGGCTCAAGATTTTCTATGGCAGTTTGAACCAATAGCCAGTGTTTTTGTTTGCATTTTAAGTTACGCCTTCTTATGACAAGTGGGTCCTGTGACTCTTATTCTACACCTCGCGGATATCTAAATAGATTTTCATTGACGGATCTACCTGAAATCGGCTTCGACATACCGGCAAAACATTCCAGGTGGAATTTATTTCTGAGATATGGAATCCCACCTATCTGTGCGAGGTGAAGACTTCGCGAAGAAAAAGCCGACATTCCTTGGTGTTCTGGAAAATTCATGGGACCCGCGTCTCAACCCTGATGGGATTGTGAATCTCGGGCTGGCGGAGAATGTGAGTAATAATGATTCTACAGGAAGGATAATTCGAACTAACAAATTTGAAGACTCTCATGCATGCCGAGATGAAAAATTTTATGAATTCACAGGTACGAATTGATAATGGTTTCCCTTTCAAAAAGTATATTATTGATTAAATCGTCTAGATACAAGTTGAATCTCATTCATTGACTTATGGTGATGGCTTCTCCGGGAGTAGAAAATTAAAAGAGGCCATATGCCATTTCTTGAACAGGAACTTTATGCCTGACACGTCGTTATTGCCTTCACATATCACCGTTACTTCTGGCGTGAGTAATGCACTCGAGTGCTCTGCTTGGGCTCTTTTTGACCAAGGGGATTGTCTCCTGGTGGGGCGGCCTTATTTCAATGCCTTCCGGTCAACCTTTGAGGATCGAGCAGGGTGAGATGACACCGGTTGTCTTTTAAAAGCTTGGAAACTGACTCATCTTCTTTCATAGTGTTGGCTTGTTAGGAGTTGAGTTTGGCAAGATCGACCCGTTTGGTCTCACTGCAATTGCGAAATATGAAGAAGCACTCCTGGCAGCTCGAGAGAAAGGTGTCAGAGTGAAAGCACTTCTTCTGTGCTCGCCTCACAATCCTCTCGGTCAGTCATTAAATTGCAGCGGATATCAGCTCTTGTTTACTGAATAAATAGGCCGTTGCTATCCCGAAGATGTCTTGCGAGAATATATGAAGTTTTGTGAGAGACACAAGCTTCATCTCATCAGTGATGAGATATATGGCCTCTCTGTCTGGGGGAGTCCCGATCTCCCAAACCCAGAGCCATTCAAATCAGTTCTATCGATTAACGCTGCTCAGATAATGGACCCTAGTATGCTTCATGTTGTATGGGGTCTGAGTAAGGTGAGGCGTCTCCACAACTTAATCGTTATTCATCCAATCTATTGACACAAACGAACAGGATTTCGGGGCGACTGGGTTGCGGATTGGATGTCTGATCAGCCAGTCAAATCAGCGACTCATACAAGCAACAGAAGGGATCTCGTAAGCAGAATTCTTTGATCTGACTAGCAACAAGCTGACTCCCTGTTATTAGTCTTCTGAACTTCCCTTCGAGCTTGGCGGATAGCCTTGCCGCATCCTTGTTGATTAACGACGAATTTACATCACACTACTTGGCTCTAAATCGGCAACGCCTGACTGAAAGTTATCACTTTGTCACAAAGACTTTGAAAGATCATCGAATTCCATATCGTCAAGCCAACGCTGCGTTCTTTCTGTGGATCCGACTCGGAGCAGCGACAGTCGATTCAAAAACCACCGATGACGAGATCCTGGCCAAACTTCAGAGTCACAGGATTTACATAGCTGCAGGATATGCCTACGCAAGCGAAGAAAGTGGCTGGTTCCGCTTGGTTTTTGCCCATCCGAAATATGTTCTTGAAGAAGGCCTCAGCCGAATGCTTCAAGCTTTGGCTTCATAGATCGATGTTAGATCGGGTAGATTTGGTAGAAACTTGAACAAACTTTGTTCAAGCCTCAAACAAGAACAGCCAAAAAAGCAGTACTTTTTTCGTCTACGGCATCAGTCATTCACCACGAAGTTGGAAGTCGAAAACAAAGGATTTACTTCTCATCTATGATAACAAGAGAATGTTCCAAGTCCATGCATAATAATAGAATTGTAATATCCAATCAGAAGGGATAAGGTGCCCATATTCAGGAAAACACCTTCCGAATTAGGTGGGATTTCTAGATCCTCAAATCATTATTCGATGAATTCGACTCGCCATCGAGGAGTCCTATGAGTTTCCCGAAACACAATGCTATAGTTTTCAAATTCACTACAAAGAAAATTGGGTTTCTAATTAAAATAGATCCATTGAGGCTGTCCTAAAACTCGAGGAATAGAGTCTTTGTTTCGAGTCAAGAACAAGCTTTTCTTGACTCGAAACAAAGACTTCATTCAATATCTATGAATGCATTGTTTAATGATCTAAAATTACATCTGTACCCAATGATTAGCTAACCGATATTTAATATCTCGCGTTGTTGGCTTGAAACTCGATGAATTCGTTGTTCTTGACTCGAAACAAAGCCTTCATTCAATATCTATGAATGGATTGTTTGATGAGCTAAAATTTCCTCAAGAACTTCTGAACCAATCAATATCTAGCCAATGTCTGATATCTTGCGTAGCTGTCATAGTATTTATATCTGCATCTTGACCCTAGTGAACGATATTTCAGCAAAAAGCATTACAGCACTTCCTCACACAATATCAATACCAGACTCACTTGAACACAGAACACCAGCTCGAACCTTCGACTACTTTGCATTTTTCACAGCTTGAATCCATTTGCCGAGAACAATTTCTCATAAGCACGATGTCTATCACTGGCAAGAGAAAGGGAAGTCCTACCTCCGAAACTAGCTCTGGGCCCTCTAAAAAACAAAAAACTAAAGATTTTCCGGTCGACTATATTTATTCTTCTATCAATGATATCCCAGTGGCCCTTAGAGCTAAGGTAGTTTCTAAGTTTAGTGTTGAATTTATAGACCTAGTACACGGTCTTCCCGGCATCCTCGGTAAGCACGACATAGAGGGCGATTTTTCAAAGAGGGTCAATCATTGTGTCGCTAAGTTGGAGTTCAAGAATATTCAAGAGAAATATACAGGTCATGTACCCCAGGGCACGACAGGACTCAAGCTAGATCTTGTTCTTGATATGTTAGCGGATACACGATGTGGCAGAGGTGACTTCACTGTCAAGGCAGTCTCATATTCTGGCCCTCACAAACATGCAAGAAAGGTCGTTGAGATTCCTATAAATCCAAATCTTTCGCGAGGGAATCATCATGGCCAAACAGTTGGGGATTTCCTCCGGGTTATTGATCAGAACAATCTAGTTCCATGTGGCTTCAATATGGAAGCAGATAACACTGTTGGCTGCAAGGACTTTACGTAAGTGTTCCCTTAAGTTTTGAAAACCTTGATTATCTTTGGAGATTACTAACACAAAATAAAATATTATAGGAGCCAATTCATCAATCGATTGAACCAAGCTGGAGTGCTTGATATTAACGACCAGAATAGAGATGAAATATATCGAACATTCAACTATACCTACGGCGCTTCGATGAACCGGCAGTGTGATGGTAGCGTTGGCTATGCATCTTTCAACACAGCCTATCATGCGCAGCATTTGCCTATCAATGGACTCAATTATACAGGAAACCGTAAGTACCCCCCTCCTTACTTTTTCGCACTTCTATATGGTTTCATGAATCAAGCTAACATAGAACCCCGTTCTAATTATACAGGAATTTGCTTTGACTCAGCAAAAGCGAAGGAGGAGATCTTTTGAACTCCATTGTTTGAAGCTGCTACTCTTTGTAAGAAACAACACTCTCTTTGTTAGTTTTTCAGCTTTTATTCAAGAGATGTCTTGATATTTGATTTTCTAACTATTCCACGATATCCTTGGCCTTTCTTTTGTCTTCTTTCGTTATTGAAATTCTCTCTTATTATCTAGGAAATATCGAAAAAATATGTGACTACCATTTAAAGACTGAAATACAGAAGAAAATAATTTTGATAAAATAGAATACTTAGGCTCTTTAATCATCCCATTTAAGCTTCTAGTGTGTCGGCCTAATTTAAACAAACAGTACTTGTAATTATTGACCAATGATCAATGCAAGTTTTGAAGTTGGACAGGCTTTTCTGGAATATCGATTTAAGATCAGATGTCTGCCTTAGTAAGTACATTACTTGCTAGTTAGGGATTCAGCACTCTCCGGTCCACAATTCATTCCACGAACCCTTATCGTTTTTCGATCAGGGCCATAGCTGAGGTTTATGTCAGGAACCGCTGATCCGAAAACGCACGGCCTACAAGAATCTCTAAATCGGTCCCGGAGTTTTTGAAAATATCGGAAACGCATGTAACCTTGTCCCGCTTTTAGCGCTTTTCGGTCCAGAATCCTTCGGAAATGAGCTTTCTACTGCCATGTTAACTGGTCTTCCAGCAATGCGGGGAGACAATGCCGACCCCCCACATCCCATTTGGGTGATGTCGCAGCAGATCCATACCGCATGGATAGCTCCGCGCAGCTCTGATTTTGGGTGAGATCATTCCTATAAAGATCCCGCAGATTCTCGATTTCCGAGGCCAAGGCTGAAGCTTTTAATTTTCACCTCCGTCAAGCTATCACGATGCTGCTGTCGATGCGATGGCCTTTCTTTTTGCTGGGCGGCCTGGTCAATGCCCAGTCTTTCAATCCGACGGGTGTAAAGTCAGGAACCCAGTTTGACCCAGCCCATGTTGGTACTGATGTCTCAACAAATGAGACCTACTCAAATCCAATCATGACGGCCAATGCCGGAGACCCGTAAGTGGTGTTGCAATTATCCAAGTATTCACTGTAGTTAGTCGTTGGCTCATCATCCCCCACAGCTTCATGGTGCATCATGATGGTTGGTATTTGTTCACATATTCCACGAACGATAATATCACTTTGAAGCGCTCTCGCTCTTTGACCGATAACTGGGACTTGGCGGAAACAAAAGTTGTCTTCAAGCCCGATCCTTCGAGTGGTGATCCCTGGAGCACCGATGTAAGCCGATCCCGACTATTTTTACCTTTCACTACATGGAATTGGAGATTAATTCGTTTTTTTTTTTAGCTATGGGCCCCAGAAATCCATCAAATCGAAGACCGATGGTACATCATATTCAGCGCGACCCCAGATGCGGACTCCCCTCATCCCCTCCAAGACGCAATGTGCCCATTCGAATGCCCCGCCGTCAACCACCGAATGTTCGTACTAGAAAGTGACGGCCCTGATGCCTGGACATCAAGCTACTCCATGAAGGGCATGCTCAATACCTTCGACCAGTTCGCCATCGATGGGACCTATTTCCGATATGACAACCAACTCTACCACATCTATAGCTGTTGGGAAGACACATATAGTGCTTGGCCTGCGAACCTATGCATCACTCACCTAAACAGCCCTTGGAACGTTTCGTCTAGTCTTAACCAGCGACGCATGATTTCAGTTCCCAATGAGCCATGGGAGCAAGTTCCCTTCGGTCGAGCTGGTCGACTTGCAACGAACGAGGGTCCTCAGCAACTCACGAATCCGAAGACGGGGCAGAACTTCGTTATTTACTCGGCTGCTCGTGTTAATACTCCTTTCTACTGCCTTGGAATGTTGGAGCTGGTCGGCAATGATCCTATGGAATATCAAAGTTGGCGAAAGCATCGTGATGGCTGTGTGTTCCACCAGAACCCTTCTG
This sequence comes from Penicillium sumatraense, assembly GCA_020086695.1. Taxonomy (NCBI): domain Eukaryota; kingdom Fungi; phylum Ascomycota; class Eurotiomycetes; order Eurotiales; family Aspergillaceae; genus Penicillium; species Penicillium sumatraense. Next base: position 154,199 of record JAGIKU010001511.1, on the reverse strand, counting down.
CTGGTGTTTATGGAACGGGTCACGCAAGTTATACTACCAGTCCAGATGGCACAGAGAGCTACGTAGTCTATCATGCTCAGACCACTGATGATCCTACTCGTGAGTATTATCCACCATCGCTTCAATTACCCTTGAGTATGGGGGACAATGACTGACTATCTTACTAGCGGATCTTTACCGTACGGTGCGCACGCAGAAGTTTACTTGGAACGAGGATGGAACGCCAAATTTCCCAAAGGCTTTGAATGGACCTTTCTCTGTGCCAAGTGGTCAGAAGTAAGTTCAGACAGGACTAGTCATCTGAATACCCAGTATGTACTTTTTTCAGGAGATACTAGTAAAATGTGGGGAAATATCCAATTTAGCCATGCGGAGGTAGCGCCGTGGCTTGTTGCACTTTAGCCGACTCGGGTAAAAGGATTTCAATGGAATCTGCTTAAATGATTGAAAACAAAATAACAATCGAGCATTTTATCATTTATAAACTCGAGTGAATCCCTTAAAATTAGAGCATCTTTATCTTTACCCCAGAAAAGAACCCACCCAAGATGTCATCCGGCCCACTCATAACCCACATCTACACTGCAGATCCATCTGCCCACTCCTTCAACAACAAACTATACATTTACCCCTCTCACGATCGCGAAACTGACATCGCCTTCAACGACAATGGCGACCAATACGACATGACCGACTACCATGTCTTTTCCATGGACTCCATTGATGGCCCTGTCACTGACCACGGCGTTGTCTTAACTGCCAAAGATGTCCCCTGGGTCTCTAAGCAAATGTGGGCCCCCGATGCTGCCAGCAAAAATGGGAAATATTATCTATATTTCCCAGCCCGAGATAAGGAGGGGATTTTTCGAATTGGTGTCGCGGTTGCGGATGCACCAGAAGGACCATTTGTTCCGGAGGATGATTTTATTCCGGGGAGCTACAGTATTGATCCAGCCTCGTTTGTTGATGAGAATGGGAAGGCTTATTTGTATTTTGGTGGGATATGGGGTGGTCAGCTTCAATGCTGGGTTGAAAGCGAGAATGGGCTCATTTTCGATTCTTCGAAATCTGGTCCGCAAGAACCGTCTGGGGATGGTGTTTTGGCTTTATCGCCTCGTGTTGCTCAGTTGAGTGATGATATGCTCACTTTCGTCGATCCGCCACGCGACCTGCAGATTCTGGCGCCGGAAACTGGGAAGCCTATTTTAGCGGATGATCATGAAAGAAGGTTTTTCGAGGCGGCTTGGATGCATCGATATGATGGCAAATATTATTTTTCGTACTCGACGGGAGATTCGCATTATCTGGTTTATGCAACCGGAGATTCACCATTTGGTCCTTTCACGTACCAAGGCCGAATCTTGGAACCGGTTCTTGGATGGACGACACACCATTCAATTGTTGAGTTCAAGGGAAAGTGGTATCTGTTCTACCATGATTGTGAACTGTCTAAGGGTGTTGATCATCTGCGTTCTGTCAAGGTTCGTGAGATTGTTTATGACGAAGAGGGAAGAATCAGTCTAGCTTGAGCCCTGAGGAAGCATAAATAAATTAGAGCAAGTCAATAGCAGACGAATTATCTTCAAAAATTTAGGTATGATTATAAGCATCTAGTGTGCCATTCCCTTCTCCCAATTCTCCTCGACAATCTTCCAGTACTTCTCCCGACTGCGAACGCGGCATGACTTTCCAACCTTGACCATTACCAGGAAGACAGAGGCACAAGCCAACCCGACAAAAGCTGCAGATATAAAGCAATTCTGGTAACCCAAGTTATCGATCCAGGGGGTAATTCTAACATAATCAGCCCAGATACTCTTGTTTGTTGTTCAAGAAAGCAAAGACTCACCCATAGCCAATAGCAAACGACATCGTATTCCGAACAAGAATAATCGAAACCATCGCGACTCCACTGAGCTCTCGATAGCTATCAACCATATAGTTGACACTCAAGGTGATGCCGCAAGTGTTTGTGAAGGCAAGCATGCACATGGCCACAATCAGGCCGAACCAATGAATATCGTGTGCAGCACCGACACCCCAGAGTAGGAGAGATCCAGGAACGAAGAGTAAATTTAGAGCAAAGGGCCACAAGCGGTGTTCTGCTTCCATTACGCCGCCATTTCGACGGGCTAGCTTTAGAGTCAGCCAGTCGCTGAAGCGACCGGTAAAGAGAGACCTATTCTTGTCAGTGTCTTTCTTTGTTTTCCATATGACCATGAGACTTACCCTAGAGTTACACCAAGACAGCAAGCTAAATAGCTCAGACCAACCATAAAGGACCTACCCAGTGTCAGTAAATTATTTTATCGGCCTCCATCTTATCAACATACCCAAAATTATAAGGTGGTCCACCCAGAATGATAGACGCTGTTCCGTTCAGAATATTGAACAGCACAAGATACGAGCCGTATGAGAATCTATAGATATTTAGCCATGATTAATACAAAGGCAAATGTGGGTCAAAACTTACCCAGCATAGAAAATCACCGGCCACGACAAGTAATAAAGACTTTGCCAAAGTTGTCGAAACATCGTATTCTGCTGCTGCTTCGGACCCACCAACGACAACTTCTTAATAAACGACTTTTTCGTATAGACAGCACCAATTTCTGGGGTTGGTGATGGTTCTTTTGACACGGGGACAGTTTTCTCCGCATCCTCAACAGAAGAGTCATTAGAAGACTCGAGTCGAACATTGGCAACGGTGGGATCTTCAACATGCTCGCGAGCATAGTTTGTTTCTTCCATGAAGAAGAAGAGAAAGACCATTGCGATGGCGATGAAGATACTAGGCCAGTAGAAGACCCACCGCCAGCCTTGATATTCGGCGATGAATCCGCAGATTACGGGGGCGAAGTAGTTACTACCTGCCAGGAAGAAGGCGTATAGACCCATGTATGTACCGCGTTCGTGGGTGAAGTACTAAGTCGGTCAGCACAGAACAGAATTATTGCTGGAATGTATGAACTGCTATACTCACCACGTCAGTCACGCTGACCTCCGGTAAAGCCTCAATCGGTGCAGTGAAAAATCCCTGGAGAACATTCCTGGCGATCCATTGGCCATTTGTTTTCGAATATGGTCTAGACGGGTTAGTTTGGATTGGATTGTTTTGGAGATCGCGATTGACTGTCTTACCCCCACATAGACATAGCCTATTCTCCATTAGTGTAATTCCCCAGAGTGCTTTGAAGAGTACTCACCAGTATCCCCGCCAATGATAGTAAATATGTCAAACGTTTACCAAATTGCATAGCAAAAGGTTGCCAAAACAACAAGCCCCATCCCGCCAAGAGAAACAAATATCCCGTTCCCTCATTGAGCGTGCTGACCGGAAGACCAGTCTCTTTGGAGATCGGAGTTAAGACCGAATAGACGACTGAACAAGCAATTCCGGCAAACAATGTATACCTAAGACGATCCGAGACTGTTAGTCCAGACTCAAGAGTAGCAGGTGTTATAACTCACGTGCTAACACAAATCGTAGAAAGCAATTTCCTCCTCGGACTCCAATTCAACGGATCATCAGGATCATGCGAAGGAGTTGGAATCAACACAATATCCGAATCACCCCTAGCATGCCGTGTATTCAAAACATGCTGAACATCTACCAGGGTCACTGTTCCCGGTATAGCCGAGCTATCGATTGCAGGTGCCATGGTGGCTGTCACTGTCAAGAACCCGTTGTTTGCGAACCCCCTAGTTAGAAAATAGAATGGTGAGATGAGGTAAAAAGAGAGTGGGTGAGAGAGCGAGGGAGGGAGGCGACCAGTAAAAAGCAAATAATTCCAGTAACTAGTCCAGAATCAAACAAACGTCACAGCATGATAACGGCTGACAAGATTGCCGACGCTAGCTTCGTAGATAAAGCTAAACTAACCAGCAGTATGATCTTTTGCCCTGGGAGGGAAGGAATACGGAATCTCCCCGCCCAGTCTCTGGTATGTAGTGAGGAATTCAGGCCTGATAGAGCGGTCAAGTGGAGACGATGGAGATAGTATCAGCGGAGCTCCAACTTCCCCGCACAATCAGTGGCGATCAATGCCTCGGGTATCTCGTGTTACTTGGAGATACTACTTAATACTTGTAGAGGGGAGGGTAGGATAATTACGTATTGAATGGTGATGTCTCGGGTGAGGGGGACACTGTGTAGAACAGTGTATAGACGGACAAATTTCACGTCCGTAGTCAACAAGGCGATACTGTATAAGCTAGCTGCATATGCAAGATAAACAATGATACAGGGAAATGAATACCTACTCCGTACACAAATAGTGACTCCCTTTCTATGTAAATCAAACCCGCTCAACGGACATCACCATAACCCGACTTCCAAGTCTAGGGCCAGTGTAAGTAACTTACCACAAGAAGTAGGCTACCTAAGTACAGGGTAGAACTTGAATGAAAAAAGTAACGCAAAATGCTTATCGGCGCCCAGTTCTACTACCGAGAAAATTCATTCGTCAATGGATTTGAGAATCCACTTAAATGGGGTCAGATTCATGGGTCAATGCACCCGGGATGGCGGACTTGAATCCGCTTTATCCAGGGTGATTGCCCCAATTCTTATCGTGGCTTTTTATTGGTCTAGTGGTAGTATCTCCTAGTAACTCATTCACGCTCAAGTTAACTATTTAAGTGGTCATGATATGGTGGTTAGAGAGATGATGTGTAGGTGTTTATTGCTCAGACGTTGAATGCCGTTCCGATGTGAACCACGGTAAGATGAAGAGGTAAAGCTTGATTCTAGATCATGTTTCATCAACAACATGAAAGATTGGACATCATCAGGAACTTCATTTTGCTTCATGGAACGTAGCAAGCAGGCACTCCTTATTTACTAATGTATCTCAAGATCTCAACAATTGTATAAACCCATCAGGGCAAAATTAATTTTATAATAACAAGATTCTAGTTCCAGTTTCTAATTCACTTTGAATCTCGAATCTAGAAGCTAATATGAGGCGGCTAGACACAGTGGGTGGTTTTGTGTAGTACATGGAGATTTGGGGGGTCAGTTCAAAAGGCGAAGTTCAAGGATCGCAAAGATGAAGAAGAAAAAGAAAAATGATCAATGGTCAATGGTCAGGTCTTGGACCTAAAGTGAATGTAAATGTAAATGTGGGTGGGGTGTTTAGACAAATTTGAAAGAATGAAAAGCCGAGATTATGAGGGAATAATACACAGGGCGAAGTGGAAACAAGAAAGAAGAAGAAATAAGAAGAAGAGAGAAAGAAGGTAAGTAAGTAAGTGCATGGTAGAGGGGATCATCAAATGACTTCGGTAACACAGATCAGATCTCACGCAAAAAAAAAGAAGAAGAAAAGAAAAGGGGGGAAGGCCATGTACTAGAAAGAGTTTGTTTCAATGCAATCGATTCAATTCGGTTCATCTCCCATTGATTTTGATTGCCATCTCACATATTATATTCACCATGGAACATTATTCATCAAAAGGGCAATCAATACTCTCATGACCATCTCTCTCACAAAGAGCGCACCATTTGGACTCATCAATGACTCCAGATGACTTGCCAGCAGCTGGAGCCATGGAGGATCCAAGACCGCCGATACCCTTAAGACCTTCGAGGACGACGTCTCGACCGGTCTTTTGCTGGGAACTGCTTTCCGTGTTACTATCAGATGCAGCAGCATTTGCGTGGTCTTCGGCTGAGGTTTCGGTTGGTGGTTGTTCGGCGGGGGTCTCGGTGGGTTTTGATCGTTCGACCTTCTTGGAGCCGAACATGCTGGTGCAGTTGAGAATGTCGTGTCCGCCAGTCTCGCAGATCTCGCACCATTGGGAGTCATCGTCGGAAGAGCGTTCAGATTCGGGCATGGATTCTAGCCGGGGTTGGGAAGAGCTTGATGCGCCGCGGTGGTGTTGGCGGGCTTCGCTGGGGTTTGCGGGGGCATCGTGCCAGTCAGTTGGTACGACAGTGCGGTCAGACAGACGGTGGATTTGATTGGGGTTGGTTGAGGGAATGCTGCCGGAAGAGCTGGTTGGCTTGTGTTGTTTCGAGGGAGAAAGTGTGACAGTGGAACTGCGGTTACGGCCTCCGTTGTTTGAGTTTGTTCGGAGATCTTGAAGCTCCCGCTCCAACTCTTCGATGCGGTTATCCTTGCCTTGGAAGCTTCCCTCAAATTCTTGCAGGCGCTTCTCCAGCTCGGAAACGTGCTGGGATTGGTCATTGTTGGCGTTGGTATTTCCATTCTCACCCATGCCCGCAGCATTAGGGTTGCCGCGACTCAGCGAATGAATGATGGCCTTGAGACCCCGGATTTCATCATCCTTTTGGTCCAGCTCGTGTGAGCTATGAGGTCCATCCGAGGAGGCATGTGCGTCTTTGAGCGCCGCAGCCGAGTTGTCCTTCTCTTTCTTGAGTTCCAACTTGGTTCTTTCGACTTCACCACGAAGGAATTCGACCTCGGCCCTTGCTTCAGCCTCCCCCCGCCTTGCATCTTCCAGACCCTCTTCTAATTCCGAAACTAGTTCCTCTAGTTGTTTCAGTTGTTGTGCAACAATCTCAACATCCTCGCCTCTGTCCTGTAGCTCCTTGTTTTGCTGCATTAACTCGTCCAGTCGCTGCTCATACACTCGCTCAGTCTCTGAAGCAGCAATCTCAAGCGTATCGAGAGTACTTCGGAAATCTGCTCGATGTCCGTCGAATTCGGCTGTTAATTGAGTGATGCGCTCGTTTCTCTCGCGAAGCTGGGTGCGAACGCTCATATTATCGGCACCCTCCATTTCCTCCAACATCTTCTGGAAATCACCCAGAGTCTTCGATTGCTCGCCCAATTGTGTATCACGTTCCAATAGCTGCTTCTCTAAGCTCTTCACTTGCTCTTTCAGTTCCAGGGCTTCAGACGAGGAAGGCCGTTGGAAGTCAGACTGTCTGCCACCGTAAGAAGAGGCATCATCATCCAAGCTGATCCGAGAGGGTGGGCGATCTGACAAGCGGGACGGCGGTTTCACCGGACTGCGCTGGTATCCATTCGACGCCTTAGATGCCGCGGATGGGGTGCGCAGACCACTGAGGCTCAATTTAGGAGGGGGGACGCGGGGTGATTCGGGTCGAGGTAGGGAAGGTCTTCGCATACGTGGGCGAGGTGTTGATAGGCTCGGGCCCATAGACTTGCTGAAATTAACAGGGGCGCGTCCAGGAGTAGTAGGAGGGGCGAAGGTGCTGGCAGAGTGAGATGTAGATCGGCGAGTGACGTATTTATTGTTGTTCATAGGAACGAATATACCCGATCCCGGGACAGAGGTCGCAAAGTACTTTCGACCCTCCACATCACCGCTGTTCTTTCCTCGTTGGGCATGCTCACTGCTGAGTTCGATTCCGGCAAATCGGCCTGGTTTGCCTGCGACAGTGCCCAAGAATTTAACAGTGCCATACATGCCACCAGGCACATTGACAAGGTCCCCGACCTGAACATCGTCGGAGTTCGCCATGCTTGGAACACAATAAAGAGGTCAAGCTGGAGTTGCGAGCAAAAGAATGTAAGTGGGGGTGGTCGGAGCAGCGGAGTGTATTGTCAACAGGGCCGACGTTGCTAGGGCCGCAAAGCCAAGACTGGGTCCAAAAGAGTAGTAGAAACAGTTAGAAGAAAAGGAGGAAAGGAGATGAATGAAATCAGAAGTAGACTTCAATCATGTCGTCCACAGCTCCAAAAGTGTCGAGGGAGGTGGTTGACAATAAGACTATTGAAAGTGTAGAAAGTAAAGTAGAAAAGTTGAAAAGTAGAAAGGGGGAGGGACAACAAATAGTCACCTGTTCACCACTTACCTAGTTGGCTGTCTGCTTGTCCGCTCCTCCTCCGCCTCTCTTCTGCATATCCCCTGCTGCCTCCTGCATCTTCCTTTCTCCTTTTCCTCTGCGCATTCAATAGTCTTATTTCTGACTGATCTCCGAATTTACTCTATACACCCATCAACACCCACCTGCATCACCGCGTCGGCAATCGTTGTCTCGCCACTCGGCGTTAACCAACATCCCCGTCATCCTCCGCCATGGCGCAATACTTCTTCGACCTACTCTACAACTTCACGGATTGCATGTGCTGTTTCCCCAGTACGCCGCAATTGAAAATCAACAATCGCAGCTTCAAACTCCTGCGACTTCTGGGTGAGGTATGCGAAATTCCGATGCGCCCGTCTAAAAATCAAGCTGCCTGCTTATTATCCGCTTATTGCCCCCAATAAACGTGAAACCGTGGCCTAACATTTTCTCTCTCAACCCCATATAGGGCGGTTTCTCCTACGTCTACCTCGTCCAAGATAAAGCCAGTTCCGAATTATTCGCCCTAAAGAAAATCCGATGCCCCTTCGGACAAGAATCAGTCTCACAAGCTCTGAAGGAAGTTGAAGCTTACAGCTTATTCACCGGTGAAGCCAACATTATCCATTCCATCGACCACTGCGTCTCAACAGAATCAGGATCAAAATTCCGCGCTGATGGAGGAGATGCGGGTTCGAAAACTGTTTATATCTTGCTGCCATATTACCAACGAGGAAACCTTCAGGATGCGATCAACGCCAATTTGGTCAACCATAACAAATTCCCGGAAAAGCGCCTTATGATGCTCATGCTGGGTGTTGCCAATGCGCTCCAGTCGATGCATCAATACCGTGTGAAGAGCGGCGCGCCATCAACCCGTAAGGCGAAGGGTGTTCGGAGGGAAGGCGAAGAAGCCGATGCGGAGCGAACCATGCAAATGAAGCCCAAGCGACGACCTAGCCAAATGCACGGCGACGATGAGGATGAGGAGAACGAGCCATTGATGGACGATGAGGTCACACAGAGTCAGGAAGGTGTACAAGATGGCGGTTTGCGACCCTATGCGCACCGCGACATCAAGCCTGGTACGTTTGGGAGAAGCTCTAAATGACATCACCGGCGCTCTGTTCGATGCTAATAATATACTCACAGGTAACATCATGATTGATGATGATGGTCAATCACCCATTCTAATGGACCTCGGTTCCCTGGCTCCTAGTCCGATCGCCATTACCTCCCGCTCCTTAGCTCTGGCAGTGCAGGATACTGCCGCCGAACACAGCACAATGCCCTACCGAGCACCGGAACTCTTCGACGTGAAGACCGGATCCATCATCGACACCAAGGTCGACATCTGGTCACTGGGTTGCACCCTGTATGCATGCCTCGTCGGAAAAAGTCCTTTCGAAGCCCGCAGTGAAGAAACTGGAGGTAGTCTGAGCATGTGTGTTCTCGGAGGAGACTGGCGATTCCCCGACGAAAAGTCCACCGCTACCAAGGGCAAGGGCAAGGCTGGTGCTGATAGCGAAGACACGAGTAAGGGTACATCGATCAGTGCTCCTGTCAAAGAACTGGTCCGCAAGTGTCTCCAGGTTGAGCCTTCTGAGCGCCCCGATATCGGGGAATTGATCCAGCTCATCAAGGACGTTATCAAAGAGCTGCCAAATGACGATGATGTTGCCGGTTCATCTCACTAGAGTACTCTCGGTGAAGGTGAGATCTCGCCCGGTTTGCGGGCCACTTTGTTTATCTCATGTATTTCTCTCAAGTACCCGGCAGGTTCCCGGACTGCCTTGCGCGCAATTCTGTGATTTTGATTTGGCGATATATGTACAGTATAGGCTCAGTTCAGCATTGGTGATACGATATGTCAGGGACATGGATATGGACATGGACATGCTTCGGTTGATAGTATTGACGCGTCCTAATTTGCAAATCATATCTGGACATTCAATCAATGTATTTCCTAAAAACTACTTTCTTATTAAGCGTGGCTACCTCTCCTTTCAACTTTCTTTACTAGTAGTGATGTACTGCATATACCAATTAGATGCAATTACCCATGTATGACATGTACCACTTCATACAAACTCTGTTTACTTATGAAACTTCCATTGAAGTATCTACTTAATCTAACAAAGCCTCAAAAACACCAATTAACTGCAGCTGTTGGGCGGCACTTTCCTGAACAGCAAAAACCTACACGGGTTGCTACTTCTTCATTGAGAACAATCACTCAAATCAAACTCAAACTTAACCACTTCTTAGGCTTTCTGGATTGTTTACCTCTTTTTACTTTCTCCGCACCATCAACATCCCACGCTTCCCACGTTTCCCTCGTGGATTTCTATTCCAACTACCAACCAACCTCATCCCTCTCTCCAGATGCATAACCATGACGATTTTTGAGAACAAACCGAAGGAGATATCAACAAAAACAGACTCGTCTCTGTTCTCCTACTGAGAGTCCTCAAAGAAATCCTTCCAGTGCTCACGTTTCCAGAATCGTCAACTGTGCCATTCAGTTCCGCAAGGCGTGAAGCGGTTAGCAAGGAAAGATGAAATACGCCCGTGGGCGTCAACACTATCCTACTGTTGCAGCAATGTTCTTGATACGCAAATGAGGCTGAGACCTCTTTTGTCGCCTTCCTCGATTGGGGGGATCTGTGCCTCCTCGATTACTGCATGTCTTAAGGGATTACTTTCGTCAGCAGTTTTTTCGGAAGCCCATCTGTATTTCTTGTTTTGCAGAATGGGTGGTGATTCAACTGGGATGTATCTTCAACGACTGAGATGCGTATTCCCGCGGATTATGGGGAAATGATCGAGATGCATTGGGAAGAACTTGTGACGTCGTTTTGGGAGGCCTTTGTTGAAGAAAATGGGTGATTTTCATATTTTCAGACCTGCCAGCTGAGGATATGCTCACAGGGACAAATAGCACGACTGCCTTTCCTTTATGGGGTTGGTTCGTGACCACTTCTCACAAACCCTCCTGGCTTTCTGTCTCGCTGAACGGGTAGTACAAATTGTTGCGAAGCTGTTGTGGACTTCCGCAGTTGGAAATTCGACATTTATGTGGAAATGATGCAACAGAATTCCCACAGTCTCTTTCATGGGAATGTGGGATCCCATCCCGAAAACCACCAGCCTTTCAATTCACGATGAAACAAAACATTGTTGTCGCTAAGGAGGCCCTTCGCGAAAGGATTGGCGTGTCTTAAGAAATTGAACACGAGGGAATTTCTGATTCTTGTTCTTCATTCTTTCTACTATCGTGGAATATTTTCCTGTGACTGCAACGGAATCACCGACTTCTCATGGAAGCTTGGATGGCCATTGGCATGATCATCAGATCTGAACATTTCTGTCTGGGGCCGTGGCTATAGTAGCACATCAGTGGCTGCTACCTTGCAATCAAAGCAAGATTCCAGGCTCTAATTTTTGGATATACCACAAAGTATTCCAATCAACCCATTTTCTCGATTTTATTCGCTGGTTTTACATATCTCGACCTCGAAAGTAGCATCAAAAACGTCAAGAACTACACATGCAGTGAGTATCTTAGTTCTGTTTTTGATGATTTATGAACATAATACTAATGGCTATATCTAGAAATAGATGTTTCGATTGTATCTCGATAGTAGTATTCAGCTGGTATCCCATTAATTCGACAGCAAAGACAGTTTGGGACGAGACTCTCGCACACTGGAAACTCCTACAGGAATGACTGGGTGATATGCAGCTCGCTCGTTGAAGGCTGCTTTGACGGCACTGGTAGTTTAGAAGTTTTTTTTCGACACTGTCGACCAGGCACATCAAATTGGGCCTCGCTTTCCATGCCGCCGCGGAGGAGGTATCTGGTATTTTTTCGAGTTCAAAAAAGAAACTGTCGTCTAATTTTTGTCTCGCTGGATCTTAAGAAACCAGAGGCGAGTACGAACCTTGCGGGAGACATTAGACGAGAGTTTCTTTTTTGATCTCGAGAAAATTCCTGATACCTCCTCCGCGGCGGCACCTCTGTTGAAGTATTTTGTTTGGTACTACACTAGAAATAAAGAAATAGTACTAGAATGACTTAGAGCTTTGAGAAAACTGAAATTCTTTGTATATCAACTGCGACTATGTGGTCTAGATCACTGGATTTGGAAGAAAGCTTACACAACCTCTATCACCATGTCTGCCCTCAAAGTTTGTGCTCGCCTCTGGTTTCTTAAGAAGCAGCATAATTCTAAGCAGCCGTTCACGGTTAACTAGACCGCTAATCAGCATACTATTCGGATCTTCAGCCAGACACATCAAATTGAGCCTCGCTTTCCATGCCGCCGCGGAGGAGGTATCTGGTATTTTTTCGAGTTCAAAATAGAAACTCTCGTCTAATCTTTGTCTCCAAAACCACGCAGGTAACACCCATCCGAATCCGAGAAGCATGTTTCCTAAGTCCTGAACATTCTCTTGGGTGTAAACTCCAACAGGACAGACATGCTCAGCGATCTCAATCACAAGTTCCGATGGAAGCATGTCAAAAACAGAGGGTGGGCGATAGCCTTTAGCCTCAGCGAATTTGATGGCTTCTTGAATTTCGGGTACCAAAAGGGGACTTCCAGGGACTTCCAGCTTGCCAGCGAGGCTTCGTATGCTGAATCTAGACATCAAAGGGTTGACAGAACAAGTTTCTATTCGCGCCCATCTGCGATGGCAACTCCAGTAGTTTTGATAGGTCTGGACAAGCTCAGCGAGATTCATGTTCTTGAGTCCTGGGCCTTCGACTCGGCCGAGTATCTCCCAGCAATGAGTATGCACAAGATATCCAATAGGTTTGTCCTCGAAAAGCAGAATTCTGGGCGGCTTCCTGCCATCTCCATCATAGAACTGAGTAAACGCCTCGTCGTGGCATTGAGCATTCTGCTTCCCGCCTATTTTGGCCATTGTCGGGTCGTTCACGGCATAGAACGGCCCAGGCAGGTTTTCAGTCTGAAAGGTATTGACTCCGGTCAGGCGGTACTCGTTGGGAGAATCTTTGATGACTGAGCTAGTTAGAAGACCTGGAAGAATCCAATACCAGCAATCTTTTTGGTAGAGACTTACTAGCCCGGTAAAAGCAGGACCATAGCTCAGGGAATTTGCCCAGATCATAGGCTTCATCGACCTCAGATGATGATACCATAAAGTTGTCAGTGCCAGGTTCAGAAAACTTCGTCCAATCTTTCTTGCAAAGTTCGTTATGCTCTTCAGGCATTCCCGGGTCATCGGTTGGGAGAATTTTAACTCCGCATAATAAACAAGTTGGACGTGGCCAATCGCGAGAAGTAGAAACGCGTGGATAGCACATGATGAATAGATTGATGTTAGATTGAAGAAAAATGGAAACACCAGGAGGTTGTTGTTCTTTGTGTTGGGATGAGATCGAGTGAAGGTAGGAGCTATAAGTGAGAGATGACGACTAAGCACCCGGAAGTGGCAGTACCTTCAGTAAATAAAATATGAACATTGGAAGCCATTTTTCGAATATTAATTTGCCCTTTCCCTGATATTATAACTCGTTAGTTGCTTGATCATCGGATTATATGAAGCAACTGACATACAGACATCCGAGTCGCTGGACACGCTAGTCACTTAGGACTACGGCGGTCTTCGTCGCGTCGCAATATCAAAATCACATAAATCTAGTTATATTGTACTCAATAATTAGAAACCATTGATCTTATAGTCATATTCTAGATCAGGTTAAGAAATATATCTATAAAATCGAATATTACTGTAGCGTTGATAAGGTTGGAGGCTCGATGGATTTAAGCGCCAATATCACATTCTGGACCCACATGGCAACTTTCCCCCACATATCCATCCGACTTCAGTTCCATGCTTTATCTTATGCCTCAAGCAGACAGGCTAAAGATATACTACCAATATCAATCGCTGATGTTCGCTGCGCCAACGACTGGCGATGAGGTCTCACGATTTAAGGCCCTCTTTTTCTGGCAAAAGCAATATGATTGAGATGTGGACTGCACGCGTGGACCAACCAGAATATGAGGTTTGCCGCCCTTTTAGGACTAACACTCATGTGCATGCATGCATGCCCTGTGGTTTATGGCTACACGTAAGTTGTCACGTTGCCCGGGCTAACTTCTACTAGCAGTCAGCCTCGTCGCTTTCAGTTCTTTATACTCTCGACGCGGGAATCTCTGCAAACCACCCAAACTATATTGTACAATGTTGACAAAAATACGCTCCAAAATCAAATCTCGAACGCGAGATCAAAAGCAAGACGACCAAGCCCCGACCCCGAGCATCCAGGACAAAGATGGCGCGAGCACTGATATTTCTAAACGGCGGAATCTCTGGGAGGTTGCTGGGAAAAAACTGGATGAGAAATCCCGTATTGCGCTTGGTTTGGAGAATGCCTGTTCTATCACAGACTCCATCGAAGAGGTGATCAAGACGACCGAAGAGAAATACCGCGAATACAAAGAAGGTGGGCTCAAGATTCGAAAACGTGATGGGGGCCAGATGAATGTTCGAGATTCCGCGCAAAGCATTATTCGCTATACGCTCCTGGCACGAGACAAGACCTTTGCTTCTTTTGATCCGAGTGGACTTTGTAAGTACATAATCAACCGCTCTAATCTTCGGTACTACATCTACTAAATGTGACTTAGCATCGAGTGCTTGGTCTGTTGTTTCAATCGCCCTCACATTAATGAAGAATGACATTGAACGCCGGGACGACATTTTCGAGGCTGCTGAATACCTTGCACAAACTCTTTCATTCTACACTATCATTGACAACGATTATCGAGAAAGAGGAGTGGGAAGCGACACAGGGTTAGAAGCCGCTTTAGTTGAAGTCTACGCTGCGGTCCTTGAATATGCGGCGAAGGTGAAAGAGGCAGCACAAGAAAGCAGCGCCGGTATGTGATTCAACATTGCACATGGTGGATGAAAGCTGACAATTAGAAAGGCGGTGTGCTGAAAAGCATCACGGCTCTTGTTCAGCAGCCACTTAGAGATCTCAAAGAAACTGTCAGACAGACAGGCCAGGCCGCTCAAAATTGGGCAAATATCACGGCAGATCTAGGTATTTGCGCTTAACCTTTGTTAGGATACCCGGAGGAAATTCCAGGCTGACCGTTATAGACCAACGTGAACAGGCCGACAGAATATTGGAAAAAGTTGACCAAGATTCCGAAAGACTGAAGGCCATCCAAGCTCAAGCCAAGAGTAGGAAGAATGCTACAAAATATTCCTTGACGAAGCGCATGCACTGATATCAACAGAACTGCAAGACCAAGAAATCCTTGACTGGTTGTCCATAACATCTTATTCAGATACCCAAAATGACACCCAAGCTCGGAGAGCACCAAATACGGGAAATTGGTTTCTCGATTCACCGGCATACAAAGAATGGAAATTCTCTCCCGGAAAAACCTGCTGGGGCTATGGAGCAGGTTCGTTTCTTTCTTTGGCTTCAAAAAATCAAAACTAACGATTCTGCGAAAGTCGGGTGTGGAAAATCAGTTCTCTGCTCTGCAGTTATCCAAGATATCATGGAACTTTGCGAAACAGATTCATCAAAGAAGGTCGCCTATTGGTACTTTCAGTTTAGCAACGATGAAACACAGAAGGTTTACAACATGGTCAGATCGATATTGCGACAATTAATGCCGTGGAAACTTCCTGCGCCTCTGATCAAGCTCTGGGAAGACCATAGCCACCGTGGTAGCAAGCCTGGACTTCAAAAATTTGAAGATATCCTCGACACGTTTTTAGAAACCTCACAGGACGAGTCATACCTTATCCTTGATGCTATGGATGAGTGTCCTGCGACAGAACACGACGGACGGAACTTCCTTTTGAAATTCATCGCAGACCTGTCGGCAAAACACCCTTCCAAGCTGCACATTTTCGCCACAAGTCGTCCTGAGCCTGATATACGCTTGAGTCTGGAGCAATATGAAAGCGTCGATATAGAGTCTGGATTAGGAGGGGATGTGGAGACTTTTGTCCGTCATCAAATTTCACATGGCAGACTGAGTCAATGGGACGAACCAATTAAGAAACGGGCTTTGGAAAAACTTCTCGATATTCCAGAACGGTATTTTGTATTTATCGATGAAGTGTCGTCCTTTTATTGACAAGTTAATTGAGCAGACGCTTCCGCTGGGCCGATTTGCAAATAAAGCGACTTCAAAAGTCCAAAAACGAATCTGAATTCCATAAAGCTCTCGATACCATTCCAGTCACGCTCGAAGATACCTACAGAGACATTCTTGAGAGGCTATCACCGGATGATCGAGATGCAGCCCGCACAATATTGATCTGGCTCAGTTTTTCCTTCGTTCCGTTGGATTTGAAAACGGTCGCTGATGTTGTCTCTTTCCGATTTCCAGAGGACGTCGTGAAAACCTGCACTACTTCCCTAGTCACTGTGAGTATCTCAAATGATTCTGTGAGACTGGCTCATTTCTCCGTAAAGGAGTTCCTCCTTTGTGACGAACCCCGATGCCATTGGTATCAGTTCTCAGATGTCTCTGGCCATATTGCCATACTGAATAAAGCGATTGACTCTCTACTCGAAACTACGGAGGTCATTGTTGAGAGTACTGCTGATCAACGGCCACTTTTGAAATACTCTGCAAGGAATTGGGGCGGACATCTGGTGGAGGTTAGAGATGTATATATCAGATGTACCTTGCTTCAAGAAAAGGTTGATCGTCTTTTCAATGTTCAGAGTGTCTATTTTAACTGGGTGCGCCTGTCTAGCGATCAATGGGAAGACATGTGGTACCGATCATTTCAGGAACTCATCTCGCCGCTATCTCTCGCATCAAAGTTGGGATTAGAACCAACCGTGAGAAACTTTCTCGCAAAAAACACTGATCCCGGAATTATGATACTAGAATGCTCGACGTTGGAGAATAACGCATTGAAAGTGGCTGCGGAAGCAGGCCACCTGGACATTCTGGAGTTGTTGATCAAAAGTGTCGACCAAATACCTCGGAGGATTATTCACCGTATGATTTTGTTTATGACAGTTACTGAAGCCAACAAAGAGAGGTTGCCAATAATTTTGGATCTTCTCTGGGATAAAGATTGCCTGCATGATCAATCAAGATCATCACAAAAGATCATTGATGAGGAACTGGTTGAAGCAGCTGCAATGAATCTCAAATGCGGCTGCCTATTGATGGACCAGCTATTGGATCGAAAGCAGAGAATGGGTATCAAGGTCACAGAGCGATTGTTAGAGCTGGTCGCCAGGAATGATGAATCAGGGGCATTTATCATGAACTTGATTTTCGATCAGTGTGACACCGATATAAAACTTACTCAATCGTTGATGGAGCAAATCGTATTCTCGGGTGGTGCTGATGTCGCCATCGTCTGTATGGATAGACGGATGGATGGTGTTAATTTGGATGAAGAATTTCTTAGAGCGACTTTAGGAGGAAAGAAAGAACAGATGGAACTCTTTCTACAAAAACAAGGGAATAAAGTCCGTATCACTCAGATGGTTTTGATTGAAGCAGCCTGGAAAGCAACTGACCCGCAGATGGTCAGCTTGCTTCTAAAAAGGCGAGATCCCGCGACAAAAATTGACAAGCAGGTCCTTCGAGCCATTGCACAGAGAAGATCAGAAGGAAGCGCAATCATGGAAATGTTTCTTGATGAGTGTGGGCCAGATACTGTCATTGATGATGAGATCATCCAAGAGATTGCACTTAACGGAAGCGAGGGCCTGGATATGATGAAGCTTCTTATTCGCAGACAACAAGCAGGCTTTGCTGTCACAGAACATACATTATGTAATGCTGCTCGTGAAAATGGGCCAGAGATGATGGAGCTTCTGGTGAACAACGCTGGTGGGTCTGATCTTCTCATCACGCGAAAGATCTTACGCGAGGTAGCTGGTAACTGCCTTCAAGGAGAATCCGTGCTCGAGTATCTTTATAATCTCAAAGGCCACGACTTACCTGTCTCCGAGAAATTCCTGGTTTATATTCTTGACCACAATCTCCTTACAGGAGGCTCTATGCTTGAGTATCTCTTGGAGAGATGGCCGGAATTACCAGTGACTGATCGACTGTTGGTGGCAGCATGTCTTAATCCCTATGCCTTGGATCTATTACTAAATATACGGCATGACTGTCTTCCGATAAAACGGATGATCCAAGAATTGGTAACAGGATACGGTGAAGTTGAAAAATCACTCATGATCCTTCTCGATCGGCAGATTGTGAAAGTGGATGATTGGTTGGTTGAAATGGCTGCTGGCAATGAACATGCCCTCAAGGTCATTTACAGCAGAGCTCCAAAATTTCCAGTGACACCTGTGGTAATAATCAAAGCCGCAAATTCTTCTACGACGATGAGGATCCTGCTCGATAGACTTAATGATCAAGTCTCGATCACAGAAGAATTCATAAAAGCTGCGCTGCGTGGGTCGGCCCCATACTCCACGGTGAACATACTTCTGACCCGTTTATCGCCAAGAATGCTGCCCATTACAGAGGAAATATTGATAGATGCGATTGGAGGTGGCAATATGCTATGTCTAGAGCTTTTTCTAGAACATTATCGCGATCTCGATCTTACTGCAGTCTGGCAGGCAATGTGGGAAGATCCTGAGATTAGTCCATTCAATCTGGCCAGGGCAGCAGTTTATTTTTTGCAATACGTCAAGTTTGATCTCTCAGATCGGATGTTAGAGAAGCTCCCAGCTGAATACAACTACTTGAAGTCGGGATCTTGGTTATTTTATCCTTTTGATGATCTTATTCGCTCATACATGCGCCATCGCATATCGTTACCAACCACAGATTTAGCAATCGAGCTAATTCTGGCAAGATCAAGCCTCAATACGATCGATATATTCTTGGAAGATCACCCTGATATCCGTATTTCTCAGAGGCACATGGAAGCAGCCAAGAACAACCCGAGAGAAGGCATGGATAAGGCTGCCTTAATGACGCTTCTAGAGTCCAGGTCGAACTTATCAAGCCTTTCTAGCACTTGAAGAGCTGGAGATTGTCAACAGTACTATTGGTCCTCGGGTTTTTTGATAGTAGCTGTAGACCCCCCTAAAAAAAAGTGCTCACATTTTTTCCGGGTGGTGGTGAGTAGGTGCGCCATATATTAGCTAAGGATACAGCTATGTCTCGCCTATTTGGTTAACTAGTATACAAATTTGTATGTCGCATCGGATATCAAAAATCATGAATAAAATGTAACTTTTACCAAACATCATGCCATCAAAGTAATGCATTAATCAACCAGCAATCAGCAATTCCATTCACTCCGGCTGATTCGGCGGTTGAACAACCTCACCCTCCTCAAACCTCGACTTCGCAACCTCCCCACAACCACCACACCTCCTCTTCCCCTCATCATTCGCAAACTCCTCAACAACCTCCTTAACCTGCGTCCCCAAATCAACACAAACAAACTCCTTCTCCCAAACAACCCCCTTACAAGCCCTACAATACCACCTCATCCTATCAACCGCTCCGGCAGCCCTCGGCTGCTCCATAACAACACCAACACTATCCTTAAACCGGACCGGACAGTGCGGTGTGTTTGCGGGAAGTAGGAATATGGAACCTTCGTGGATGGGGATGTCTTGGAATGTGGGTGGTGTTGTTGAGGTGTCGACGGTCTTTAGTAACATTGATCCCCGGTATTGGTAGAAGAATTCTGGAGTGCTGTTTATGTGGTAGTCTGTTCGGGCGTTTGGACCTCCGACTATCATTACGGTGTAGCCGGCTGTTGAGGGGGAGGAGGGGTGGTAGACGCAGTAGTTATTGACTGGGGGTTGGAGGAGGTGGGAGTTTGATTCTAGCCTGGATTTGAGGGTTAGCTGGGAGATCGTGAGTGAGTGGTGAGAGATGAGGTGAGGTTGTCGCGCGGCGGGGTTAGTTGGGTGGGACAGGAACGGAGAGGACGGACCATTTGGGAATGTTGAGGGCTGGGGGTAACATGATGCCGGTGGTATTTAGTGATCTTTGCGGCTTGGAGATTTTCGGATTTGAAAGGAAGAGAGAAGAGGAAGAGAGAAAGGGAGGAGGGAAATAAGTTGGTAAACTCACCGAGATCGGGCCGGTTTGCTCCAACGGCGATAAGATGAGAGCTTAATAAGTGGGTGCGGTATAGTGGGCTATACTCACTCTTCATTTATTATTTACGAATTAAATAGTCTAGCATATTTAATTACTACCGTTAATATTTGCATTGTTATCATAAACAATATTCCTGTCTGTGCTGGGCCCCACTGAATATAGCCCAGTGCATGCTAAATGCATATGCAAGTGCAAATAGATAGATTCTAAAACACACCCAGTCCTTAGTAGGTATACAAACCAATTGATTTCAGATTGCATAAGTCGTAGTCGGATTATTTCCTCCCTTAAACACCCAATCAGAGATAATAACTGCAACAGCAGCAGCCTGAAGATTAAAGCATTAGTCCTTGCGCATCAAGAATAGCTACTTTTCGCATATCTCACCAGTGACAAGTCTACCCCAGAAGTAACAGTGATCTCAAGGACAGGGTTATAACCATTTAAATCCTGGTAGTTGACAACAGGCAGCACTTTATTGTGCCTTACACTCTCCCGAATATCAGCAATCCTTCCATCTCCATCCACAATATCAAATAATGGCAACGCGGCACCATTTCTCTCAATCACCAACTCCGTCTGCTTCTGACCGGATGAACCTTCACCAATCTTCGCATCTGTCGGAGCATTATTTTCAAACGAAATTTTTAGGTCATCGATACCAGAACTGAAAGACCAGCGCGGAGAAGCTTTGGCTATGGTGCTACTAGGGCCAGCCCCAGTGCCATCGCCTGCTTTAGAACTCGAGCCAGAGCTTGAACTTTTCGCATCACTCCCGGGCAAAGTTATCGACCATGAATGTGTAAATAGACCTTTTTGATGAATCTCAAAAAGTGGTAACCCTGACGAATCTCGAAATTCTCGACAAGATCGATCGCTGTATTTTTTGCCAGTTACAGTGAATTCGAGAGGACCATCTTCAAGATCGGGTTCATCGGTGATATTGAGGATTTTAAATGAAGCAGCTGAGTGGGAGCTTCCTCTTGGTTTCAGGAGTAGACGGGTTTGTTCTGAGGCTATGCATTCCTGTCGAAAAGCCAGTGGGCGATTTGGAGATCTGAGCGGTTTACGCGGACGTTCTGGCCTTGGGTATTGATTCGTTCGTCGGGGTTGTTGTACTGTGAACATTTTGAGGGTATTTCAGTGGAGGTGGAGTAGATGCGAGTTTGAGATATTATTTTGGGTACTCCCTCATATTAATATTTTAGAAATTAAAATAGTTCTTATGACGTTTTGGCCCCTTATTCCTTCTGTCCCGCATTGTCTTACTAGTGATATTCCCGAAATCTACTTCTTTTGGTTAGGTAGAGCATCATTCATGCTACAAATACCCTGTCACTGTATACTTTATGTTATTTTCTTTTAGTTTATTTCATTTCTCTCTCTAAATATTATCAATTCTATATTGTACTCTAATATAGACTGATTGCATGCGGAGATAAAATCGGACTTAGCCCGATGGATCGGCCCGGATTAACGTGGACCCGGATTTTTTTTTGAGCTCCGCCTTTCTTTTGCGCGCAGACTCGAAGTCGATCTCGAAACAGCCCACCATCAAAATGGCAACACAACAACCCCCACTGCGATTTACATCGCATCACAATCTTCTCCATCGACTGGTCCTGTCAACCCTCACAGGTCGCACCGTTCACATCTCCCAAATCCGCTCGTCCTCGCCCACGAATCCCGGTCTGGCACCGCATGAGATTTCTTTCCTCCGTCTACTGGAAGCCGTCACCAATGGCTCGCAAATGGAAATTTCTTACACAGGTACTATCCTGGTGTATAAGCCTGGTCTGATTACTGGTAGCTCGACGACATCGGGTGCAAGTGGGACTGGTAATAGTGCCAGCGGTGGCTTCATTCGGATGGAACTACCTTCGAACTGCAACCGCGGTCTGAGTTACTATCTGATTCCGCTGTGCCTTCTTGCGCCATTTGCCAAGTCGCCCATGAAGGTTCTCTTCACTGGACCCGGTGTTATCACTTCGTCGACCCCGACAGGAGACATGTCCGTTGATAGCGTTCGAACTGCCATTCTCCCCCTCTTCAATCAATTCGGTATCTTCAACAACGTCGAGCTACGAATCCTGCGGAGGTCGAACCCCGGTCCTAATGGACGCGGTGGTGGCGGTGAAGTACAATTCGTGTTCGGACACCAGGTTCGCCTGCCAAAGACTCTCCACCTTATGAATCCCGGCCGTATAAAGCGCGTTCGTGGTGTCGCTTACTCGGTCGGTGTGTCGGGTTCTAATAACGCCCGTATGATCGAGACTGCTCGTGGTATTCTCAACCCGTTGAGCCCCGATACTTATATCTTCTCCGACGTTGCCTCTGCGCCTTTGGTCCCGGCTCCGGATAAGAATAACCCCAACGCTAAGAAGAAGATTGGTCTTGGATTTGGTCTTTCCCTCGTCGCTGAGTCTTCCACCGGCTGTCTCTTCTCCGCCGATGTCGCCTCCCCTCCCTCTGGAGGTGAACCGCCCGAGGACATCGGAAAGAAGTGCGCTTTCCAGCTGCTAGAAGCCGTCTCCAAGGGCGGTTGTGTGGCTCCCGCAGCTGCGAGTACGATGCTGACCCTCATGACTATGGGCTCAGAGGACGTTGGCCGTCTTCAGATTGGTCGTGAAGTTATCGCAGATCCTAGCTTGATCCAGCTTGCGCGTGATTTGTCTAAATTTGGTGCTCCGGGTTGGGGTATTCGGGATGCGGCTGGCGAGAATGAGAACGGCGATGTGATTGTCAGTGTTGTGGGCCGTGGAATTGGTAACGTCGGCCGAAAGGTTGCGTGATCTGTTTCCAGTACTTGTGCTTCTACTATACTGTGCTCTGCTCTGCTCTGGTCTCTATAAAAGTTCTTGTCTTCGAACCTACATATCATGATACCCGATGTCTCTCGAGGTTCCGTCTGTGGAGCCCACTCTTTGCATTTATTGCATCGCATCTTTCTTTTGGCTGGTCAAATGGGGCGTTTTGAGTGTATACTAGGCAAAAAATGTTGATACGATTTTTTCTATAATTGATTTATTCTGTACTGCTTGATAATTATCATATTGAAGTAGTGTAGCCTATTATTCAGCAGCTACCTCAAACTACTAATAATTGCCCATGTAGATGGGTTTTGTTAGATTTGACATCTAATATAACTTCGTAAGCAAGTCCAGCCTTGTCAGAGATAGCCCTTGCATGAATATTGATTATTAGCGCTCTATTTGTCTGCACCAAATATATCTACTACTTTAATAACCACTGCATGATCATCATTATGATAATGCATCTCATTTTGGGAATAGATTACGATTCGGATTCTGATAGGACCTAATTGACTACGATTTGCTAATGGTTATGCTGATTGAAAAGAATTTTGTTTATCTCTATCATTCTATTGGAAATGCAAAACAAAACGAACTGTGGAGCCAGTGGGCAACAGCAGTGGCAATAACAAATTCAACCCGCTCGAACGCCAGTCATGTGTGTATCCCATGCCGTTTCAACAAAAAAAGAAAAGCTTCAAGACGCTGCGAAGAAAGAAATGCTGAGAAAACAAAATGTTCAAAGAAAAAAAAAGGCAATGTCCAAAAAGAAAGCTTGGTCAAAGATGTGCAACGAAGTGTGAAAGAGAAAAAGAAAGAGAAACAGTCCGAAAAAGAAGGAGGAAGAGAGTAGATCTGCTGCTTGTGGCAAGACAAATCATTCAGAAACATCTTCATCTTTACCAGGATACATAATATCCTGACGAATAACAGCCTTAACATGGCTAACAAAAACAAACAACCACATCGAAATAATGCAAATCGACATCGCAGACCCAAATCCCTGAATCCCCTTTGACTGGAAAGAATTTCCCAAAGTAATAGTAGCAATAGTAAAGCCCGTATTAGGGAAAACCATCGCCCACCAACTCAAATGGAAACCAGTAGGAGGAGATCGGATAACTGCAATAACAGCAATACAGAAGAACCACAAACTCAACGCCCAAAGGAAAGCACCAGCGGCCAGGGCTAGAATTTCCAATGTCCGTCCATCTTCGGCGGTATCTGTGCTTCCCATTACGCTGAATGTAGCTGGGAGACCGCGGGCCATGCCGACGAGAGCGAGGGCTGTGAAGGCGGGTGGTCCGACGCAAATGAACATTCCGGGTCTGTGTTCACGGTTTGGAAGACCGGATTCCATGAGACGACCGATGTAGTGAGCGTACATCATGAAGCTGAGACAGAAGCCCAGACCTTGGAATGTCATTCCGGCTGTTACGATTGGGATTGCGGAACGGTCTGGTTGGCGTTCTGCGATGACGGAGGCGATTGTTCCACTTAGCATGATTGGGAAGGCTGGGAGAACCCAGGATGGCATCATTGTTTGGAGACGGTATGTGATTGATGTGAAGAGGAAACTGTATTGGATGACGGCGACGGCGAAGGTGCAGACGCAGTAGATCCAGAAGAGGACTTCGAGAGTTGTAGAGAATGATGCAGCGGGGTCGTCGCCGAAGTATTTTTCTAGACCGGTGATCATTGTTGCGACGGAGAGCCAGAAGGTTGGGAAGAAGAGACCCTCTCGATCATGTTTGAGGGAATCGATGAAGCCGCCGTGGATGATGAAGCGGGTTGCCATTAGGGAGCAGACTAGGGCGAAGAGAACGAGGTTGAAGAGGTAGACTGCTATTCCTATTTCATCGAGGCCTTTGAAGCGGTTTGGTTGGACTGCTAAGAGGAGGGCTAGTCCACCGGTACTCATTGTGAGGGTGTACCATGCCCATGTGAAATGACGAAGCCGTTGGCGGAAATCGAGGCGGATGTGTTTGAAGTCAGATTTCTCTTCATCCGAGTCATGGCGAAGGATAGGTGTGTCGGAGTGTGAGGAATGGGAGGAGTGTGGTGGGAGTTCGTAGGCCTCGACGCCGAGGAGACCTGGTTGATGAGACATCCCGAAAATTTGATGTATACTTCAATGTAGCAAGATGATTATATTGACTTGTAAGAGATTCAAGACAGTGGAGAAGTGTAGAGATGTATAGACCCCTATATGTATGAATTATGAAATGAAATGTCGGGACTGAATCTGGATTAGGGTTCCAAGGTTCAATCGAATCTCCTTTCTAGATCTGGATTGTAAACAAACGAAAAGGGATGCAAAAAAAGGAAGCTGAATGAATGCTTTTATGAAAAGATAATATAAATGTAGAATGGATGTATGATATAAATGCAAATGAATAATCCTCCGGAGAGGCGTTCTCCATGGAGGTTTAAGTACTACTTAGACACCACCACCTCTACTCCATAGTTACAACGACAATAGCACATGGCCAGGTAACCACCATTGATTCATTCTTTGATCAATATTCTCGCCAGGATCCACGGCCAAGAAAAACCAAGACCTCCGCGCTACCTCAAATTCAAAACGATGAGAGCAAGGAAGGGCCCGCTCCTGAAAAGCATCGTGGCAAATGGACCTACCAACGTCGTCACAGTTATCAGGACCCATCGAAGCCGCGAAGGAACCAAGAACTTGCTTATAGATCGGCCCAGTCCGTCGGGCTCGGCGGCAATCACTATTCGCGTTATGCATCCTGCATCTGAGGCATCGTCAGGGGGTACGGAGTGAATGGGGGTGGATGAAAGGCTGAGGCGCAGGGGCGTCGTGATTGACACCCGACGAGATCCACCGATTTCTGGGCAAGGGTGAAAAAGGTGCCCGAGAGCACTAGGGAATACTGTTTACGGAGTACAAGGAGAGCGAAGTTCAAAAAACTTCGATGCCTGTCCCGGAAAAGCGTTCATCACCGCCAGATCGCCGCCAAGAAGTAACTGCAGAAATGGAGTCAGTGGCTCTGCTCTGCTCTGCTTTGCTTTGCCCTGACTCTTTGCTTGTGCGAGGCTATGAAATTTGGAATTACTAAAACTTGAGATATTCTCATCCTTCATCCTTGTCAAGAGGCAAATTTTGATAAAAGAATTCACCCGATTGGAGATGAATATTTACTCTCGGAGAGCTAGGGTTACCCAAATGATGTATGCATAGCAATCCCGTTACTCGGCCCGATAATTTACGAGAAACCAGACCTCTCCCTGGCCGAGACCGTTTCGCCGTCGGAATCAGGAATATGACAATGATGATTGGACTGGGTGGTTGAACCTGTGCAACGTGCGTGGCGAGGAGGCCAAGAACAATGATCGACGACGCATCCTTGATGGACGGACCGCTGCCAAGCTTTGTGGCAGTGAAGAGGGAGAAAGGGGGTGTGAGAGTTTCAAAAATGCCTGAGAGTGTTTATTGCTAGGGTGTAAAAGTACATGTTAGAGTGTGTTAGTAGAGTGTTAGAGTGCCTTCGTCTCGAGTCAGTGGAGGGAGAATCGATAGATCTCATTGGCATCGCATTGGCATTGGATGAGCCCCTGAACTTCGCAAGTTGATGTCTCCACCCTTATCTTCACAGCCTCCTGCACTATTGACTATGGAATATGTGCCAAGAGGACTGCCTGGTTGTCGATCATGTAGCAGCACTCTCTGTTATTTTATGGAGTTCATTTATTTCATGCTTATTTTTGAGAGAAGGATTGGATGTTTGACTTCACCTTGCCAAGATGCCCAGCCCGGCGTTGCGCAGTCGGTGGATCTCCCTGTCGATCTGCTCGGTTGACCTGCTGTGTTGCCATACACTGCATACAGTATGTTCTATCTATAGCGATAAGGCAGTGTACTGAAGGTTGAAGTAGGTTAATATTGTTGACTAAAGTATACAAAGGCTTGAATCTGAATCTAGAATCGTTGTTGACTACTTCCTAGATTTACTCCATACCCCACGATACTCTCTCTCCCCTCTTCTCGGATAATTCCAACTTGGATAATGATACTCCGTAAGTACAGTAAATGGATTCAAAACTAAACAAACTCAATCCAACAAAGCCAAGGCCAAGAAAAACCGCACGAAATCAAGTCCAAATATGCGCCTCAATCTGACAAATAATCATCCCAGCTCTAAGCGGGTCGAATCTCTGGGCATGTCGCATGTCGCAATGCATCAAACTAAATCATCACAAGAAAGAAAGAAAAAAAAATGAAGTTGAAACAACTTATGCAAAATAGCGCCTTCCAAGAAATCTCTCCTCCTCTCCTCTCCACCTCCCCCTCTCTATCCCTCCCCAATCACACTTCACATCTCACTCACATTCACACTAACTCACACCAACTCACATCATGCGATAGACAAGATCAGAGGCCAGCTCCGGCGTCATATCCAAAAGCGATCTCAAACTCTTCGGCGCATCATCCTTCTCCCGCGCATGCGCATGTACATGTACATCAATCGGTCTCAGCGAAGGCGTAGCTACCTCACTATCCCCTGGAGAATGATACCTCGCCAATTCCTTAACTTTACAAGCCGTATAATGAACCACCAATCTCCTAAGCTCGTTTTCCCGAAGTTGCGTCGCTGATGTAGGTGATATCGGCTCTAACCGTGTCGTCTTGGTATATGAATACCTAATGAGGTCAAGGACCCTCGGCGCTTGCCGCGCAGCCAAGCCGCCCAGACCAGAGCGATCTTGGTACGGGTCTAGCTCCTGATTCTGATTCTGATTCTGCTCTGCAGATGCAGATGCAGATACGTCGGCAAAAGTGAGATGGACTAAATCGTGATGAAGTTTCCGCAAACAAAGCTGCGCGAGAGCGGGGATTAGGTAGCGTGTGGCGAAGACATAGACTTTGGCGTGGAAGGTTAGGTATGGGATTTCGGTGACGGTTTCGTCTGTTGTGGATATTGGCATGACTTGATTATGATGACGATGCTGATTATGATTTTCATCGTTGTATTGCAGGGTTGCGAATTCGTCCCATAGGCTCATGCCTGGTGTTCTAGGCGAAGTATCTGGTTGCTTGGCGAAGGACATATCGATTACTGGCTTTGGCGGATCAATTGGCTCGGGTTGATCATTTGAAGGCCAGACCTCGTTGTCTTGTTGCTCTTCGTTATTGGGTGTTGACCATTCTTCTGGTGGGGGTGTTGCAGTGGGTTTGGGCACTGATTCTGGATCTTGTTCTGCATCTGCAGGTGAGGGTTGTGTAGGTTCCGTCTCTGCAGGAGTGGCTTCTGCAGGCTCCGGATCGAAATGCTCCGGTTCTGCAGGTGTTTCTGCAGGAATCTCTGACGATGCCGCTTCGGCTGTCTGTTCGGCAACGGGGTCGGCTTCGATGGGTTCCGTGGGTTCCTCTGCATTGTCGGGTGATATCTCATGCATCTCCACGGGATGTGTCGGAGGTGTGGTGGGCGGCGTGAGGTTGGCGGGGGCTTCTCCCTCGAGGGCTTGTAGATTCTTCTTCTGTTTCTTCTTGTCCTTCTTCTTTCCTTTCTTTCCCTTGGCCTCTGTGTTCTCCTTTGGCGTTTGATCAGCAGGCCATGTTGCCCAGTCGTCGGTTTCAGTTGCGGGCTCGGTTTCAGGTTGCTGCTCTACTTCCGGAGGAGATGATAATCCAGCATCCTGTGTCTGCTCTGCTTCATCATTCTTCTTTTCTGTGGGCTCTTGCGCAGGTTCCACTGGAGAGTTGTCTTCCTCCATCGGCTCAGCTTCAACCTGGGCTTCGGTTTCCTTTGGGACCTCCTCAGCCTGGACCTCTGCCTCAGCAGCAGCCTCTGCGACAGGTTCTTCCCCAATCACCGGCGTAGACTCAGGTTCCGGCTCTGGTTGCTGATTCTCAGAATCAATCCTTGCCGGCCCATTATCAACAAACTCAGGTGGAGGCGAAGGAGCAGGGGGTGGGACAGCCGAAGACATCGAACTGGAACGGTACGTCCCTCTCCAAGAGTTCACAGGACTATGCGCGCTCTCAGCAACACCGACACGGTGTTCCCGTGGAACAGGTATCTGAGGCACCTTATAGTCCCCCGTGTATGCATATTCACAAAAGGCGACAAAGGTCTCGACATCTTCTTCCTCCAACACAGCTATACGATGTCTGGATTCCCGGGTATGTCCATTGTTCATGAGATTATGGAGTGGTTTAGAGACATGTTGAGCTAATCCAGATTGGATTGTTAGCTTTGTGTGTCGCGGACCAACGAGGAAGGTAAATGAAGGTGAATGGATGATGCTGTAGTTTGGAAGACCATCGGTCGGGTCAGTGTTTGTTTCTTTGCAAGGTATGTTCATGTTCATGGTGATTTGAGTTGAGGTAATCTCAGTAAGTACGCACCTACTATAATCGGGGAAGTCCATGGGGCGAAGATGGCTTTTTTCAAGGCCCTGCACTTGGAATCTTTGGGCAGGTGTACTTCGTTTCGTTTCGACTTGGGTTGATGTTGGACTCGAACTTTCTTCTCTATAGTGTGACAAGAAGAAGAAAGTACCCCCTGTTTAATTCCCTGATTCAATTCCGCACTTCTCTACGGAATGCCAGACTTGCTTAAGTAGCCATGGCCAAGTCACACAGGGTACCAAGCGTACTCTCGGGCACATGAAGAGGACCCAGATAGCGTCGGTAGTCTGCTACGTGTGCATCGCTGATGGGTGTGGAGAAGAGCAAAGCTATGAACGCCAACGCCTCGTGCAGACCGACTCGAGTCGACAGTCGGATCCTGTAGACGATTTTCTAAATGTCGAAATTTAGATGCAATCTTGTCATCTTGAGGTCAGGCGAGAGTTGATGGGAACGCCGGGAGAAGCGCGATGCGGAATGGAAATATTATTGCATCTGTTTCCATCGCCCTGCATATTGCTGCATTTACTTTGTACAAGTAAATGATCGAGTGGAAACGTCGTGGCTCGGAGCTATTCGATGCTGTGCTGGTGCGTTTCCCAAAGGTTTGGGGGGTTCATGCCCAATCTCCATCCCCAGCCTGCTGAAGACCCAATGAGTGGGCCTGCTGAGAGTGTAGTGGGCGGGTTTGTGGATGGCTTCACTTTTTGGGACTTTTTATTTATTTTCTGTGCTGATTTTCGCGTGTGCTAGCCTTGCCTCACGGAATGGGTTGATGATGATGGCTGATGGTGGTTTGGTTGATCTGGTCATGCCCTAATTCTATGATGAGTTGGAGAGGCGAAGTGAAACTGGCAGAACTTCAAGTTGATTGACAGCAAAGATGGTCACGCGAGATGTTTAAATAAACTAGACTAAAGAACCAAAAGTTGAAACTGAAATAGAAATAGAAATAGAAATACACAAATAGAAAGATATTACTATCGCCAACGAATAGAAAATTCCTCGCAAATAAATCAAGTAGAAAAGGTACACACACCCACTTCTTCTGCGCGATGACAGCCCTACGCAGATTCGACAAACCCAACCAGAGTGAAGATATCTTTTAGTCTATGAATTTATCTAAGCTACTAGTTTCTGTAGGGTAACTAGTACATCCCATCCTCCAATCCAATCATAAAATTACAAGCAAAAAAAGTACTTACTTCGTACTGTACAGCCATCCACTCCACTCCACTAATGTCCATGCACCAGACGAATCTCCGTGCTACCAGGCTGCCACTCCCTCAATCCTTCTCCAACGCTATACCAAAATCTCAAACGAATGCACTCCTTCCTCGCCGCTTCAATATCGCCCTTATCAAACGCACCCGATAACGCCCCAACACAAACATTAACTCTTAGATCATTTTCCTTCTTCAGCGCCTCAATCTCCGCCTCACCTTCCGGTGAAGCACCAACTTCCTCAATAGTCTCTTGCACTTCCATAACCTCCATCAAGGTCTGCGCATCAAGTGCGTGCTTAGTTGCGGCATCTTCGGCAGTAACGTCAATACCGTGCCATTCGCGCAGAAGATATTGCGCGCGTTGTAGTGGGTCGGAGAGAGTGCGGTATGCTTCGTTGATACGGGCGGATAAGGCTTCAGCGTGTTGCTTTGCTTCACCGCTAGGGTATTTATCCGGGTGAACCAGGCCTTGGAGTTGGAGAAATTCACGGCGGAGATCACTGGTGGAAATTGAGAAGGGTGAAGAGGGGGGTGGACCGGTTGGAATTGTACGTGGGAAAATCGTGTAGTAGTTTGTAATGTCTGGGGCGTTGGTGAGGACTGTTTCGGTTTGTGATGCGTTGGAGTTTGTTGAGGCGTATCGGGTGTTCAATGAGGGTGTAGATCTAAAAAGATAAGGTCTTGCCAGAGCTGTAGCTGTAGTTGAAGCTGTAGCTGCCTGGCTTTGAGTTGGTGCTGCGCGACGACACAGCATGCATGCATTTCGCTGGGTTGAAGAAATTCTCGGGTTTATACGAGAAGCCGCTGGTCGACAGAGGTGTCGCAAACTTTGAGTGCGGAACGACATGGTGAGGGTTTGCAAAGCAAAGATGGTGAGGGGAGGAAATCAAAAAGTCCGAGATTGGCAACTCCGTTCGCCGCGGAGAAAAACACTTTTACGTCATGTCATGTGACTTATACACTGGCGAAGACAGTAAATATCAAGGTTAATACTGAATCAAGAGGATGGAAGTAAAAGATGTAATGTTTATTTTGATATTGAAGTTGGCTTTGTTATTATCTTCCATATACTATATCTCTTCGTATAATAATTTTCATTTTTGTTTGCCTCAAGGTCATGGGTATCGCAGTGGGTCTGTAGTTGCAAGCACACATCTACAAATAATGCAGACGCAGAGCAGAGTAGATGCAGATAGATCAAGGTCTGAAATCCCTTACTCAATTCCCCACAACTTGACAGTCCGATCGTGACCGCAACTAGCAATCCACTTCGCATCATCACTAACATCAGTGCTCAAGACGTTACCCGAATGACCACTGAGACTCTTCACCAAAGACCAATCGTCCGCACTGAAGATATTCACATTCTTGTCAAATCCACTGGAGACAAAGAATGTTCCGGACTTGTTCGGTTGAGGGGGCTTTGCAGCATCCTCAGCTCCAGGTTGTGCCGCACCATCAATGTCCATCGCACCATTCGTCTCCGTAGACGGCAAGTAAGAAGAAGCCTCGGCTCCCTTATACCAGCGTAGATCAGAAACAACACTCTTGTGTGCACCAATACCACCAGTATTCCGAACTTGGCGCAGATCCCAGCACTTCACCCAGCCATCACCAGCTCCTGAAAGAACTCGGTAACCATCAGCACCCCAATCCATGCCATAGATCTCGCGGATATGACCCTCGAGAATCATGACGGTGCGGCCACTCCGCAAATCCCATATCCTACCAATACTATCCAGTCCTCCACTAGCCAAAAGAGAGCCATCATTATTGAATGACACCGCGTAGACCTCTCGCGAATGACCTTCTTGTAGTTGCAGTTCTGTTGTAGTTTCAACATCCCACAATCGCCAAGTCGTATCAAATGATGCCGACGCAGCATATCGACCAGAAGGGTGAAACTCCGTACGACAAACACGTCCAGAGTGACCAGAAAGCGTAGCCAAAGGCTTATCCTGATCCAGAGCCCAGAGATTGATATCTCCTTCTCCACCTCCAGATATTAAATTGACCGATGAAGGTGAGACATTCGATTCAGGCAATGTCGCACCAGGGAACCACGATAATCCTCCCACACGATCCGTATGTCCCTTAAAGGTAGCCTTTTCTTCCAAATCCGGCACAGAAAGCAATTTAATCCCACCGGCCCAATTACCCGCCGCGATAGTCTGACCATCCGGCGCAAATCGACAAATACTAACAGGACGATCTCCAGCAATCTGTGAACCATAAAGATCAAAACCTTGCAGCTTCTCTTTAATAGCCTTGCGATGTTTGACATGTGTGCGAAGCGGAATAGTCGATTCCTCTTTCAATCTAGCAACACGAGCCTTCGCTCTGGGCAGAGAGTACCGGGCTATATTCTTTCGCGCTTCGAGTAAATCGTCTGTTCCTTCTGTGTAGAATTCTTCCTGTTGTTCGCCTTCTTCTTCGTCCTCGGCTTCTTCCATTTCAACGTCGACTCCTCCGCCTGCTTGTCTTTCTGAGAGATCGGTTAAGAGTTCGCGGAGACGGTCTCGTCGGTCACCGGGACCTTCGCCGAAAAGTGTGATGGGTTCGCCTAGTTCTCGTAGTCGGGTGCGTACTCGGGTATCGTCTGTTGGTACGGCCATGGCGGCTGCTCTGCGTTTGCGCTCAAATTGGGATAGAATGGCGGATGCTCGCTCAGCGGGGATCCCCGCGGCTGAGGGTGGGAGTTCATAATCTTGGTCGGTAGCTATTGCGCGGTCAGATATGCAGCTCAGAGTGGGTTAAAGGTGTTTAGCAAGAGACTTACGGAGGTCGGCAAGGCTGATGCCCATGTCCGTGTCCTGGATAGCAAGGTTAGCATTCAATTCCAATTTCTTCTCGACTTGAGCTATCATTGTCCATCTTGCTTGAGTCCAAGCTATGTGAGATATAGGACATGGACGCGATCGACAGGACAGCACTCAAGAAAGTAGTGGGCATTGACTGCTTACCTCGGCCTCCTCGACATAAGCTTGTCGCGATGGGTGCATCATCTTGGCGACGCAGAATTGGCAGCAACAAGACAGGAAGGATTGGGTGAGTTGATATGCGCTGGTGTCGATTGGAGAAGAAGTGGAAGTTGCGAAAATTGGCGGAGAAGTTGCGGGCGGCAGAATTAGCCAGCTACAGCAGGTACTTACATACTTAGACAATCAAACACTTGGGTATCTGTGGGTGATTATTATAGTTACTTCAAATTAATACACTAGCTGTGATACTATTAACGGTTAATTATATTACATATACATATACTACTATCTACCCTACCTTAGGCATACTATAGTACCTCACTATGTTAGTGTAGCTGTATGACTGAGGCGGTCAAGCGATAAGCGGCTTATCCATCGGTGATTTCTAATTTCTTTCTCTTTTTTATTTTGTGATCATTTTACATTTTACTATTTACTACAACTCTTTCCTGTATTATTCGCATATTCTCATTATCCCTCTGAACATATTCTCTCCGAATGCTTTATTGATTTCCAATCATATCACCCGCCAAGCTCGACCAGCGATGCTCGCGCCAGTCCCTCGTCGAGCCTGCAGTTCCACCTGCAGCCTCAACGCCCTTCGAGCCGCGCATTCACTCTCACCATGCAGCACATCACTCAGAAATAGATCTTCCCTCGTGAATACGATCGCATTTCCCTCTTCCTCCGCCTTTACAGCATCATTATCACTCTCCCCCGCCATCCATCGCAAATCCTTCCACTCAACCCGGCCCACCTCATCTCAACCCTCCCGTATCTCCTATCGGGTTGCCGTCTCATCATCCGGCAAAGGCCGACGCTTCCACCCTCTCAAAAACGCATATAATTTCGACCCCACACTCTCAGACGTCGTCGGTGTATCCAAGGATAAAAATCCCGTCTCCCGTCGTCGTTCTCGTCCTGATAGCGGCGAAGATGCTTTCTTCGTCAGCCGTATCGGGACCGGCCCGAGTCCCGACGCAAACCGCAAGCCCGACCCCGAATTCGACTCCGAACCAAAAAATCAACATCAAGATCAGGCTGTCGCTTTCGCTGTCGCGGATGGTGTAGGAGGTTGGACGGAATCGAAAGTTGATCCTGCGGATTTCTCTCATGGTCTTTGCGCGTATATGGCTCAATCAGCATTATCCTGGACTGAACCGCCTTCATCCCTTCGACCTAAAAATTTGCTTCAATCGGGATACGATTGCATCGTTGCTGATCCTGCTGTTAAGGCCGGTGGGAGTACAGCGTCTGTTGGTGTCGCGTTACCGGATGGAAGGGTTGAACTTGCGAATTTGGGAGATTCGGGATCCGTTTTACTTCGTCGAGCTGCGGTTCATACATACTCGACACCTCAAACGCATGGATTCAATACGCCTTATCAATTAAGTATAATTCCGCCTCGCATGCGCGCTCAGGCGAATATTTTCGGTGGTGGATATTTGGAGGATTTCCCTCGTGATGCTGCTGTTACGAATTTGCATATGCAACATGGTGATGTCCTAATGCTGGCAACGGATGGTGTATTCGACAATCTCAATAATCAGGATATTTTGAAAATTGTCAGCAGTCGGATGGTTGCGACGGGAGCTTGGACTGCGGAGCCTGAGGTTGGTGTTGGGATTTCGGACTCAATTGGTCAACTTACGATGGCGGGTGGACTTGCGCATGTTTTGTCTGCTGCTGCGTCTTCGGGAATGGCTTCTTCGAAGGAAAGTGAGGAATTGAAGAAACTTGAGTCGACGGTTACGTTGCAATCATTACTTGCTGCTTCTATTTCTGGTGAAGCGAAGATGGCAAGTGTTGATTTTAGAAGGGATGGACCGTTTGCTAAGGAGGCGCAACGGTATTATCCTGGGGATCATTATCATGGTGGAAAGGTTGATGATATCACTACCTTGATTCTTGTTGCGGTTGATGAGGCTCTTGTTTGATACCATATACCATGGATATAAGATCTATGCTTGACTTCAAGTTGGATCTGTATAATCTGTCTGCCTTTACAGGCTACTTTATTTTTTTTATTTTTTTTTCCTTTGTCTATGCATGAGTGGCGCTGGCTTTGAGGGTTTGGATGCGTGCATGGTTTAAGACCACTGGCATTTGTTTATTACAGTAGAATGGGTTGGTGCGGTGATTATTCAATTCAACACAGAGGAAACTACAATATGGCCCGCATTCAAGATTTACCATACGTCTTCAAAAACTTCAGGCTCAATCAGGTCCACTGGCAAAACTTCATACTGCCACTACCACAAGGCACGGGGATGCACACTCATAATAAATGCGCTCTCAATCCTGTCAGCATGACCTTTGAGGGCAAATCTGCCGGGGGCAAGCTGACTATGAGTGATATGATGGCTCTCTTTTGAAGGAATGCCAAATCTCGTTCCGAGTACACGGCTAGATATTCCTGTGAAAGTCATGTCCATGAAATAGAGCAAGATCAAAAGCATGGACTTGCCAAAATGACCATTAATATTGGCTCCTTTCGGGCAATTTCTACTACTCTAACGAGATAGCCTAATATAGAAAAATATCTCAGTATTTCAAGTTAGAACAATCATCATGACACTACTATGTAACACCAGGTTCACCTAACTCATACCCAACAGTCAAACAAACAATGCGTTCATACTAGTAGAAGATCAGTACTAACTTAGGCAAGTGTTTGGCCCCTACCGAGATCATTATACATCATACATCATACATAAATGCAACTTAGTTCTATTTTTCGCCTTACTGTAAGTGCCTATCTCCACCCGGACCTTGCTAAAAAAAATCCCTCAACTTTCGAAATAAGCAATTCCATCCACTTGAGTTTCCAACTAATTGTATAATGCAGGCCCCCGGGGCCGACCCCAACTTCATATTGATCCACTTGCCCATTTACAGATACCCTCGATCGGATGATCGGCTAAGCTTAGTGTGCTTGATGAGAATAAATTATTAACCTCGGTATACACAGGAGCATAAGTATTCGAAATCGTGTTCGGTTGAAGTTATGACTGAATACCCCGACTATTCTTTTGGTATAATCAAACCTTCTTCCCTCGTGTTCTCTTTGTGCTTTAGAGATATTTCTATGATATTTAATAGAAATCATACGTGATTTAAAGTGCAAATTCATGTACTTCGTCACAAATTACAGGATCTCAAGACGGTCAAAACATAGTTCTATGCCAGGTTTTGCTTAATCTTTTACTAGCTGGGAAAGATCTTCACATCCTTTGGCCCCAGACTCCTGATCCGATGCAGTAGTATATTATGGAGGAATAGTAGTGTATAGTATCTGAAAAATGGCTCGACCTGATCTCAAATTTAATTGTTATATGTGGTAAAGTGGCTCTGACTCCATATAAACAATCTGTAACTTGTTGGCCCCATCGCCCCAATCCTTCTAACTATCCTGTATATCCACTCAGTAGGATGAAGTATGTGGGGAAACTTGAAGGGTTACATGGCCTTGGTGATCAGATTTATTTTGGCTTTTCTATGTATAAGATATGTATAGACGTAGACTCAAAATACGATGACCAGGACTGGTCAGAATATTTAAGTCTGAGCATTCCCTCGAACTTGATCCCGTTGTTTCATCAGATATCTCTACTAGATATCTCACAGGCTCTATTTCAAGGTAAGTTAAGAAAGCATTCCTGGGAAATACCAGGCAATTTATTCACAAGTACCCAACCTATACTAACACTTCCAACAGTCAAACCACCCATCTCAAACAATCATGCTCTCCTACAAAACCCTATCCATCCTCCTCCTATCCCTAACCCTAGCGACCGCCGACGTCTCACTCCCCGACGACGCAACAATGTGTCTAGGCCAAGGCTCAGGAAACTGTCAATTCTCCGTCTACAACATCTGGCACTCAGACCCCGGACCAGTCTGTGATCGATCCAAACCACTCATCGAACAACGGGCCATTATTTTCGATCACGCATGTAATCAGATTGGATCGTCTGACTCGGCTAATGAGGGGGATTCGATTCCATCCGAGCTACCCTATACGGTTGATATTGCGAATGCTGATCAGGCTTGGACGGCGGAGTGTCATATGAAATATGCTATTAAGTATAGTGATGGAGAGTATGGGTGGGGAATGCCGAAGCAGGGGGCTTGGGATACTTGTCAGAGTGATAAGGGGTATTGTACTTATTATCGGGTGGCTTTTCCTTGTTAGATTAGCAGCTGGTCTTATATTCTTTGCTGGGGAGTCTTGATGGGTTAATATTCCGGTAGAATGTTGGTACTATGTAGGATCCTTGCGAGGATGTTGATTGATGTCAATAGATGAAGTTATACCAAACTTTGACGACTAGAATAGTGGATTTGTTCAGGAACAACAGTCAATATGGTCCTTATATCCACACTAGTACTCCGTAGTACGACTCAAACATCCCCAACCCACCCCCCATCAACAACATAAGAACTCCCCGTAACCCCACTAGCCTCCTCACTCGCCAAGAAAACAACAACCTTCGCAACATCAACGGGCTCCAAATCCCTCTTCAAACTCTGATTCCTAAAAACCTCCTCCCTATACTCCTCCGTCAAAACCTCAGCCCGCTGTCTCTCCGTCGCAATAGCACCAGGCATAACACTATTTATCCGAATCCCATCTTTTCCAAATTCCTTACTTTGAACGCGTGTAAGGCCCATTATTGCTGCTTTACAGGCTCCGTAGACGGGGGTGCTTCCGTCGGGGATTCGCCAGGTTATGGATCCCAGGTTCACGATTGAGCAGCCACCGCCTAGTGATTTCATGGTGGGTATGATGGATTGGGATAGGAAGAATATGTGTCGGAGGTTGGCGTTTATGTTGAAGTCCCAGGATTCGGATGTTATGCTGCTTGTGTCGAGGCGGGCGCTGGATCCTGTTGCTGCGGCGTTGTTTATTAGGATGTGGATTGGGCCGTGAGTTGATAGGATTTCAGTCGTGAGGGATTGTAGTGTAGGGAGGTCTGTTAGGTCGCAGTGGTAGAATATTGGTGGGATTATAGTGGTGGTTGTTTCGCTGAGTGAAGTCACTCTGGTGATTGTCTTCTCTGCATTCTCACGAGAAACATCCAGAAAAATAACTTTACAACCCTGCAAAGCAAAAAGTTCGACTGTAGCTGCGCCGATTCCTGATGCGCCGCCTGATATAAGGACGGTTTTGCCCCGGAGGCTTGGGTAGATTGCGTGGGATGGCATGGTGCTGCTGTGGTGTATATGGGGAGTTGTAGTTACAGCAATTCTATTGGAATATTATCTTACTTAAATACTTATTTACAGGGTAGTAGTTGATCTGCTTACAGTGGGGAAGATAAACCCCCTCATTGACATAATATTATATTATGTACTGCGGAGGAGAAATGCGGGGTTGGTAGTATGTGGGCTGCACATTGCAGTCATCGGGAAGTACCTAGATTAAGGGGAGGTCCACTAAAGAGAGGTCTATTGGATGATTCGCTTTGCTTTGCTTTTCTTTCAACTGGAAGTTATTGATACTGTGATAAAGGCCACTTTAATCAGAGTCGATAAAGAAAACCGCTATTTAATTAGAGTAGCCGTACTATTAATAGTATTTAGCTCCAAGATAGACTTTACCGGAATAAAATTTGGCAACCTTATTAAGTAGAATTTCATTACTACTTGATGCCATTATTCAACTACCTTTTTACCTAGTTACCTACATCAAGCACCATACTATGGTATGGTACTAGTCTACCTCATTTCAAGTGATAAGTATTCAACTACTTACAAAAAGTATTAAAAGCCACTAGCAATAATCCTATGCACTATGAAAAAGAAAAGAAAAGAGGGGGGAAAAAAAGAAATAAAAACATTTCATTCATCGACATTAATCACAATTTGCGCGAAAAAAAAAAAAAATCCAACTACAGAGCAGCACAACCAGTATAGCATAGCATAGCAAAGCACAGCACAGCATAACCCTGACATAGGCTGAGATAGGCTGAGATACATATCTGAGTTGACAGTTGAGGTCTAGATCAATGTGATTCCGATACTACACATGAAAAAGACAGGATTATCACAAGGCAGAGACAATCAGAAAAGAAAAGGAAGGGTTCAGAGAAAAAAGTTCAGTTCAGTTCAGTTCAGTTCGATCAGAAGAAAAAAAGGAGAGAGAGAGAGATGGAAACAAGACGCAAAGGTAACGGTACACTCCAACCTATCCGAATACAGAAAGCAGTGGCAGTAGCAGAAGCAGTGGCAGTAGAGAAGATATCAAGGTAGTAAGTAGAGTTGACGTAGACGTAGACGTAGACTTAGACAGGAGCAGACAGGGACAAAGAATGTGGCAGAGTACAGCAAAGCAGCCAGCTCAGCCCAACTCAAGCATCAGCCTCAGTCGCAGACTCCTTCTCCTTCTCCTCGGTTTTCTCCTCAGTTACAGGTTCAGTCTCAGTCTCAGGAACAGACTTCTCAATCGCAGACTCATCCTTGAGATCCGCATCAGGCATAGGGGTATCGTCATTAGTGTTGTTCTTCTCCTTCTCCTTCTCGTCATCGGCCTCAGCTTCAGTCTCCAATTTAGGAGTATCAGCCGCATCTTCATCCTTTGTTCCATTTGTGGGCTTGCTACCATCAGCCGGGGCGTCGGTGTCAAGTACATTCT
Source organism: Penicillium sumatraense (assembly GCA_020086695.1). NCBI lineage: Eukaryota > Fungi > Ascomycota > Eurotiomycetes > Eurotiales > Aspergillaceae > Penicillium > Penicillium sumatraense. The sequence goes on along the minus strand of JAGIKU010001511.1, from coordinate 114,267 downwards.
TCCAGCTGGATAGAATGGACATGGCACGTTCGCGGAATTTGAATTCCTCGTCACGGGGGATCGAGTTGAGTTTAACGATCATTTTGAGAACTTTGTTGATTTTGGTGGTTCGGATGATTGAGACTTCGAGGTCGGCGTGTTTTTCCAATTTGTCGAAATAGGTACTCATAGTTGCCATTTCGTCTTCTTTGGGTGGTTGATCACGCGAGATGAATCCCTTTTGAAGTTTGTGTCGCAGGAAAAGTACTGATAAAGACTCAATTAGCTCTCTTTCTTTTGATCGTATCGCAACCAGCTATACTCACCCTCCTTCTCCTTCTTTTTCTTCAGCTCTTCCGGATTGGCTTGCTTCTCGGGCTCCTTTGAAGAAGCCTTCTCCTCTTCATCACTAGCAGCGGCCTTGCCCTTCTTAGTGGCTTTCTTCCCCTTGCTAGCTGGTGCCTTCTTTCCGCTCTCCTCGGCTGCGGCCTTGGGAGTCGTCAACTTGATCTTGGTAGTGGTCTTGGGAGTTTTGGCGGGCTAAAATGAAATTCGTCAGTCACATCCCATGCCTCATTTCTTTCCGAAAGATTCAACTAAACATACCTTCTCGGTCTCTGCATCAGCATCATTCTTGCGCTTCTTCGCAGACCCCTTAGGCTTCTTGGTATCCTCCGCATCCTCCATCTCAACATCAGTCTCAGCAGCCTTGCTCTTCCGCTTGGTCTTCTTGTTCTTCTCAGCAGCTTTCTCGGCCGCCTTGTCCGCCTTAGCTTGGGCCTTGTTGGCCTTCGCAGCCTCGCGCTCTTCTTGCTCGCGAATTTCCTCGTCTAGGGCATTCTGGTGCTCCGCAAGGACCTTTTTGAAGTGAGATAGATCGTGGCCTTGAGCGGCAACCTCGTATGCGGCAAGTAGACGCTTTGTCTTGTTCTTCTCGGAGATGCCCTTGCACTCGGAGGGGTCGAGAGGGGTCAAGTTGGTATTAACAACCCAAGCACTGTCGGAATAAGTTTCGCGTTAGTTTCTAGCTCAATTGATGCGCCCGATCTCATTCAATTGGGATCAATGAACTGGGAATAGGACACTCACAATTCATTCGATTCGAAGAACATGACCGGGTAAGTGCGCTCGTGTGCGCGTTTTCCATCATCCGCATAATCCTCGCGATATTTACCATCCTCGCTCGCGGCCGAAACGGGTCTAGTCTCGAGCAGCGACACGGGGAGAATATCCTCGTCGCAAATGATGGCTGGCCACGGCGCATAGGTCTTGAGGCGCGCGAGGAAATAGTCGCCAGGCTTCGCATTCAAGTGGGTCACGCGAGTCATCGACTTCTTGCGATTCAACTTCTTCTCGCCGACGCCGCTCGATCGTCGTCGGTCCTTGGCGGTCTTCTTCGTAGAGGCAGGGGTTCCGTTTGTCTCCGGGGCAGCCTCATCGTCTGCGGTCGCGGCGGTAGCATCTTCGCCGTCGCCCTTGGCATCGGTGGCATCGCCAGCGACATCCTTTTTATCGGATTCAGGTTCTGAGTCCTTCTTTTCGCTGGTCACGTTGGCGCTTTCTGTACAGGGCAGTCTGGTCAGCGGCGGTGGTCTGAGGATATGGCGGGTGTAATTTTGGGGCACAGATGCGCGTAGAAGCTCTAGTCCAGCGGGATGAATATGAGCGGGATGTTCTTACCGGCTGGCTTGTCGTCGGTGGTGGAAGTCTCAGGCTCAGGTGCCTTGTCGGCAGAGTCCTCGGTGGGAGGTAGCTCGGACTTCTCAGACTCCGGGGGAGCAGCGACGGGGGCGTCTTCAGCCATGATGGCGCGTAATTCAAGGGAGATGATAGACCTTGAATAGTGGAATTGAAGGTTGGTGGTGGAAGGTGGGTGCTTGAGAGAAGAATGGAGGAGAGGAGGAGAGTGGAGGAAGATGAGAGGAGAAGGTGAAATGTGGAGAAGAAGAGAGTCGCGCAAATGCGGGAAGCAACGCGTCGGTGCTGCTGGCTGCTTTTGGTCTTCTCCAATGACGCACTCAACCACACAACCACAACCGCCAGCATCAATCATATCCTAAGGATATCCCACAATCCACCACGATTATAGCTGGGATGCCTGGGTATTCAATATCTGATATTCAGATTCGATTTAATTGACTAGCATTCAGGTCGGAGAACTAGGGCCTATGACTAGGTCAACTGCCTATACCAGGTGGACATTGAGCGGGCCAGATCCAGAGCCAGACTTAGAGGTTGGAGTAAGCATTATACCATGCATATCGAAATCTGCAGATTCCTATAGAACATCATTGAGAGCATCTCTTTGATCTGGCTCTCTGGTGAAGACAACCCAGAGCCAAGACATTCAAACCGGTCACATAGTAGAATGCCTGAGACCATAAGGCCATCAACTTGATAGACAATCTCTGAGGAGAATGCGCAAGAACTATTAGAGGGTGGGGGGAAAGAGGAAGGAGAGTCAATTATTACAGTGCAGTCTGACAAGCTTCGCATTCGCATGTCTTGCATTCTTATCTGTAAGTACCCCACTGCTCCTTTAACTCCCAATACTTGCAGAGGCTGCAAGTTATCACTTATCTTCAAATCGGTGTCTTTGTCTATCTAGACTAGATGGAGTTTGGGAAACTCTGTATGATTAATCATGTCTTTTTTCTAGGGGTTGTAATATAACTATAGGGTGTTCCAGTTATTATTATTATTATTATTATCATCATCCTCACTCTTTGATTGATAGACCAGTGGCCTCCAGCCTACTAGAAGGGCTTCTGAGTGAAGTGCCAATAGTGAGGTGAAGGTTCCAACCTTACTGGGCCTTCACCTCACTATTATCATTATTTCGAGATATTGATACTGTACCATTCCCATGACCCTTATTGCCTTAAAATATATTGTCCTATACGTTTCAAGTTAACAATAGTTAACTAGCTCATAGGTACTACCTAGCAACACTACAAGATCTTGTGCGCCACCTACCTTCTTTACTAAATGTAACTAGTTCTGATATACATACCCCATTTCTTTTTCTTTTTCTTTTCTTTTACTCTATCATAATGAAATATTGGGCAGGTCGAAACTCTGACGGATGTGTACAAAATTAAATTGACGAATGCCTTATTACTCAGTAATATCCATACATGGACCTCTCATCTCATCTCATCTCATCATGAGATGGATCTCATGAGTAGGTACTCCGATTCACTAACTAATCAAGGATCCTCCTCCTCATCCTCATCTCCCCACCCACTGAGACTATCAACAACCACATTCCTTGAAGGCTCAGGTTTATGAATTCTCACGAGCCAAAGGAAGTAATCCTCCAATGGCAACAAATTCAATAAAACGCCATTCGCCCACCATCCAAGCCCACAAACAAATGCCCCGGCCACGGCATCGAGAATGAAATGGTTTGCTGTCGATACGATGGCTACCAGGATGACGAATGGGTAGGTAAATCCGAGAATGATGCAGAGGAGGCGTCGCCAGGATGGGAGTCGGAGACTTAATCGTCGACTGATTCGGAGACGGAGGGTTCGACGGTGGTGTGGTGGAAGGGGGATTGTCATTATTGTTAGGCCGATCATTAGGGAGTAGCCAAAATGTAATGATGGCATTGCGGCTGTTGAGGGTAAGCATTTGTTAGATGCAGATATGCTTTTCAGGGAATGCTGAGATCTCACCATATTGATTACAAAATCGGTTCTCGGTCCAAACACTTCCAGACCCGTTCTCTCCATGGACGGTATCGACAAAGCCGTAACTCCGTCCTAATTCAGCGTCCGGACCTTCGACTGTAGGATCACTCAATAAACGAGGTGGCATGCAAGGCCATAATGTGAAAACCACAAAGGCAAGCAAATTGCAAACAGCCAAGGTGCGACGTCGGGCTTGGTATAGAAGGGGACCTGCGGGTGATCCGCTCAGAGTCCCGCGAGGTTTGCCGGGTTGGGGTTCGTTTATTCGGTTGCGGGTGACGGTGTAATAGTAAAGCCAAACTAGGAAGGCGATTGTACCGGGGATATGAATGAATGAGTATATCCAATTTATCCATGTCATGAATAGTGGGTGTCGGAGGAAGAAGTGTTGTATACGAAGTTCCCAGAATATGCCTAGTTTTTCTTCGAGTTTTATTACTTGGAGAGCATGTTTGCGGGCGACGTCGACGGTGCCTTCTTTGAGGGTTACGGCGGTAAATGCGCGGCCGAGTTGATATGTCTGAAAGTTGTGAGCTTTTGTCTTGCTTTAAGTAAAAGAATTGAGATGCTTTGTTCTAGCAGAAGGACGTACCCAATATACCAAAGCCCAGTACCAACACTCTGCTAGGAATGGTAATTTCCGAAGTAAACGACTGAGAAGACGGTCCTGGAACACGGCAGTATTTGGCGAGGTAACACTGCAGGATAGATTAAATATTCCAATGACACGTTTATGCCAGCGATCGTCAGATTGTGGGGGTGGTGTAGCTTGTCGAGGGGTCAGAGTCGGACTCGGACTTGGACTCGAATGCGAATGCGAATTTAATAGACTATCTTTCGGTGTTGGAGTAGTATAGCCTGACTCGAGAGAATCCGGAGAAGAAGATCGCGTGTAATCGATTGAACTTCGACGAGTGACGCGTCGTGAGAATGCAGCGTCAGTTGCTCGATTGATCCAGGTACCTCCGAAAAGCAGTACAATGACCACGAGCGGCTCTAGAACCGCCCCGGCGCCCATGGCGGACAGTCGTAGCTGTAGTAGGGTATCAATAGATAATGAGGGTAGGTATGTATGTACTCTTGAGGATACAAAGAACACAAGCACAAGCACAAGGGAAACAATGGGACAATGGGACAATAGGACAATGGGAACACAAGAACACAAGACGAAAAGGTTTAGTCAAGTCAGCTTTTTTTGGGCGGACTCAAGGCTTGTAGGGCAGGCACGGAGGCCGGAGACACCGGAAGTCGGAGATCACATTGCATAGTGAATGCGAATCAGAAGGAAGGACTAGGGAAATGAACAGGGTCAGGCAGTTATTTTGGTAGGATGGGGGAAGTTGATTGGATTGTGGAAGGACTAAACAGAGCAGACAGCCTTGTGGATCCGAGTGGAGGATATGCCAAGATGATCCTGGTCGCGTGCTCATACGAGTACGCATAATACAGTACGAGTAGTAAGTACGGAGTATACAGGGAGCAGTAATTATGCAGATGCAGATGAGTGCAAGCTAATTATAGTACAGCTATAACATTATGGAACTAACAAAGGCAGTTATCAACTCACAGATATCTGAGGTAGCAGAAACTACATAGATACTATTTATACGAGTATATACGAGTAGTACTCGGTCAACAGGCAGTATAAGAGTACGAGATTATACGTAGCAGCCAAGAAAGGCTGCAGCCTGAGCGCGACGATTTACTCTAAAAGTAAATAAGTAGATAGCGTGGACCCTGTGGACCTACACAATCCATAAGGCTACAGTGGGCCAAGACACTACTTACTTCCTCGCAATACAGTATTCATAGGTACAGTACTACTACCATGTCTAAGTATATTACAGCATAACTGTACAGAGTAGATCAGTTATGAATAAATTATATAATTATGTTCAGATGTTCATCTGACCCGCCAATCAGATTCTATAATAATCTGTGATTTTCCTAGATTCGGTCGGCGCCGAGTTTGTCAGCGGAATCCGACGGTTTCGGCATCGGATGTTGAAATCGCCGATGTACGAGATACTCTCACTATGTAGCTACAGTAGGTAGATTCAGGTGAATAATTAGATTCATACTAAAGAGTAACTAGTTAGTATCTAGTACGGGTTGCATTACTATCCAATACTACGCAGTTATCACAATACCTAGGGGAATACATAGAATACCTACAAAATACTGGTTACTACCGTAATGTACATCCTAGCTAGTTAGTCCCAGTGGAACTACGACCGCCGATTTTTCAATTTTGTTGACAAATCTGCCAAGTCTCGGCGATGAAATAGAAATCTTCTGCACCGAGCCGAGGTCAAAAGTACAGTCATACAAACTGGCCAGCTAAGGCAGCTAGCTACATTGGTTTGAGGTACTTATCCTAATCTTTAAGGTATAAGCTCTGCTGACATCATCAAACCCAGTTAAGCTTCTCCGCAAGAGTGAAGTATGTTTTACGTCAATCCTCACACCACTCTGCAATCAGATATCCGATATATTAGATCAGGTTTAAATGTCGTCATATAGTACATTTGTTTGAAAGAATCACTTATTTAACTATAGCTTTTCTCTCTAAGCCTCTCTAGCAAAACAAACAGTCTTACTTATTTCTACTTCTACTCTAAATCATTTCATACTGCAATAAAACGTCATAAACATGCTAGGAACAAACACAGCCAGACTACTCAACCGCACATCTATTGCTGGTACCAGCAAAATCGCAACATCCAGATCCCTTTCCACAACATCCCCAGCCCAAGGCTTAACCCTCCTCCAAGACAAGAACGATGGCTTCGGTTTCGCAAGATCAAACCCCCGACCAGCTAAACCTCGCAGTAAAGGTGTAACAGAGATTCGGGGACCATATTATTCGGTATGAATACAGCATGTCGCATCGTTTTTCCGAGTTGAACCAAGCTTATTCATTCATTTCTTGTACAGGCAATGGGGAAACGGTATTTGGCAGATGTGCTTGAAACGTAAATGATCACCCCTCACGGATATTGAATGCTTGCGCTAACCCCTCATAGAATGGGAAATCATGTCGATGGATTAAAATTTGCTGGAGGTTAGTTGAACCATCTAAGCCTGCCGTACATTACAGTGCAGTGCAGTATACTAATTCTTCTAGGCTCATTCTCCCTCTTCGAAGAAAAACCGCTCCGCGAATTAATCGATCTAGCCCACGAACACGACGTTTACGTATCTACGGTACGATACCTCCCATAAAATATAAAATACATGGCTTGGACTCCACTACTCTGCAGACAATGCTGATCTAGAAAGGGTGGCTGGGCCGAACATCTCCTCACGCACCCTGACGCAGATACCGTGTTTGACCGCTATTTAACCAAATGCAAGGATCTGGGGTAAGTGCATCCTCACGCTCATGCTGCTGCATAAACCGCATGCTTTAGTACATGGATGTATCTGACAGTTCAGATTCGACGTCATCGAACTCTCATCCGGATTCCTATCAATCCCCGAAGAAGACTGGCTCCGCCTCGTCGACAAAGTCCACTCCTACAAACTCGAAGCCAAACCCGAACTAGGAATTCAATTCGGTGCCGGCGGTGATACACCCGCTTCAGGCCTCGAAGCAATAGGAACCTCCGACCCCGGCAAATTAGTTAATTTGGGTAGAAAGTTTCTTGATAATGGGGTTAAGAGGTTGATGATTGAGTCTGAGGGGATTACGGAGAATGTTAATTCTTGGAGAACGGATGTTGTTTCGAGGATTATGAAGGAGTTACCACCTGAAAAGGTGATGTTTGAGGCTGCTGATCCGAAGGTTTTTAATTGGTATGTTAGGGAGTTTGGGATTGATGTTAATGTTTTTGTGGATCATAGTCAGATTGTTCAGTTGAGTTGTTTGAGGGCTGGCATTTGGGGAACTGCTGATACTTGGGGTAAAGTTGTTTCCTTCAGGCCGGAGTAGACTCAGAATTATATCAGATGATAGTATATGATATCTCAGGATGAATCTTTTCTTCTCTTTTCTTTCCTTTTTACTCTTTTTCTTTCTCTTCATAGTTATAGTATACTGTAAATGCTTAGTCATGCTTAGTCAAAGTCCGGGGAGAGCACTCCGCTCCGCCGCCACGTCCGCCCCGCAAGATTAACCTGATCTTCCTGATCAAACCACATCAAAAAGCACCTCACTTCTATATCCTCGCACAGATGTCCTACGACGCACAATTCTCCCAGGCAACCCGCTGACCTGACCCGAGCGAACCCAGTGGCCGCCGGCATGCCTCGGGCAAGTACAGCCCCAGGAGCGCGCCTCCGCTGCCGCCGAGCCTGCGATAGTTGCAAGCGGCGCAAACAAAAATGCAATGGCGAACACCCCTGTACGATCTGCGTCCAGCGCAAAAAGGAATCAGAATGTCATTTCTCCGATCGACCCGCCCGACTCCTAAAACCCGAAACCAAAGATTCTTCAACCATGCTTCTCAGCGAACGAATAATACCTTCTCCGCAGCGCGAAACGGCAATGGATCGATTATTGAATTCTCTCGAAGATCGCGGGATGAATTTAGAACATCAAGTTCGTGATGAGAAGGAGGGGACTGCGCCTGTACCGAAAGTAGCGCGATTGCTACGTGATGGACAGGGGAAATTCATGTATATTGGGGATTCGGCCAGTTTGTCATTTTTGCAGAGTGTTCGTCGCGTGGTATCTTCTTCAATTGGTCGGTGTGAATTCACGGAAGATAATTCGAGACATTCTATGCTGGAGGCTTTTCAAAATAATCCAAGTACACAACCAAGTGCTCTTGTCGCGCCGCCCAGCAATGAAGATGCCCAGCAACTTGCTCGACAATATGTACTCGCTACAAACCCTCTGCTCGATCTATTCGATTTAGAAGAGTTTCACCCGAGGCTGGCGAATTGGGTCGGTAATCCTACCGGTGATGAAGATACAGTCAGCTCCATCTTTTATCTCGTTCTTGCTATTGGAGCCCAGGTTTCGAACATACATCAGGATACGGCGGAGCAATTCTTCGGAAGTGGCCGACAGTTGGCGTTCTCCGCTTTCCAGGAAACACCAAGCATCCACACCATCCAATCATACATACTGGTATCAATGTACATGCTCGGTGCGTGTAGGCGGAATGGAGCATTTATGAATCTTGGAATCGCACTACGCGCTGCCTATGCAGTTGGTATCCACCGCAAAGATGCAAACGCACTATTTTGCGGACGAGAACGACGAGCCAGGGAAAGAGTATGGAAAAGTCTCCGAATGATGGATTTATTCCTAAGTGCTTCATTGGGTCGTCCACCAGCAACATCTGATTACGATTATGATATTCGCGACGATGCTCTTCCATCTGGGGATTCATCAGGTGGTTCAACGCCAGAACAACAACTTTCCGTCGCAGTCATTTCACTTTGTCGGATTTTTGAGAGAATTTTGACAGACGTCTACATGAAACAAGTTATTTCAATAAGTGTCGCTGAATCAATCTCGAATCAACATCGTGCTTGGGTACGCAGTTTACCAGACGTTCTCAAAATGCAAACGGAACGAATTGATCACAAGAGTATGGAAGATAGTCTAGCTGCAGCGCATGTCTTCGGATCATATTACTGGTCCATAATTCTCTTAACAAGACCATTCCTAGTCTACCGCGTGGCCCAATACGTGAAAAACAAACCCGACCCATCCGATTCGAAAAATGGCAGTTCGCGCATCTCCTTATTCGCAGACGCATGCGTGTACTCTGCACTCCGAGGTCTCGACGTGGTCGAAGAATTAGGAAGATTCTCATCATTACCCCGTCGACTTCCCTTTCTAATAAACTCAGTATTCAATTCCGCCGTCGTTCTAGGCGCTGCATTCTTCGCAGATTACGATAATTTACTACCCCTTGAAGAAGGAATTGGCAAAGCAGAACGATTCTTGGGCCTTTTCATCCCGCATGATCCTCACGCTTGTCGATTTTATCAAATTGTGAAATATCTTCGTGCGGCGGTGGCGGAGTATATTCAACGACGGAATCGATCTTGGATGGATCGGAGAAGTAAACAGGTTGATCAACTTTTTGGTCAAGTTAGTGCGGATCCGAATTCCTCGACTCGTGATATTCACTCTTCGAATCGTCTTTCGGAGTCTGGGGGTGGTGGAACACCTATTGTTCCGTCACCTTCTTCGTCTAATAAACATGGAAATACACCAACATCCTTCCTAGCCCAACAAACTCAACCCCAATCTCAGCCTCAGCCCCAGCCTCTACCCGGCTCCATCTCCGACTCCCAACCAGGAAACGAAGTCTGGGACGCTCTGTATTCAGGGGCAGACCCCTCGGGATTATCCTACGACGCGGCTATATCTGCTCTGACTACTTCTGGTATACCAGTTGGATGTTCGCCTGGTGGTACAATTCCAACGGGTCAAATGCCTGTTTCCGGACCCTCACCTCTATCCGATGTTATGTTTCCAGAGAATGGCTTGTTGTATATGGCAGAGGATTTGCCTGTTTTTGGGATTTGGGAAGATTCTTGATGGGCAGCAACTGGGACTGAGGTGGAAATTGGGGTTGGATTTGGATTTTGAAAATGTTTTCACAGCGGGATATTGGCGTATTTTCGGACATATTTTATTATACCTATACCTGGGCGTTGCATGATTGATGACTGTATATACTTAAAGTCAGGGCATAACATTGCTACACTGGTACACTGGCATGTTAATAGTGTCGACTGAGCTCGGGATATCCTACAACTTACTCCTCTCATCAACCCTAACATCAATACCCTTCTCCAAATGTATCAAGTATACTTAATTCAGTCTAAAAAAACTATCTAATCCTCATTTATCTAACATTTCACTCCCTTCACTCAGGTGTGACTCTTCCTCGCCAAAACCCAATGGAAAGGAACCTCCTTAACACCACCCTCACCCTCACCAGTCAATCCCTCCTCATCAACTTTGACCTCATCAACCAAAACCTCAAATCCAACCTCCTCCAAAATCCTCTTAATCTCCTCCCTCCCCCACCCACTCCAAAACATCTCTCCTTCCTTCCCACCAAGCCATTCCCTATTAACCTCTCCCTCAAACTCTCCTCCCGAAAAATTAGCCAAAAGATATCCGTCACTCTTAACCCAGTCTCCGATGCGAGAGAGTAGGACTCGCTGCTCGTCGCGCGGGAGATGGATTATTGAGTAGAATCCTGTTACGGCGTCGAAGGAGGCGGGTGGGAAGGTCAGTTCCATCATATCGCCTGTGACTAGAGTCAGGAGGTCGGAGGCGGGTAGACGGGACTTTGCGAGTGAGATTTGGGATTCGGAGATATCGTTGGCTGTTATGGATAGGTTTGGAATTTTGGTGAGATGGGCTGTGACGGGGATTCCGGCGCCACAACCTAATTCAAGAATTGATTTGGATTCACTAGGGTTGAGGTTTTCTTTTGAGGCTGAGATTGATGCGTCGAGGTTGAGTTCTTTTAAAAGGAGGTTTAGATAGTGGAGACGGGTTTCGTGGGTTGGAGATGTCCATTCTAGATAGGTATCTGCTATATTGTTGTATGCTTTGCGGATGTTTTCTTTGATTTCGCTTGGGGTTGTCATTTTGATGGTAAAGTAGGTAGATGAGTAGATTGAGTAGAGTAGGGTCTACTTGGTAGTAAGTGTTATCGTAGTTGAGACTGATTGGATTGAGGATGGGGTGAATTGAATGGTCTTAAATAGTACTCAACTGGTGAGTAGAATTAGCAGTAGATGGTATAAAATGACTCATTCGGTCAGAGTCATGATTTAAGCCATTGTTGGTACGGAGAACAGCGGGGTGTGGGGGTCCGGGGTAGAATTTAGTTAGCGTGATAGCGTGTCGGAGACCATTTCCAGTTAGCCAATACATGATACTAGCATCAGCACTAGTAGTGAGCACTACAATGCAGCATGGATTAGGTAGTAAGCTGAGAATCATCAAGATTATTCTACTGAGTCATACCTATGAGTAGGCACTTATAGCCATAAGTGCTGTATACTATACTATACCATAGTATAGTGGTGAGACTCACGGGTGACAGGAGCAGTTACTGCACCTACCAGAGTACCACTCTATGCTATTGCTAGTAGTCCCCCACATCCTTCCCAAGGGTTGCATGCCCGATTAATCACTTCTTGTCTATCAAACACGGGTATTCTTCATACTTCCTGCTAGAACTAGTACAGCCATATACCCTCGAACAAAGACGAAACATAACAGCTGGCTCAAGCGTCGTTGAAGGCTTGTCATGCCTCCTAAACCTCCACTTGACATCCTTTTCCAACGTCACACTCAAAGCATCCCAATCCGGCTGTTCAGTTTCTCTATCCATCGAAAAAGCCTCACGATCCTCCCCCTCAGCAAATTCATAAAAAGAATTAATCCTCTCCCGATCAGACAAAGAAACAATCTGAACAGTCGCATCACCGAGTAACCCAAACAACCCCGACCTCGCCGCATCTCTGAAAGTCGCATGAATAATAACACTATGAACAATAACCCACCAAGCGGGGATCTGATTAAAAACCTCAAACCTCTGCTCCTCAAAATCCAACCAAGAACAAGAAATCCAATATTCATCAAAAGAAGGCCGAGCCGCAACTTGTTTACTCTCCCAAGCAAGATTCGCAATCGCAGGTCCAGCACTATTCTGATAAATAGCCTGATACCCATCATCCCAATTCAAATTAACAACCCCTGTTCGTTTGGGATCTAACCAAAAATCCTCATAACATCCAGAACTTGTAGTTGAAATAAAAGTATCACCTGCGTCTAATTCTTCATAATATTCTTCGGTGGTGTATCCGGCGCTATTTTCTCTAGCGACGGCGCGAGATTCGGTACATACACGCGTTATCACAGGTGGGAGGCCGTTAAGTAGTGCTGTACATTTCACATTGCAGGGATATGTATCGTTGGGATCGGGTTTGAGGAAAAAACCTTCATCGGTTGGGTAGTCCATTTCCCAGACTCGATAGGGGAGACAGAGACGCCAGATTTGGAGACGGAGTTCTGCGGGGAGTTTGGAGAATTGGTGGAATGTTGTTGTTTCTTCAGACATGGTAGATGGCCAGTATCAGTTTAGAAGGGTATATGATCTGGCCTGAATATAATTTTATATTCTATGAATATTGCTTGAGTTAAGATACAAAAGAAATGATTTATCTGATTTTCACAGCCGCAAATTTTTTTTGGCCCCAAAGTATCATCTCCACCTAAATCCACTTTGACTAGAAAGCAAAGAAGAATTTAAATGATATGATTGATACCATATTTCAGACTTGAAGAATATCTAAATATCTAGTAATTACTAATTACTAGTAGTTAGTTTGTGTTGAAAACACATAGCATAGAGTAGTATTCCGATAGATGCAATAAGTGCTCTGTCACCAGTGAGCCTCACCACAACCCTTGGGAAGGACATGGAGGACTACTACTACCACATACAGCATACAGTCACACGTAGAAAGTTTCTGTACACCTCAGTATAGTATACTCTCTTTTTAATCAATAATTAAAGATTCGCACCACGATGTTTTTTTTTTTTTTTTTGAATTATTATTTTTTTTTCTGTAATAGTTTAAAAAAATATTCCAAAAAAATATCTTTACAAAATAATATAGATTTTCATTTTAATAAATAATAAAAAAAAATTAAAAAAAGGCATAACAAAGCATCAGCAGTATCAATCAATTCAGTATCACATTGATTACATCAGTGGGAAGGAGCAACAGAAGAAAATAAAAAGAATGAAATGAAATTGGATGGGGGAATGCAGACGCAACAGATATCAGCGTCAGTGGATAAATCAAAAGTAAGGAAAGCAAAGCAAAGCAGGCAAGCAAGCAAGCAGGGCTGATTGATATATGCCAATACGCTGCTATGGTCGAGATTTCGGGATTTCGAAAAAAAAGAAAGCCATGATTATGTACGCGTGTCAATAGTCAATAGTCAATAGGATTGAATGAGAATGACAGCTGCTATGTAGATGAATGAATTGATCGAATTGAATTACACTGGTTGGGCTGGACCGCTAGGCTAGGCTAGGCTAGGCCAGGTGTAGCTGGTAATTCAGGTTGCAGCAAAGTCACATGTCAAGAGTAATAAGTAAAGGAGTATATATGCCATTTTTCATTTTTCATTTGCCATCCAGGCAGCCAGGCAGCCACATTAGAAGGCGTGGAAGCAATGAAATGCGAAATAGCTGTTCTAGAAACCGAATGGGTTGTTTGGTGCTGTGAAGAATTAAGTTAGCTTCCTTACTTCTTTCTTTTCTGTTTGGGGGTAAGGGCAGCTTACTGGCTTGAGAAAGATTTGCCCTGAGACCCGTAGGTTGGGGTGCAATCTTTGGAGCATCTGGTTTAACGCCAAACCTGATTGAAGGCGGAGGACCGGTTTTCTGGGCGGTCAGAGGTGCTGCTGGTTGTTGAGGGATTGGAGGCACTGGTGGTGGGGGCTGGTTAAAGTTGTGTGCGTTGTTTTGTCCAAATCCGTTCATGCCTGTTGGTTGAGGTTGGAGAGCAGGAGGCAGAACTGAGTTGATGCCGGTTTGCATAGGTTGTTGTTGCTGAGGGAAGCCACCAAATCCAGTGGGTTGAGGAGCAACGCCTTGGAAACCGGGTTGACCGTTTCCGTAGGGTTGTTGCTGCTGTTGCTGCTGCTGGATACCGAATTGGGATTGGGGTGTGAATCCAGTTGGTTGGGGCATTAATCCGTTCTGGTTCTGGAATTGGTTCTGTCCCATGAAACCTGTTGCTTGGGGCTGCATTTGCTGGAAACGTTGCTGGTTCATCTCTGCTAGACTTTGGCCTGGAGCAGCAACTGGTGGACCGGCTTGGGGAAGGCCTGTCAGTTGAGCTTGCAGAGGTGGGGGGCCAAAGGAGTTCTGCTGCTGCGAAAAGTTTTGAGGCGCGGAGAGCGGGCGTTGTGGGGGAGGAGGAAGAAGCGAGCTCTGGTTCATATTCTGAGGAGGTTGCGGGCGTTGTCTAGCCTGTTGTCCAAGTTGTGCGACCTGAGCGAATAGATCTGGGGTAGCACCTGTCGCTTGTGGCTGCTGTGGAGGGGGGCTCTGCACGGCAGTTTGCTGGGGCTGGATAGTGACAGCGGGTGCGGGTGCAGGTGCGGGTTGTGAGGGCGTAGGTTGGAGAGGAGCTTGAAGCAGAGTCAAGTCTGCCATAGCGCCGGTCACCTGTTTCTGAACTGGGGCTGCTGCTGGAGGAGATGCAGTTCCGGAGGTCTGGGCAGGTGCAGGTGTAGACTGCTTAGGCTGTTTCACCTCCCATGCATCATCGTCGAATCCACGTTGGACAGGTTTCTCCGGGGCCGGAGGAGTTGGGGGACTGGCAGCGCGCTCTTTCTCCTTCGGTGTCGACGCATCTGCTTGCTCGAATGCCTTAGGATCCACAACATCACCAGCCTGTAGAGTAGGAGCGGGACGTCCTTTGCGTGTGTTGTTACGCAGCATGCCGCCAGGGCCAGCGAATAGACCACCTTCATCGCCATTTCCAATGACCTCCTCACCCCCAAAGCTGACATTGCGGAGCTTGGAGGATTTGGAACCAGCACGTCCGAGCGTGTTATCCAAGTGACGCATTACTCGCAGGATGTCACCTTCCTTCAATCCTAAGGATCGAAGAGTTTCAGGACTGATATCAGGCAAGACAGATTCATCCATTGAGTCCTTGAGGAAATTCTGCGCATAGCGTTCACACTGGTGTGGGCCAACGCCGGATTTCAGGAAGAAATCGAACCAGTCATACTCGGGCCGTTGCACAGAGGCACCTGCGGCACCCTTGGGGTCGGAAGTGGCTCGAGCTCGGATACTAGACAAGGGTTTGTCCTCGTCCAAGGAAACACCTGCAGCTCTCTCCACATACTCCAGATCCTCCACGGACATCTTGGCAACTGGGACAGCGATCTTAATTCCGTTAACCTTGTGGAGATGAATCTTTCCATCTTGGAGGCCAATGAACTGTGCGTCGACGGTAAAGGCTTTGGTTCTATCGGTCCACTTTCGCACCTTGGCTGAGTCGGGTTCTGCAGTCGTTAGCTTAGCCCAGGGCTGGGGGGGAAGTAAATCGTCACTTACTTGATTTGGAGCTGGATTTGCTGTCACGCTTGCGATGATGTTTCTGCAAATATGTTAGCACTGGCCCAATGACGCTTTTTGCACACACTTACCTCGGATGAATCCATGGAATCAGTTCTCGTCTTGCCAATCGCTTCCTTGGCCAGCCGAGACTCCTCAAGACGATTCCTCTCCACAGCAGACATGCCCGAATCTACTCCAGCCGGAGGTGCTTGGGTCACAAATCCAGTAACTTCAACGTAGCTGCTAGGAACCACGCCTTCCTTTCCGTTCTTCATTCTCTTAACCATCCACCATTCCTCGGACTTGGTATCATCAATAACTACAACCTCATCACCAACGGCCACGGTCACTTCGTCATCACCCTGAGCCATGAAATCGTACAAAATCTGTCCCTTCTTCTGGCCACCACCTCCCTTTCCAGCGGCAATGACTTCCCGAAGACCTTCGGCCTTGTAGGCTCCGGCGATCTCGCCAAGAGCAGCCACAATCTCTTGCGCAGTATCTTTGGCACCGGCATGGAAATCAATGCTCTTGCTAGGTCGCACAAGATCAACGAAGACATGTTTGCCTTCAATAGAGTAATGGGTCAGCTTTTCAGCTGTCCACTCCTGTTGATTATCGTCGCCCTCGGGAGAAATAAAGATGATGCCCGTAACCATGTTGATTCCTATTGTCGTTGGCATCTTCTTGCGCTTGCCCATGACCTCCACCATTTCATTGATATTGTACAGGTGGTAGCCCGAGGGTGATCGCGGCGTCAATTCACCGGCTCGGTTGTAAGGAGGAGATTCCTTGACGTGCGTTTTATCTTGCGTCATGGGAGGAGATGCAACCTGAGGACGAGGGGGGCGTCTGGGTTCGGGCTCGGGTGAATATGGTTCCATTGGTGTAGAAAACTGTAGTTGCTCAGATGGCGGACGCTGCGGCAAGCTCGGAGGAGGTGCTTCCTGGTCCTGCGAAGGCCGAGTCGGAAGCTGAGGAGGTGGAGATTCCTCACGCGCGGGTTCCGAATAGGTGGCGGGTGCATGTTGCTTGTGAATAATGTCGGCAATCGCAGCGGCCGCGGGGTTCTGGGTAGCATCGAGTGGAGAGGAAGGGGGTGAGGCTTCGTATTCCTCTACTGGGGGAGCGGGTGGCCGTTGCGGAAGAGAAGGGGCCGCGGGTTCGGGGGATGGCGCATCAGCGTGAGTGGTGCCTGGAGCAGCAATCTCCTGGACAAGTTCGATGTAATTTGAGGGCGCAAATCCATAGTCCGATTTAACTCCTACCAAAGTCCAATCGGGATCTGAGGTGTCGTAAACCACTAGGTCGGCATCTTCGGAAAAGGAAACTTCTTCGTCCGTTTGGCGCGTATAATCGAAGAGAGCTTTAGCATTGTATGTCGGTTGCGCCTGAGCAAGAGCAAGGGTGTAAGCATGGTCGATCCGGTCACACTCAATTGTATACACTGCGGGGGTCAAGTGTATGGCATCGAGAAGAGTTATAACGAGCAATAGTGGATGTGTTCCCTTACCTCCTCAACGTAGTTATTTGGGACTAAACCTTCCGGCTCATCCTCATCATCGCGATCAGCCTTCTTTTTGGCCTTCCACCAATCATCTTCGGCACTCTTTTCCAAGATGTAGAGTAGATCTCCTTCGCGAATTTCCAATTCGCCTTCTCCCTGAGGCTGGTAATCATACACAGCGGAGTAGACGCCAAGGAAACCCATCGTGGGAGGGGTAGACGGAGGTTTCCAGGCAGTCTACTGAGTATTATGGCACAGAATCGAAATCCGACCGCTTAGGGGAGCGCGGCGATTGGAAGGTGACAGCGATTGGGGGGTTGATCCGAGTCGTGGGAGATGCGAATGCGGGATGCGGTGTTGGTCGGGAGGCCGCGTGGAGATGGGGTCAGCCTTGGCACGGAGCAGGGGGTAGTTGGGGGGAGTCAGATAGAGGGGGGAGATAATAAGAAAGGACGTGACACCCAGGAAACACCAAGGAGAAGGAGGAGTAGGGAAGAGGAGGGAAGAGGAGAGGAGAGGAGTAGAACAAGAGATGGGAATGGGAATGGGAATGGATTAGGGAGGAGAGTGGGAAGGTGGGCCGGCGACGATCGAGTTGGTCACGTTGCCAGGCATACACATAGACAGTATAAGCATACAATATACTATACTATGGTATTATAACTGTTATTTATTATATCATATTGTCATAAATAATATATATAGATATAGATATATACTGATTTATTTATTGTTTAACAGAATCAAGAGACGCTCTCTTGCCCCCACTCGGCGCCCGGCAACTGGGGCGTCTGACGTCTTTGGGCATGAAGCTAACCGGCTGTTCCTGACATACAAAGAACACCAGATACACCAGATACATATGTGAATAAGGTATTCACATAAACAGAATAAACTGTCCCCCCTTGGTAAACCTTGTGGTTGCTGTTTCAAATCCAGCCCTGGGCTACTACTATTCAAATCTAAGTACTAAGTACTAGAGATTGCAGGTCCCCTATTTTAGAGGGTCGAACTCGTGTAATGGTAGTTGTATTGTTAGTATTGTTAGTATTGTTAGTAGTGTAGTAAGAGAAGGAGGTGAGGACTAAGGTAGTAGACTATATGCTGACTAACTGTTAGTACCCCCCGAACCGACGAGGGTCGTATTGTGAGATGTACAAAAAAGGAAGAAATGAAGTTATTCCGACCATACCGTTGTTGCCGAAAAATAGCATGAAAACGAGCCTCCCTATCATACCGTTGACGCTGAGAGTGCTAAGAGTGTCGAAAGACGAGGTGCCACCCACTATACTGTTGTTGCGTAGGTTGATGCAAATGTTGTTGTATTAGTGGCCGTGTAAACGTTGATGCCGCTGAGGTTTTGGTGTTTTGGCGTTAGTTTTTGATGCCGAAAGGCCAGCGTTAGCCATGAAAGAGAGACATTGATTATGCCATGTGAAAAAAGGACGCAGAGTCGTGTTGAAGAAGGTCGAGGTTCGCCGCGTTGGCGTGATGAGCGTTAGCAGCAGATATGCCAGCAGGGGCAGTAGTTGAAGGGGCGTTAGCTACGGTGGTAGTGTTAACCTGGTTTTTGTAAAGAGTGGCGTTGATTAAGGGTATTTATCAAGAGCCCAGCATATGGAGTTGCTTTAGAAGACCCAGTTTTCAGCACTGGTTAGTGTTGGTGTGAGCTCGTTGAGCTTGGGTTTGTTCAAGGCAGGCGACGTGGAGGTCATTGTGGAGCCTGAAATAATTGAAATCTTGATAAAATTGATGGAAAAGGTGATAAAAACACGCGGTAGCGGTGTTGAGAGAGGCCTTATTGATAAAAACATGCTGTTGAAAGGACGTAAGTGAGAGATGCTCAGGTTGGATGTTGATATCTCCAGGGTGTCTGAGATGCAGGTTGTGCATGGGTGCCCCCCATGCCACGAAAGGCCTCAAATGACACGAGGGGCGTGCAATTGATGCAAATTGCGATGAAAAGACCAGTTCAGGTAATCAAGCGAGGGCTCATTACCTAGTAGGATGGAGGTGAGGTGTAATGGTAGAGATGGTTGTATTGGTAGTAAGTGAGAGAAGGAGGTGAGGACTAAGTAGTTAGTAGGCTATGCTGACCAACTTCTAGTAGTTACACAATAAAGGGCATCCCCTACAGTATCTACTTATAGTATAAGAGGTGCCCTGCTATAAGAGTATAAGAGCTAGAGCTGTGGGAGGGATAAATTCCCGAAACCCGTTGGAGGAGCGGCATTCTTTATGAGAGGGTAGAGTGTCTGTAGTACATCCGATGTTAAAGGTGCTATTATTATGTTCAGCTTGAAATGATGGATAATAGAATTTCCCCCATAAATATCGTGCATCTCTACTGGATAAATACTGTTTAAACCAAAAGCATTTCCTCGCAGATAAATAGAATAGAACAGAAAATAGATTTGTTCACATGTGTACATTCAGCATAGATCTACTCGTATGATACAACCGGATACCCTCATAGTTCATCCTTAAAGATTTCTTCACTCCCTTCTTCTTCACCCTCAATATCAGCCTCTTCTTCTGTCCTTCCTGTCTCGTCTGATGGATATCTCTGGGTATTCTCAGTCGGAACACCCTCGCCCTTCATCTCCGGTTTCGCCATATCTCCCTCTTTCTGCTTCTCCCCCTTCTGCACCTGTCCATCAGAAGAGCCTGCTGCTGCTGGTACATCCTCATCATCAGAAACAACACCCTGGAACTTGATAACCCCATTATTTTCCACAACAACTTCAAGAGTCCAATCCTTTCCAGCAGCAAGATCATCCAATCTTTTCTGCATTTCCTCGAGTTTCTCTTGGTCAAGCTCATACTTCTTCAACAACTGTTTCGAAACGAGTTTAACCTCCCCATTCTCCCTCTTCACAACAGCCTCAGTCCTCTCCTCAAGCGTAGAAGCAACTCTCCCCTTCTCAATGACTTTCCCTTCACCACCAACCAATCTGCGTCCACCAACCTCAATTCCACCCACGATCTGGATTTTCTCATGTTGAACGGCGGCAGCGGCCTCGGTCAGTGCTTCGGATTGATACCATTCTCGCATGGCTTCCCAGTCGTGAACGTCTTCTGGGAGGAGAATCTCTCGACACTCGATGTCGTGGATTTCGTCTTGTTGGGGTGGGAGGAATGCAACGTCGTCGCAGAGTCGTGGGGTGTAGATTACCATTAGATAGGAACATGTTGTTAATTCCTTAATCCAACCAATTTGATCTGTTGATTGGGGGTGACAATGGAATTGAACTTCGACTCGTCGATCACGTCCGGTTAAGTCACACGTTGTCCCACCGCGTAAATGTTGTACCAGATATCGGGATCCTCCTTTTGTATGTAGTTCTGCAACTTCGGTTTGCGGCTGTTGTTGCTGTGTCTGTTGCTGTTGCTGCTGCTCTTTAACAGCATCCTTCATGTGGGTCGGGAATTGACCAAGGATAAAGGAGTGTGTGCTTGGATCCTCCATTGGTGGGTATTGTGGTACATTTCGACCAGCAGGGAGAGCATGGAATTGCTTGATTTGTTTCCTGTAACAGAAAGAATAAGACCACCATCCGGAGAAATAGTACATGCATTTCCCTTCCATTTCGCGGAGTAATTCGAGACCTCGATCCGTGGCACGTGCTAATTCTTTCGCTTGTTCTGCTTCATTGTCTTGGTTGGACGTTGTTGTGTTGTGGTCGTCGATTGTGACGTGGGGGATTTGGCAGAGGAGACGTCGGTCGTCCATTATCATTTCTTCGTAGGCGTAGAGTTGGGGGGATTGGGCGGTTGTGTCGGAGGGAGGCACTTCGCCATTATGCGCCTTGTTTATGTATACTTGGGGGTTGTGAGGGTTTGAGTGAGATGCGTCGTCTTCGGCGTTGGCTTGGGCTTGGAGGAGATCTTCGGCCGTTGAGTCGAGGACGTATTCATCTGGGAAGACCACGCGATACTAGGTAATTGGTTAGCGTGAGTAAGGCGATGCGACGATACAATCTCGTCTATGAGGCTGTTGGTTCGATACCTGTGGATAGGCTAGAAGATCATCGTGTATGTTGAATGGTCTTTTGGCAGCGTAGGCACTGGATGCGACACATGCCAGTAGCCATGGCGCAAGGCGCAGCCGTGATTGAACCATGTCTGATTCGGGGTCTGCGGAGTCGGGGAGATGGGATGAGCGGGTTGGGATAAATGGTCGAGTTGGGCTTCCCCGCAGGGATCACGGGCATGTGCGCAAGGATCAGCGATTCATATGAGTTGAAGCAGATACTTGGGAGTATCTGTAAACCCTGGGGGCGATGTGGTCGCGAGGTACAGCGGTAGGTGATGGTGAATGGCGGAGTGGAGAGCTGGGGAGTTGCTCCGTGGCCTTATCTGATAGAGGCACGCGGTCCAAGGTGCCGCACTGGACAATAGCTGCATAGTCGGGACAGTATACACTGCACGATTTAACCATTAGATGAAGTAAACTATATTTAATATATTTTTTAATCTCATTCTTTATTAGGATGAAGGACAAAGGGGCAAATAGTACTACAAAATCGCAGGAATTGCCCAGTGGCAATTCAGTCAGGCGATAGAGTGTCAAAATAGTACTGGATATATACGGTAAGCTGGAATAATGTATTCCAGCTTACCTCTAAATCGGCGCATTCCTTAAGGATAACCTTATCCTTGGAAGGTTATCCTTAAGGATTGTTGGAACAAGTTATGAATTTCAAGTTCATAACTTAGTTGGACTTGAATTTACCAGCTACTACTAGTAGCTGGTAAAAACCAAGGACACCGAGCCATATAATGGCGTCGTCATGATTTGTACGGGAATTGGCATCGCTGCACAACTCCCTTATGCCAGAGAAATGATCCTTCTTCAGATGCCTACAGATCACCCACAGCGCAAGCAACGGGTGTCAATCATATGGATGATGGAGTGAGAATGTAAGTTGCTTCATTTCACCAAGATCTTCCCGGCTAATAATGAAAGATCATAACGATTGGGTTTGCAATTGGATGGATCGTTTGCTCGAGCAAGACTCGATTAATGCACAAGTTCTGAAAGCTCCCCAGACTCAAGAGATCTCGAGTCACTTGGACCAGTTTCCACTTGCGAAGAATGCTCCTGGGCTGGAGAGGCAGAAGATTATGGAATCCGTTGCACAACTCATAGAACGCGCAGAAGGCTCGAAGCACCTGGTAACTATGACGGTCCGCAACATCTTCATTCTTAATTTACCCATTAATAATCACCAGAACTTGAACTATTCACAATACGTCACCGACAAATCTGGGAAAGAACGTCAGCTTGGCCGGCGTGGCGTCCAGATTTACGGAAAGCCCGATCTAGGTGCCATAATAAATGAAGAACTCAGTGTCTGTCCTGGGAAGCTTCTAATCTCTGGTATGAACTCTCCCTGACAACCAAGTCGGTCTTTACTGACGGAAGGCAGTTTCCGCCGACCCTAAAACTCGAGATCTAGTCAGGAAGTTTACCTTAGCCAAGAGGAATGTCGATTTCTATGAGCCTGAATTCCAGCCTTCGCAAAATTACAGTGGTTTCTGGGCCCTATCAACAAAACATATTTCTTTGAGTTGTTAGCAATGCTACCGTATTACAAGGTTCGGAGAATTCGTGAATTTCAGGGTCTCTGGGAACCACCGTATCTAATAGTACTTAGAATTACCTATCTTCCATTCCTGTTCACGATACTTAGACTCAATCGTATGTTGCGATAGTCTGGTTGTGGGATGTTTTTATTTCATTATTGTCACCGATATTGATCGGCATGGTTTCAAGACTTTCGTTCGCACGTAATCCCAGATAACATGCACTACTGGGCGAATATACGTATATTTGATAAATTTATCATCATCTGATTTCTTGCTCTCAGTATTCCATGATTCCTCTTTTTTTGGCTGATCGGTTATCTGATCACAGTTTCTCTAGCGTGACCCAACTGCTTACTTAATCACAGACAGCACGGTTATTGGAAGAGCCAAATATCGCGCACTTCTCAGTGACCCATTCATTTGACAGGTTGCGCCGCACTTGTTTGGAATTAAGACAACATATCTGTTTATGGTCTACGTTTAAAAGAATGGTGCCTAGCCAGCTGGATATTGCACGGCAATTAGGTGCCGCCTCTTTGGGGTCCTTCAAAGTCCGGAATTGAATCGACTCGTTTTTGAAGACAGAGACGTCCTCGGATCTCGGGCGCTGAATTAGTCTCGCGTTAAGAATATCATTCATCGATTCAATCACGAGGGCTGTCGCCGACTTGATCCGCTCACTTGGATTCCTTGCGAAGTATCGAGGTCTATTCCCCAGTCACTGTTAACGGTCAATTCAAGAAATCTGCGTATAGATCTTCCTACCGACCTAGAGCTTCCAGAAGGATCTGCGCTACATTGCCTTCAAGGCCAACATCGAATTGCTGCGGCAGTCGAGTGGCTGGAGCCTAATGATCTTTGGTGGAATTTGATACTCTACGACTCCGAGAAGCTGAATGACGATTGTCGTAATCGACTTCGAGAAGCGGAAAATGGATCTCAGATCTTCAGTGACGGCGGAATATTTCGAAATGTTCGACATTATCAGCTTCGTGGAGAAGAAAAGCCAGCCCAAGAATGGCAAGCAAAATGGTCTCGACCAAATGCCGGGACTTCAACCGAATTTACGAACCCAAAAAAATAAAGGACAAACGGAAGGATCTTGCAAACAGGCTAGATGTGATGCTTGTGTTTCCTGCTCTATGGATCTATTGGTTTATGGGAACCCACTTGACAGATTTGAACTGCCCAGAGGTTTTGATCCCCCTCCAACAATAAGATTAACCACACAAACTGACTCATAGATAAAGGAACTTTGTGCCTATCTCCACAAAATATATTCCGCGTGGGTCTCTCTTACATGTGGCAACTCCTAAGCCTTAGATCCAGGCACTCTTGAACTTCTTCACGGCCGTTATCCCCGCCTCTCATTGGATGATCGAAGATTTATTCAACAAATATTTCATGATAACCTGGCCTTTCCACGCGTCACTGATCCGGCTTCACGATCACAACTCCTGCAGGCTGCTTTGAACTACTCGGGAATTATACCTTCTCTGCATCTATTCCTCGAGGACATCAAGTACTTGAAGCCAATGACAGACATCCTTAAGAAAGTTCTGCCTTTCAAATTTAAAGGCACCATTCGCCAAGCTATGTTGCGATGTTTTATTCCCACTCCGAAGAACCGGATACAGGTGTCAGAGAACGATTTTGATGAAAGAGAATGTAACAGCCAGGAAGAATTGTTCTGGTCAGCTTATCGACAATGTTTTCTGTTCGCAAAGCGTCACTTTTTCGGGTTAACTGATATCCACCCGCGAGGTCATAGTCAATCTTCCAAATTCCAACAAAGGCTCGAGCCTTCGGACTTATGGAAGCGGTTAAAGTTTCTCCTTCGTCATTTGGGATTTGTTCTGGATCGATCTCGGAATGTTAAAGCACCACCAAGTACAGAATGCATAGCCATTCAGACACTGCTTGCCCGACTGAGGCCTCCAGAGCTCCTCGAATATGACCATGCCATCTTGAACGAATGCAGTAATCATGTTGCAACTGTTCTGTCACAAATAAAACTGCGCATTATAAGCACATTGCGGCCATTACAAAGTGCGGATGTTCCGCAGAATTGGTCTCTGGCCCATCGTTGTGGCATGACAGGCACGGATACTTTTGCCAAATCTGCGACCCTGCCGCCACATAACTCGACTTTAACTGGTTGGTTGCCTACTCCACAGAACCGATCCGCAGTGGGGCTCCCGTCCCATCGTGACAGCTTCGGGTCGAATCTACGGAGTATATTTGAACGGTGGGGCCAATAGTTCAGCTAGATCGGGCCTCTTGCAGCAATTTTTGCATTTTTGCGGGGCCACGAAGTTTGAAGTGCAGATCGCTATCAAACCGCCAGAGAAAAGATGTAAAAGCTTGACCTCGGAAGTAAGCCTGCAAGGCCGACGGGCGGCGTCCTTTCCTGGGGAGTGGTACAGTTCCCCTCCAGTGAATGGTTCTGGTGTCTTTTCCAGAATCTCTATCTACCTCATGCCATGGGCGTCGCGCGTGCCGATCCATCGTTCCGTTCACGACCCGCCGCTGTGGGTTCCGATCAGATTGGACCATGACTGCCGATCGACGGATAAACAATCCTTTGCGAGCTGAAAGCTGAACAACGAAGGGTGCCGTGTCTCCATCCCAGCAGCCCAGCAGCTGGACATTTAACCGGACCCTCTGCCGACCTGCGACGCGACTGGATTATCTCCTGCGCAACAACGTGCAAAGCCCGGAATCGCCATGCACGAAGTCCTGCCCAGCAATGTCCCGGCCGGGGCGGAGGGCGATGGAAACGACAAGATTGCGGATGCGTGGAGAGAAATGGAGAACAAAATGAAAGAGCTGGCGGACTTGTCAAGAGGCAAATATGATCCCGACCTCAAGGCGGAGACTGTGCAGGACAGTCTGGACGCCATTCGGAACCCGCGTCGCAAGTCCGAAAAGGTGCAAAAAGTCAAGAAAATCTTCAGTGATACTCTAACAGTCATTGGAGTCGTTGGAGGCATGGTCGCAGAAGCCGCTTCTCAGGTAAGGACCATCGAGCCCCCGAAGGTGGATTTCTGGCTCACCAAATGCAGGTCTTCGCGCCCGCCGGGCAATGCTACAATGCCCTCAACTTCGTCATCAATGCCTATCAGGGTTATCAACGTGCCTTTGAATCGCTGGAGGAAATCTTTGGAGAATGTCACTATTTTCTCAATCGATTGGCGCAGTACAGATCAGTTAAAATGTCCAAGGCTATGGGCGAGATCTGTTGCGACACGCTACGCTACTTCGTCCGTGTCTGCGGGAAAGCTATTGAGTTGCAAACGTCAGTCCTATTCAAGATGGCGACCTTTGCAAAGGTCGCTTTTCTTTCAAGAGACGACTTCACCGACATGCTGGACGAGATGAAGAACCAGCTCGCTCGGCGTGAACTCATGCAGTCCACGGCCGACACATATAAAAACTCCGCCCAAGCTAAGGAATACGGCAAAAAAACGACAAACCTCCTAGAGGATCAAGCCTTGGACAGGAGTGAAGAAAAGAGGAAGAATAGTGACAAGGCTATTCTCGCCGATGCGCTCATGTTTAAAGACGGCAAGGAGCCCGTCGCGAGCTGGACAACGACTTATGAGCATATCCAGCAGAACACCGTAAAGAACACGGGCCAATGGTTGCTACAGCAGAAGCCGTTCAAGTCCTGGAGGGAAAAGAAGAGCGACACACCTGTTCTGGCCATTGTGGGTGAAGAGGCTGCTGGCAAGAGTTATCTGGCTGCGAACACCATTCAAAACCTGCGGGTCCACGGTTCCGGGGAGGGAATCAGCTCGAGACATATGGTGGCTTTCTTTTTCCTGGGCGAGAAAAAGGAAAACGCAGGGGTTGACGCTCTTGGAAAATCCATTATCTGGCAGTTCGCGAAAAGTGACGTGTCGTACATGCAATCTGCCGCAGCAACCTGCAGCAAGAAAGCTATCGACCCGAAGGACTTCTTGACAGAGCTCCTTATCAACAACCATCGAGAACTGCAGAATATCGATGCGACATTCTACATCGTGATCAACAAGCTGGGTGACAAGGACGGGAACGTTCACCCTGGAGTGGTGGACTTCTTGCGAGCCGCTGCCCAGTCCAGCAACAAGTCTGTTCGGATCTTGTTTACCGCCAGGCAAGCAACGATTGACAAGCTGCAACAGCAAAAGTTTAAGTTTCCTGTCATTTCCATGAACCAGAATGACGATGACCTCCGCAAGTACATTGACGTACAAATGGATCGCACAGACGTTCTTTTCAAAACCGAAGTCGAAGAAGTCATGAAGCTCCGGGACACTATTCAAAAAAAGCTTCCCGTGAATACAAAGCGCAATTACTTCATGATCGAGACCTTCTTAGAAGAGATCGGCAATATGAATCTCGAGAAGGATATCAGAAGGGCCCTCGACGATGCCGGCGGAAATTTGGAGCGGCGAATCAGCGCCGATATCAAGAGACTCAATGACGCTCGTACGAAGGAAGAGCTGGAGGAAATAAACACGATGATCATCTGGATTACTTGTGCGATGGAACGGATGACAGTCGAAAAAATGAAGGCTGTGCTGCAGTTCCAAAACCGGTCGGTCTCCCTCACCCCGTTGGAAGAGCGCATGCGGAAGAAATTTCTGTTGTTCGAAGTCGACAACGCTGGTTGCATTGATTTCAAATCCGAGATGATCTTAAACGCCATTGGCGAGCGTGCTGAGACCACCGAAAGGGTAGAGATGAGCGGCGATCTGGTTAACGAAGGCGAGGTCGACATCCTGAAACATTTCCTCCGCAACGTGTGTCCACCTAATCTAGTGCGAAAGTTGCAGCTGAATGAGCATTTCGATACCAAACTGAAGCCTCCGGAAGAAGAGAAGATCTACAAAGAGGATGAGAACACTGCTCATTTCCTTTTGGCCAGGACCTGTGTCGGTGTCTTGGTTGATGCGGATAGTCTCACGTTGAAAGTGCTGCGAGGCTATGGCTCCCGTCACCTGATAGATCATATGTCTAGAGTGAACCTCGCTTTGATCGATCGTGGACTGAAAAATGAGGTCGGGATTAATCTGGTCAAACTGTTTCGCGATGGACCCGCCATTGACAATCTATTCTGGGCAAAGAGAGTGTTGCCATACTACCCATCGTGGGTCTTTGAAGACAGCACTGGTACACTCAAAGTGCTTCGTGACTGGCTCAAGCACATTTCGCCTTCCCTGGAGAATGATCCGAAGGCAGAGGCATGGCTGCGGGAGTTTTTGGATGGATCGACTTTTTTGAAGACATTGCTTGAGCCTTCTGTTCTCCGGATGGCGTACTATGCTTTTCAGCAGTTCGAGACTGATGATATTACGGTTCAAGCATTTGATATTGTGCTCACTTTTACGTCAAAAGTAAGATATTTCGAAGCTTTTATGTGGTTCAATACTAACCAAACTTCTCAGTTTGACGTTATGCGTTTTGGTTCCCCCGATGGAAAGAACCTTACGGTGTCGGACTTTTCTCAAATTGAGAATTGGTGCCTAGAAAAGCTACAAGCCAAAAAGAACTCTCTGTGGCATTTGCAAATGGCCATCATTCTGAGTCGCAATGGTCAGAAATCTGAGGCCATAAAAAGATGCCACGAGGCAATTGCCGAAGACAAGAAATCCTGGCGAGCGACTTTCCTTCTGGTCAAACTGACCGATTCGAAGAAAGATGCGAAGGACATGCTGAGAGATCTGATTGTGCGCTGTGAACGCGATGCTTCGTGGGTTAAAGAGCATCAAGAAATCTTGGCCGAGATGAATTATACCCTGGGCGAGCTCTACTGGGCCAGAAGCAACTTTGATGCGGCGGTCGCGGCATACACCAAGTGCCTTGCTCGCCCCGATTCCCGATACGAGTTCCCGTTCCAGATTCTCTTGAGATATCATGAAGACCGACGATTCCAAGACATCCTCGACTCCCTTGAGCTCATTAAGAACAAAGAGTATCTCGTCCCAATGATGCTTACGTTTGAGTACATTGACCCAGAAAAGAATATGCACTCCATTATTTTGGATGCGTCGTTGAACAAGGGAAAATTCGACATCATCGACACCGTTTACCCAGTTGCAATCAGAGCCGCAACGAAGGCCAAAGACAACCCCGTCTCATTCAACCTTCAGCACAACTTCGCCTCTATTCTTACTATGGTTCCTTCGGGGTCGAAGGAGTCAGTGCTGTCGCTTTTGGAAAATGCTGCCCGCGTATCCCCCTACACTGGATTGGACCCTGCTGCTGCGTTTTTCGTCGTGGGCTACAGAATAGGAACAATCTACCTCCACAATGCCAAGAAAGCCAAGAAGGCACACAATGAGGAAGAAGCGAAGAAGTGGCTGCAGGCAATGAGCGATATCATACCCGAGCAAGTCACTGAGTCTCAGATGCGCCTCCCGCTGCGCCTTTTTGCTACCCGCTACTACGTCTCCAACGAGGATTTGGGTACGGCCCAGAAGTACGCCCGCAATACCTTCAAAGTTGCCTCCGAGCTCCTGTCCGACAAGGATCCGACAAATGACATGTTTGCCTACGCAAAGATCCTCTTCGGTACCATTCCTTTCGGGGACGTCGCAAACGCCACAACGGCTCTTATGTTGATGAAGCTGGAGAGCCCCGACCGCGAATTTTCCATTGAATGTTCGTGCGGCTGTGGTTCTTCATGGGATGCTCCTCGTGACATGTATTGGTGCAAGGATTGTATTAAGGTGGCGCTGAAGCCCCAGTGCAAAAACGACGTGACGAGCGGGAAGGCCACCCATAGGTTTTGCCACCATAGCCACGAGCATCTGTATATCCCTGCCTCTGCCTGGGATGAAGGAAAGATGGCCAACTTTCCCGAGGGGCAGGTGCCATGGAACGGCGAGATCATTACCATGAAGAAGTGGAGGAGCATCCTCGGCCATAAGTACAACTTGAACAAATGATTGGTTTTGTCGATTTAGTGAAGGTTGTTGCTTTGTTTATCCTGTTGTTTTTCCTGTTTCATCCCATTCTGCTTGCAAGCTCCCCTTGCAATACCCAAGTTCTATATAATAATTTATGTTAAATCTCCTTCCCGAACTTTGTTCGAGTAGCTGTCTTGGCTCCCAGTATCATTGTACTGATCTATGGAGCTCCTAGAAGTTGCGCTTTACAGTCAGTCGGGAGCTCATAGAATTACGATCCCACATAACCGTCAGTTGGATGGGGCAGGGTTGGCTTTCATACGTTATAAAGTACGCATTAATATGGCCACACACATCACGTACTGTGTGACGGTCTATTAAACAATGGACCCTCCAGCTTGTCAGCATTACAAGACGGTCTTCTGAGGGAAATGCATTCACTTGCCTTGGCGGGAGATTACCAAACAGCCACAGCCCTTAGTGAACATTTTTTGGTCATCCTGATACTATTCTGCGTCAACTTCATGCGGAAGGATGGGACCACTTAAGCGACAGAGCCCGACATCGTCACCGTGGCAAGTTCAGGTGCCACGTACTTCTTGGCCGGCGATGGGCTGTTACCATCGGCCGGTTATCTCATGGAGTAGTTCTCCTCGCCGGCAAGAGAATCTCTAGTTTGATGTACGTGAATGTATTACTATCTAGGTTTAGACTTTTGAATGCTAACAAACCTTACAGACATCGGAAGGATCCCAAAATAACGGAATTAAACGATCTATTTGACCATATCACAGAGCAATACGCCCAGGCCGTCGAGTTATACCACAAGGCTGACTTGCTTGGGAGCACGCTGCCAGCAGCAGGTGCTCCGTCTACCTCACAAGCGTTGAATGAATTCAATGAATTTGAGTCTCTTCTTTGCGAAGGGCAAACATTGAAGCATCTATGGATGATCTCCGCTCGGGTTCCTGAGCCTGCATTGAGATGATCCGCCGACCTGAAGCAAATCGGTTTATGCGTTTTCTACTTCTCTTTGTGCTGCTAAATATGTTGTTTCGAAACTGAGAGGGAGAATACGAACGAACAGACCTCAAGCCAGCTACCTATCGCATGCAAAAGGTCATTCGTTCTGGAGTGAGAGAAACCTGTTACAATATTTTTTATACACATGTATAAGTCTATACTTGTGTTGGTGTGTTCTCAAGACTTCTACATGTTAGTTTCAAAATATTTCTCATCTACAATTCCAAGCCAAACTTAGTCATCATAACAAGCGGCCGGATGGTGTAGTTGGTTATCACGTATCGTTAACACCGATAAGGTCCTCGGATCGAGCCCGGGTCTGGTCACTTTCTTTTTTGTTTTTTTTTTGCTTTTTCTTTTTGCTCAGCATACTCGGATATTCGGGTGTAATGTATATCCGACATGATTATTAGTTACTCAAAACACTAACCCTGTGCTGGTCTTGAATATAACAGTCGAAGGGCATGCTTGTATCTACGGAAACGCCGATTTGCGAGCGAAGAAAAGGGTAAAAATTCTGATGATGCTTTGACCGGCTTTGACTGTCATCTGACAGGCCTGTCAAGCTTGGTGTCTAGAATGAAGATCGACCTGAAATGGCATCAGATAACTCTAATGTAGTCGCTACAAAACCGTAAAGGCAGCTAGTCCAACATGGGTTGTTTTTCAAAAAAAAAGTTCTAAGTGAAGTGGAAACTCGGTTTTGGCGATGTAAGAATCGTTTCCTGTCTTGCATCATTCGAGCCTACATCTGTTGCGCCCGCATAGTCGGCTGAGTGGCTTGCCGGTGCTGGTGATATGCTTTCCGCTCGCGTCGCATAAGATCTTGAACCCATGACTTGGCTTGATTTTCTAGCCCGGCCCCATATTGCTGGGCAATTTGAGGCGGATATTGCGGGGGAGGGCCGTATTGAGACATAAAGCGTTGCGACATTTCGTGACGCAGATGTAACAGGCGTTGTTGATATAGTCGGTTATAACGCTGGGCCAGATTAGTGACCTGCATATTGGGAATTTGCCCCCCGTTAGCCTGTGCAGCTGCCATCAACATTTGATGTTGCTGAGGCGTCATTTGCGGTGGTTGACGTTGAGATATCTGGCCCTGCATTTGTGGTGCTTGAGACATTTGTCCCTGGGGAATTTCGCCCAGCTGCTGCTTGAACATCTGCATCTGAGCAAATTGAGCGCGCATAAGTTGCGCCTGATATACCTGTTGGTTTTGCATGTTCGGCATATTTTGCTGTTGTTGTGGAAGTTGCTCCTGCTGTTGGCTCTGCTGGGCTTGTAGCATTTGATGCGAATGTATGTTTTGCTGGGCATATGCGCTAGCATGCAACTGGGCAATCTGCTGGGGTGTAAATGGGATATCTATTTGTCCCTGTTGAGCAGCGAGTATCTGCTGTTGTCGCTGCATTAGAAGCATCTGTTGCTGCGGAGTAAGGCCCATATTATTCCCATTCATCTGCGGTGTATTCGCCGTGGTAGTGGCTAGGCGATAATAGCCAGCAGTAATCTTCGCCAAAAACTCACCATACCCATCTTTCAGGGTACTTAAGCAGTCCTCCTTGGGTAAACCAGATGACTCCGCTAGATACTGCACGAAACGTTCTATATCCTCAAGATGCTGCCTGCCGACCATCACCAGGTGTTCTGGGGCGTTTCCCGAAGCCTCTTGGATTATACGAAAGTGCACGTCAACCATTTGCACACGTGTATACAAATGTACATCATCACTGTCGTCTTTCGATTCTTGGTGCAACGGCATCGGGCCAGTCGCAGGAAATTCTTGATTCTTATCTTCATTTTCTTTCTCTGTCGGTTGTGATTGTTCCTCGCTCACGCTTGACGACGATGATGCTGATTGGAGACCAATCTCGTTTAACTCCTCAACACGTCGATACCTGCGAAAGCATTTTTGACTAAAAATTGTCAAACCGTGGGCATATTTCAGCACCAGGTGTCACGTACCACTCAACATGCTGCTTGTCTAAAGAGCATTCATTCTTGGTATCACACCAAGGACATACAATAGACAGTAGCTTCGGTCTTTTGAATATCATACTCATGTCCAGGGTTTGACCAGACTGAGAAAAACTGAAGTTAGCCATTGAAAACATAGAGGAACTAGGTAGAAGTACCTTGACGATTGCCTTCCAGTGCCTATTTAAGTTGAGAACATGACCTGTGTGATGGTCCTGAAGCATCCATTCGTTTCGCTCAATTTTTCCTAGACCCACATGTTCGAACTTGCGCTTGATAACGGTCATAAAAAGCTACAAAATGGATATCAGTACTGGTTTAATTGGTGGAGGTGGCACAGGCAAACCTACCTCCAAAGAATCAATGAAATTATGGGAGAAATAAAAGGTCTCCCCTAACGCGTCGTTCAACACAACAAGATCTGTCCATTGGACTTGCAAAGGCAGAGAATTAGAATTTACAGACTGATGTCGCAGATGCTCGTACATTCGGCCTCGGCGTTTAGATTCCTGCTGTTCCTTATCGTTTTCCCTATTACTCTCAGTAAGTTTGCTGCAGGGCTGAAGCGAGCTGAGCTTACAGATTTAGCCCTCTTTTCCTAGTACAGGAAACGAGGTCTAGTACCCTCCCCTCCCCTCTGAGAGCTTCCTTGTGGCGATGGGATGAATCTGACAAGCGTACAGGAACTAAATCCAGGTGAGTATGAATATGATATTGTGTCTTAGGCACTACCTGCAACAACAAATGGCAAGAAATTCACTAACTCTCACATGCTTTTGGCATCCAATACTCCAGAAAGCCTTTAGTACAAGAAGCAGCAGTTGCCGCAGCATAGTTCTGCCAGAGCTTGTTCTTGTGGCTGTCTGCATAGTCACATACCCCTTTGATAATGATACAAGGCCCATTATCCCAGACTCCGGCCCCTTCCATTTCGAATCCAATAACACCCTCCTTTTCAGCTATTCTATCGCGATGCTGTCCGGATTTCATAACTGTGTTAGCAGATGCAATCGGCCCTATGTGGATTAATGGCCTGGCAGCTTCCACGCCACATCGGCGGCGATCGACTAGATTCCCTGCACATCCAAGACTTTTGCAGTCTTTCTGCATTGCCTCATCACAAACAGAGGCATAACTGGACCTGTCCTCAAAACATATACACTTGGCATTTGGGTCATGCCGATAGTGCTTATGATGGTATAAAGGCTCAAAGAGCACATCATGCACAATATCTGGACGTTGCCATAAAGTTTCTGCTTGACTTTGAAGAGACTGGAGGTGTTCGCAAATCCGATCTTGTAATTCCCTCCGTGTCCTGAGACCGTTCAGGCCTGTAAGGAAAGCTCTGATTTCTTGGTTCGGTCGCCCCAGTGTCTCTTTAACGTCACTCTTTCGCCGAAATCCATCAGGGTACTGCCGGCCAAAGTCATATTGGATTACACTGTCGCTGATGATGATATCTCCCAATATGATCTCGGTGTTTGCAAATGGGAACGGAACTGCTCCACAGATACCGACCACCAAAGCCAGCTCGATGTTAGAGTAACTGACATGTAGATTTGCCGCTACACCTGCTGCACTTCCAATACCCATTCCTGGTAAATAACACAGCACCACATCGTGTCGACCAATCCTTCCAGTAATGTATGCATTTTTGTCTCCTGATTGTTTACCATAAATTTGACCGAACTTGTCGTAAGTTTCATCGAACAAGGCTTCGACGGCATCAGCCTCTAGGGTGAGAGCACAGATGATAGCAATCTCAAATTGGTCGCGGCTCGTAGGGCGCATTCTGACTGGGCGCGGACAGCTTTGTCACTGATTCAAGGAGACATTCAGCTTCAGCCCCTGAAGCAACCTGGCTCTTGATAGCTTGAGTATGTACACTTCTAACGTGTAAGTGATAGCGCCAATAGAAAGTGATAGGTTTTTCTGCTCCACTGGTTAGAGTTGAGGAAGCTTCCGAGCTGAGGTTGGAGAAATTTTACTA
The DNA here is from genome assembly GCA_020086695.1 of Penicillium sumatraense. Taxonomy (NCBI): domain Eukaryota; kingdom Fungi; phylum Ascomycota; class Eurotiomycetes; order Eurotiales; family Aspergillaceae; genus Penicillium; species Penicillium sumatraense. Next base: position 79,522 of record JAGIKU010001511.1, on the reverse strand, counting down.
AACACGACCTCGGCCGTTGACCCTCCTCAGCTGAAGCCGCTTTCACTCCCTCGCTTGCAGATGCTCTGCATTGCTCAGCCAATGAAAACTCCATGATAGACGCCCATGCGTACAGTTTCGCGACAAGGCATCCAATCACATGTGTCGCTCGCTCACAGTTCATTTGCGATGCGTTTTTTGAATGTCTTGAGAATTGGGGTTTCTCTCTGAATATGCCGGATTAAGTTAACAACTTCAATATTCGTCTTGTTGGGTTTGATGAGGGGAAATAAAGGTCTCTTTTTCAGTCACTCCTGTGCGCCCAGGTTTTATCGCTTTACGTACTGTGTTTAATATATCTTTTTCAGTGAAAAGTAGCAGGAGGGCTAGTAGAAGGACCTGCGATTAGTTGCTTTGTAGATGATGTCGTAAAAGCACCATTTCGAAGTATAAGTCGTAGGAAATCATATTGGCGGTGTACATATAAGGAGAAGGCTGGAATACTATTCACGTCGTATTTTACCACGGCCCTCAGCCTAGTGTGGCCTACTGAGTAAATTATCTACGTCAATGTCTTGACAGTGGGACTAGGAAAGAGTTACCATGTGAGTAGTGGTCAAGCCAAATTCGAGAATAACTGTAACCAGGGGGGTTTTCACGAATGCAGCGCGCCTAAACAGTTCCATAATAGTAATAACCCTGTAAATTATTCTGATCGATAACTCGGATATAATATATATCCGACATATCCGACATAATCATTACCTAACACAGTGTATGGGATACACTAACCCGGTTAGGGTTAGTCTTGCTTGGTTATGCTGACAAGAAATTCGTAATGGTTCAAGGAATGTCCACCGACTTGGTTGAACCACAAATCCTTTGTAAATGATTCGTTGGCCCCGCTATTCCCCGCTGACTGATTTCTGACAAGTTGCTTTGGTCGCATTTGTAGGAGTCTACTTATAATTGACTAACGCTGATTTATTAAATGGAATTCGAATAGAATTTACTGGACGCTCCGAGTACAGTGTTCATTCATCTATAAAAGAGCATCACCACCCCATGAAGCTACTTTTCTCGTTTCTAATTTGCATCATCGCAATACTTTATTCTTTTTCAGAGTTACCTCTACCTACTCTACCTACCTTGAATACTCTATCTACATTCAACCCATCCAACCTATTTAAACAACCACAACACCAACAACAACCAACACCCAACCTGAATACCCCCAACCAACCACAACCACCCACCATGTCCCTCCCCCGCAAAATCCGCACAATCTTCCACGCAATCGAACAATCCGAAGGCGCAGGCGCCCGCGTCCGCCGCTCAATCGGAACCCCCAAACTCCGCAACTTCAGTCCATTCCTAATGCTCGATCACTTCACAATCGGATCCGGCGCCGGGTTTCCCGACCATCCACACCGAGGCCAAGAAACAATCACATACCTCCTAAGCGGTGGAGTCGACCATGAAGATTTTGCTGGTAATAAGGGAACGATTGGACCGGGTGATTTACAATTTATGACTGCGGGAAAAGGGATAATGCATGCGGAAATGCCTCATGAGAATGAGGATGGGAGTCCGAATGTGGGGATGCAGCTTTGGGTGGATTTACCGAAGGCTCTTAAGATGTGTGAGCCTCGGTATAGGGATTTGAGGGCTAGTGAGATCCCCGTTGCGAAGACGGATGGGGGACGGGTGATTGTTAAGGTTATTTCGGGACAATCGCATGGGATTGATTCGGTTAGGGATTTGGCGTACACACCGGTTTGGTTACTTGATGTTGAGATTAAGCCTGGTGGACGGATTGTTCAGGATTTACCGAAGGGGTGGAATACTTTTGTTTATGTTCTTGAAGGGGAGGGTGTTTTTGGATCTGGATCTGCTGGTGAGGGGGAAACGAAGAAGGTTGGACAATTTCATAATGTTGTTTATGATCAGGATGGTGATTCGATTGAGGTCAGTGTACCGGATAACAGCGAGTCTGGTGTCAGGTTTATGATTGTTTCGGGTCAACCGCTTGATCAGAAGGTTGTTCAGTATGGACCTTTTGTGCTGAATAGCCAGGAAGAGGTTTATCAGGCTATGGTTGATTTTCAGAGTGCGCAGAATGGTTTTGAGAAGTCGAGGAATTGGCAGAGTGAGATTGGGAAGAGGATGGCTTGAGCATGCAGCATGCCATGGTGTATAGATTATTAGAATGACCTTTTATGTTATGTTTTATGGGAATACTTTGTTGAGAATTTAATTGTATCATCTTAGTTGGTTTCATTGAACTTTTCCTTACTAAATTCGTGTGCTGAAAGACATCGCTTAGAAATAATAAATTGTTGACTCGAACGTTACTTTATCCTCCTGATAGCTTAGACAGTCTCTTCCTTCGTAATAAATCCCTCAAACGTAAGTTTGGCCCCAATAGTTCCAATAACCGCAACCCTCTTATCAACCTTAAGGTCTCGAATCTTGAAACAACCGAAAACAACAAACTTGTTCAGCGCCGGACAGCATCGTAGAATGCGCTGCGCAATGTAGTCATCCACACCCCCATTAAATGAAATGTCCAAATGTTTCAAATTCGGATATTGCTTATCGTCGGCAAAGACAGTCTCATAAGCAGCATGCGAGATGTGTCGGCAAGATGCCACGTTCAATGACTCGAGTCTGGATCCGGAATGGTTCATTAATGCGATGAAACCGTCCGAGGCGAGACCGACTGGTTCGGGGGGTCCGGCGGGATTGGACATGTCGACGTCGCGAAGTTCGTGGAAATCAGCATATGTGAGTGGTGGATTTGACCAATTGGTGAAAAGGGCGGTAAGAGCTTCATCGGTGAAGAGGTCGTTTTTGGTGATTCGGAGCTTTGTTAGTTGGTGGCAATTATTGTGGATAGATTGGAGAAGAGTGTCGTCGACATTGCGGAATTCTTCAAGTGATAAAGAGCGCAGATTGGGACCGACTGATGATATGATATCAAGAACGGGTTCGGGTGAAATGTCATCCTCGAGGAAATGCAATGAGAGATGTTTGAGTGATTTGAGAGATGAGATTGCTTGGAGTGTTGGATCTCCGATTTTCGCAATATGTTTTAATTTGAGTCGTTCTAGACCAGTGCAATTGTTGCACATGATCTCGGCAGTCTCATCGTTGAAAGCAGCGTTCAAGTTCCAGAGTTTCAGGCTTTGAAGCCGGGGTCCCATTTCAGTGAAAACTTTGCGCCAGCATTCGTCTGTCACTAGATTTGGTGAATCGAGGTGGAGGTCCCGGATACTCTTGTTTTTTTCCATCATGTACTCAAAGACGGGGTCCTTCATTGGAGTGACGAATCGGAGGTTAAGTTTGGTCAACTCGGGCATAGATGCGAGAATTTTGTGATAATCGTCGGTATCCAGATCTAACAATGTTAGTAATTATGGCTTAGGTAGCGCAGCTGTGATACATACTGGCGCAGTCATAGATGTTAAGTTCTCTGTGATTCCGTCGAAGGAACAGATTCAGAATTTTCGAAGTCACTGCTCTCCTTCGGGACAGGATTTGACTGAGACGGTGCATCACAGGGGGAGGTAAATCGCCAAATTCCTCGACGTCCTCAATATTCTCAGCAACTTTCTTTGAGAAGTTAGCAGATGCACTGGGCAGACAGGCCACAAGAGTATACGGGTGCAGCATACCTTAATGCACATCTCTAACAAACTTTGAGCACCATAAGTAGCCATACCATCAAGCAATTTACTCTGATTTTGACGACGGCCAATACCAGAATTCCGCTTTTTGGCCGGTGCTTTCTTCTCATCTTTTACCTGATTTTTCGAACAATCCGTACAAAGAAGGCCACCCTCGGGACCGGTCTTACTGTACGGAGTGACTGTAAATCGTTTCCCACAAATCTCACAATTTCCTAATTGACCTGGAACCGGACGAGCCTTTTCATCGGCGATTTCATTTGCAAGATAATCATCATCCTCGTCATCGTCATCGCCGGTCTCACGGGTCCTTCTAGCCTTGCGACGGGCAAATTCCTTGCTCTTTTTGATCTTTTCAATGGCTTGTTGTCTTTTGCGCTTTTTCGTCTTTTCCTCGGGGGATTCGGGGGCTGGAGATGGTTGGAATGATGGGTCTTGATTCTCTGCTGTGTTTGTTTCTGTTTCTGCTTCGGCTTGGCGGGCTGCTTCGGAGACTCTTCGGTCGTAATCATCGCGAATCTGGGCTGCAGAGATATTATTGGACTAAACGGCCAGAGTCAGCACAGACTGAGAGTAAAAGGTAGGCTGGGTGACATACGGCAAGGAAATCAGTCAGGGCAGAGTGTCTGGAGATGTTAGTGAGATGTAGACAAGACCCTCGTATTAGTTAGGAGACATACGGGCCCCGAATATTCCTGCTTCTGGCAGCACGTCGATCGGCCCTGGAAAGTCAAGATTAGATGAATTCAGAGAGTGTTATCAGATGTACTCACATGATTAAATGTAGAAAGGGGTGGGATGTAAAGAAGAAATAAGCAGAATAGAAGAGATGTGATGAATGGAAGAAGATAGGATGATGTCAGTTCGTGGCAGTTTCGCGTTGCACTTTACGCGCTTCTTATCAACCTGCGATAACCAGATGGCCTAGACTAGTGTAAGTAGGGGTAAATGTAAAGAATGACGACAGTAATCGATCGATCGAGATGAATCGAGTATTGCAATATTGTAGTATTTTGTAATACTTGAATTAAGTGAAGTCTCTTTGTTGTGAGCAAAATCTGATTTGCCCGACTTGAAGAGTTTTCTTTTTTGGTTTTTCTGGTTCAACCCAAACGGGCATTTCTCTGCCTGGCACTTCCCTCTCTGCCTTCCCCTCTTCCTCTTCTCTTCTATCTTCTCTCTCTCTCTTCTCTTTTCCTTTCTATCCTCTCTTTTATTCTCTGCTGTTCACCCTCTTTTCTATTTGACAGCAATCTGGCAGCACCTCCTGTCCATCGACTCCTCTCGATAATTGACCTCCTGAACCCTCGACTTTCATTGTTTGCTGTCGCAGAGCCGCATTTCAACCCAGACTGTACGATATTTTCTCCCTCTTCTCCCCTCGATCGCTCTATGCCCTCTCCTTCTCCCTCTCCATCTCTCACTCATTAATACGCGTCGACTAATTTAAAAAGTCTCGTCTCAGTCACCTCGCTCTTTACGATTGCCTACACGTTCCTTACCCTCCCTCACTCCTCACTCCCTACGAGTCCATCGACATCGAGTCCTATCCACCACCCTGCACAATGAGAAGAAGATCTCAAGCAAGCACCATCCCTGATTCCGAAGATGACGTCCCCCTCATTCAAACTTCGTCATTAAGGGGTCGGCGATCGGGTGGATCTACTTCACATACCAATTCCAATTCCCGGACCCACAAGGTCATTCAAGATTCCGAAGATGAAGACCCGATCGATCTAGTCTCGCCAAGAGTGACAAGACGACGTTCTGCTGCAAGAATTTCAGTCGTGGTCCCGGGGAAAAAGAGCAATTCGCCAACAGACTCTACAAGCAGTTCTGTCGAGGCTACGGGTGTAAACACTCCGGCTACGAGTGTTGGCACTGGCGCTGAATCAGACATCAAAAATCCTCGATCGCGAACGGTTTCGCAGACACGCGCAAGCGCAAGTCTTGGACTTTTACAGCGTGGTACGAAGAGAAAGGCCTCGGCTTTGCTTCCTGCCAAAAATGATACCGCTGATGATGCGGCTATTGCTGAGGCCCTTCAGAATGAGGAGTACTCAGGGCAGTATCAATACCCCAAAAAGCAAAAGGCCTCGAATAATAAAGGCAAAGGCAAACTTGATGTTGATCAGCTGGGTGACGAATGCGAATATGAATTTGGCGATGATTTTGAACAGCTTTTGGATCCCGAAAGGGAATCGGCTCCTCCTTCATTGGTTTCCGATGATGGAGATTTGGATTCGTTGGATTCGTCGGATCTAGATGACATTGAGGAATCGGATGATGGAATCTTAGCCCGCCAAAGTACATCTCGTCAGTCCGGCCAATTTCGTCCATCCCGTTCTGTTCGCGGCGGTCGTGGCGGTCGTGGACGTGGACGTGGGCGTGGTCGCGGTGGACGTGGTCGCTCTTCTCGGCCCAGCCCACCCACATCCGACCAGTCTGATAGTGAACTTGACCCCGACGATCTTCCACCTTCATGGGAAGATCTGCGCAAAGCCGGACGAGCAGAGAAAGAGCGCAAAAAATTACTATCGCATCACCCAGTTGTGGGCTCTATGTGGGAAGAACTCGAGGCCCAACCGATTCTTTCTCCGCCACCTGCCCAGCAGCCCGCATCTATCACTCGGAAGTTGAAACCATTCCAATTGGAGGGCTTGAGCTGGATGGCTGCGCAGGAGAAGACATCGTACCGAGGTGGTCTTCTAGGTGATGAAATGGGCATGGGAAAAACGATTCAAGCAGTGTCTCTCATTATGTCTGATTTCCCACAGAAGAACCCAACCTTGGTCATCGTCCCACCGGTCGCCCTAATGCAATGGCAAAAGGAGATCAAGGAGTACACTAATGGCAAACTGAAAGTACTCGTTTACCACGGATCTGACTCGAAGGTGAAAACCCTCACAGAGAAAGATCTTCGCAAATACGATGTGATTATGATCTCTTATTCGAGTCTCGAATCGATGTATCGCAAGCAAGAGAAAGGCTGGAATCGTGCTGGAGGTACTGTCAAAGCAGATAGTGTTATACACTGCATTGAATATCACCGACTTATCCTCGACGAAGCGCATAGCATCAAGCAGCGCACAACCGGAGTAGCTAGGGCCTGCTTTGCGTTGAATGCCTCCTATAAATGGTGTCTTTCTGGTACTCCCGTTCAGAATCGGATCGGCGAGTTCTTCTCTCTGCTTCGTTTCCTACAGCTTCGACCGTTCGCCAGTTACTTCTGCAAGCAATGTGATTGCGAGGAACTCTCCTGGATGGCAGATAAACAGGGCCGTTGTACCAAATGCAAGCATACGGGATTCAACCACATTTCCATCTTCAACAAGGAGATTCTAAATCCGATCACCGATGGTCGAACCCAGGCTGAGCGTAAAGCAGGCCTCGATAAACTTCGACTCATCACTGATCATATCATGCTTCGCCGATTGAAGGATGAACATACTGCTTCCATGGAGCTACCACCGAAACGAATTACCCTTCACAACGAGTTCTTCGGAGAGATCGAGCATGACTTTTCACGCAGTATCATGACCAATACAACTCGTCAATTTGACACTTATGTGAGTCGTGGTGTGATGCTGAACAACTATGCCAATATTTTTGGTCTCATCATGCAAATGCGCCAAGTCGCAAACCACCCGGATCTTATCTTGAAAAAGCAAACACAGCCCGGTCACAATGTACTCGTGTGTACAATCTGTGATGAGCCCGCTGAAGACGCAATCCAATCTCGATGCCGACACGACTTTTGCCGAAGATGCGTCACGGATTACATCGATTCATTTGATTCAAAGGAGAGTGCCGAGTGTCCTCGATGCCACATCGCACTATCAATTGATCTTGAACAACCCACGAAAGAACAAGCAGAAGAAGATGTGAAGAAGACATCCATCATTAACCGAATCAGTATGGATAACTGGACGTCCTCGACAAAGATTGAAACCCTTCTTTACGAACTGTACCGACAGAGGAGTCAAAGCCACACGCCTAAATCGATCATTTTCTCACAATTCACTTCGATGCTTCAACTTGTTGAATGGCGACTTCGTCATGCGGGTTTCAATACGGTGATGCTTGATGGAACAATGACTCCTGCCCAACGACAGAATTCTATTAATCATTTCATGACCAATGCCGATGTGGAAGTGTTTTTAGTTTCCCTGAAAGCGGGAGGTGTCGCACTTAACTTGACTGAGGCTTCTCGAGTTTTCATCGTTGATCCGTGAGTTCCCAGCCCTATAACATAACTACCCTGCATGAAGTACGTACTAACAAGAACAGATGGTGGAATCCAGCTGCCGAATGGCAGAGTGCCGATCGATCGCATCGCATCGGTCAACAACGACCCTGCGTAATCACCCGGCTAACGATTGAAGATTCCGTCGAGTCGAGAATTGTTCAACTTCAAGAAAAGAAAGCTAATTTGATTCGAGGAACTATTAATAAGGATCAAGCGGCGGCACTTGAAAAGTTGACTCCGGAGGATATGCAGTTTCTGTTTCGGGGTTCGTAGGGCTGTGAGCTTTGGCCTTCGATACGCCACCTTCGTCAATCTGGGAGTACTTAGGATGCAGTGGAGTGGAGTGGAGTGCATTGCGTGCATTGATCATGACCTCACGATGTATTGATTCTATTCAGCTTTTTGCTTCCTTTCTGATTCTGATTCTGATATGATATGATCTGTTTGCTCTCTGACCTGTCTGTGCTACTTTACTTCTACTCTGTCTACTGTCAACATCCTTAGCGTAGAGTCATAAACAATTCAGCTTGTTATGTTAATGCAGAGGGTGCAGAGATTGCAGAGTACTATGTACTACGATAGTGAAACGGCTACTGGGAATAGTAAGATTAAATAAAATAAGATCGACACTCATCCAAGGCACCCTATAGGGCTATCCACTTAACCACTGCTAACAAGTACTAACAATAGTTAACCACTGTTAGTATTGTCTGCTGTATGAGATCATTTGGTAATGTTGTTGCCTGTGGGTAAGGCTGAAGCTTGGTTCGTTGACTTTTGCGCTCTTTGCCCCACTCAAACCACTACTTAGTCCATTTAGTTTCCCTCCCAGGGAATTAGCACTGTCTGTTCCTATTCTCCCCTGATTATTCTTCATCCTGACATCTCCCTCTCTCCTCCTCTCTCCTTCTACCTAGGAAATCCTAGAAGTCTGTCCTGTCCAGTCCCGCTATTCTTAGACTATGAGACCCCCACTCTGACGCGCGCCTCCTACGATACGATCCTATCTGCGTCTACGGTACTCCACTGCCGCCTCTCTACATAAGACTTCCCCCCACTACCCGCATTCACCATGGCGCAAAAAGTCGACCACCTAGCCCCCAAACTAGTCTCAAAAGCAGACAAACTCCAATCCCGCCTCAGCATGAAAGATGATTCTCAACCAGCTGGCGGTTACGATTCAACACCAATCCCACCCGCTCCACCGGGGTATACGGTGAAATTCACATTCCACCGCGGAATCGATTTACCAGTCGCGGATTTCGGATCTTTTTCTTCGGATCCGTATGTTCTTGCGCAGTTATCGGTTGATTTGCCAAGACGGCATAAATCGGATCCACAGATTCGATTTCGAACACCCACGATTAGGAAGGATATGAATCCTACTTGGGAATGTGAATGGATTGTTGCGAATGTGCCTGCGTCAGGTTGTAGTTTGAAAGCTTTGGTTATGGATGAGGATCCAGCGGATCATGATGATAAATTGGGAATTGCATTTATTGATATTCCACCTGGTGCGCTTAGCAATCCGGGATGGGCCGGTATGAAGGAACAATCGTTTAAAGTGAAGAAAAGATTCGGAAGTAAGAGGGTTTATGTTTTTACGAATGTTTCTGCTTTTGCGACGGGGCATCATAAGGAGTCGTTTTTGATTGTTAGTATTGAGTGTCTGGGGAAGACACCGGGGGATCTGGGGGCTCAGGTTCATACTCTTGGACCGAATCATTGGTTTAAGCATTTTTCGCCGATGATTGGACGACTGGCTGGGACTAAGGATCGGATTGAGACTAAGGATGGGAGTGGGAAGGCTATTAGTCGGTATAAGTATGTTCTTTCCCCTTAATGGTGCTTTGCGCGATGCTTTGCGCGACGCTTTGCGCGACTTTGCTGTGTTGTGCTGTGCTGTGCTGACTGACGGTCACAGCTTCCAAGCAATTCAAATGCAACTATCCGGACCCGTTCCATCAGGATTATACCATCGCTACGTTGAATTCCGACCATTCATAGCAGGAATGTTCCAAGCGCAAAGTCTTCGAGGTCGAATTCTTCACAAAGCGCTTCACCATCAACATCAGCGAATCTATAACTTCGACAGATCAACACTTCACGGATCATTCCCTGAACCATGTCGCGAGTTTACGCAGAAGTTTTTGGAATTCGTTAGTTATGGACAGGGTGGTCGGATATTTACTTATGTGATTACTCTTGATGGACAGTTGAGGTTTACGGAGACGGGGAAGGAATTTGGTATTGATATGCTCAGTAAGCATACGATGCATAGTGATGTATCGATTTATATTGCTTATTCGGGCGAATTCTTTATTCGGAGACGGAAGCATCGGAGAAGGATGAGACATCGGTCTTCGAGATCGAGGTCGAATTCGAGATCTAAGTCGAGGTCTAGATCTCCGCATGTTGATTGTGATAATGGGATTCCTGTTGAAGAAGAAATTTCCGGAACTGCTGGACCCGATGAAGATGAAGATGAACACATGGTTCAAGATATTTCGACCGAACCAGCTGATTACGAACTATTCATCGACAACGATAGCGGAACCTACCGACCAAATTCCGCAATGTTACCTCAACTAAAAGAATTCCTGACGAAGAATTTCCCCGGTCTGCATATTACGACGCTTGCTAGTCAAGAAGATGCGGAACTGATGGGCCAAATGAAGGAAGAACAGCGCAATTTCAAGAAAGAGCATGGTCACCTTATTACATACCTCCAGCAGAGTAGCGCTTCGTCGCTTTCCATCTCTAGTTCGGAGGAGGATGAGCTTAATGAGCGGTCGGGGGAGTCTGCGAAGAAGAGAGGGGATCTTTCGAGGAAAGTTCATGAGATGCGTGATGTTAAGGGTCAGATGATGAGGTGGGTTGAGGCGGATGGTCATGCTGATAAGTCGAAGCAACGTTATGTTTCTGGTCGTGAACGGCCTTCTTCTACTTGAGCCGGATGTCTACTGCCCAGCTGTCCACTCGCTCAGCTGTCAGCTCATGCGGGGGTTCGTCTTGATGATCCATACCCATAGCCTATTGCTATGGTGACTAGCATACGGGTGACCGAGTACTATCCACCCCCACTCTCTGGACTTCCAAGGATCACCGAGGGATTCTACTTCCTATGCATTTGATTACTTTTCTCTGTTTCTCTGCTTTCAAGTGCCCCTTGTACCTCATACCTCAGGATAATCTCGCCGGAACGAGTTCACGATTCACGATTCACGGGTCAGTGTATCATAATGCGCATAATGTTATTATTAGTTAGCATTAGTATCAGTATTAGTATAGTCTAATTAAATCGTCAGACAATATTCTTTTTTCTTATTCCTCATTTTATAAATAGGTGGATAGTATTCACCTGCCTCGATCACTCGACTCGAACATACTTGAAGTAGCTAGTGATCGAAGTAGCCACCCACCCATATTAGGGTGATGATCGAGACCATTTGACTCATAGAATGTTGGCGCCTTTGGAGGCTGAAACGCTGCGCCTCAGCAGCATAGCAGCAATAAGTAATAACCAGTAAATTAAATAATAAATTAATTAATAAATATAGCTAAGCAATAAGTACAAGTACAAGTACAAGTACTCTGTAAACCACTCTGTAAACAGATCTGTACTGAACCACTAGTTACCCACTGTTCCCAAGTAATCCCCGATCTTCTCCACCCCTCCTCCTCTTCTTCTCAACCACCTCCCTCCCACTTCTCACCTCCCTCCCTCCACCTCCCTTCGTTCTCACACGAATGACGGATCTTCCTTGGTCGCTTTCTATTTCCCTCTGGCCATCCGACTGCTGCGCACCCTGTCGATGGCCGATTGGCTTGGTGCTAACCTCCCCTCGCGCCATCACTTGATTTATTTGGTACCTGCGCCTGCGCTTGTGCCATCATGGGCAATGTCGCTAGTCGCCTAGACGATGCGGGCAACTTGTTCTTCAAGGACCAGAATCGATGTATGTTCCCCGAGTACTCCTTCTTATGCTTTGAGGAGTAGGTATCTCGAGTCCTTTGCTGACTGCTTCTGACTTTAGTTTCCATCGCATCGGTCACCATAAGCAACTCCCGACGCCCTCTCTTGACCCTCTCCCCGAACGCGTTCCCTGCGGTACGCTATATAGCGAAGCGAGATGCTAGCGACGATACTCCTATTGAATATATCCAGGTACACTTTACCACAAATACAAGTCCCAAGTCCCAACCGTGGCTAGCTGGTTGCTAATTGCTAACCGCTAACTCTAGGACCCCGACGTCTCCTCTACTTCAATCCCAACCTTCTTACTCCGCCTCTCCAACGATGAGGAACTAATTTTCAACTTCACATTCATCCTCCGACAAACACCGACCGGTAACGTCGCCGGTTCGACCGTCAATGGCGTCGCGACTTCTCTCCCTGAGGTAACGAATACCAACCTCACCGGACTCACCTTCGCCCACGCGTCAAACTCCAAAGAACTCGATAATCTCATCACGCGTGAATTCCACGCAAATCCGAATCTACAGAATAATTCCAACGTACAACTAGTTGGCGATTTCTCCACCGATGGAACCCCTTCCGTCTCCTTCGACTGGTCATGGAGATGGAAACCTCCCAAAACAACAGAGGATAAAGGTGGTGGCTGGAGAAATAGTTGCAGTTTCTTGGACTATGATCAAAGGACAAATCGATTAAATACCCTCGCTCATTTCTCCTTTTGGGTACATAATTCTATTCGTCCCCTACCGAGTCCGCAGATAATGTCGCCAAACCTCGAATTACCCGTTCCTCCTCCCCGTCGTCGCATCCCCTCTACTCAGTCCGTTCTCTCACAGGCTAGCGATAGTGAGAATTTTTCAACCCCATACCTCCCTTCTTCGATTAGTCCGCCTGAGTCGAGTGAGGGTTTACCACCACCCCCTCCAACTGCGCCCCCGCCCCCACCCCCGGTCAAGGTTGATCTGGCCTCTCGTGCTGGAGAAGATATGAACGTGGAAGATGGGCCTTTATTCCGAGCCACAATGAAAGCCCTCGAACAAAAGACCGGAAATATGCGAGCGAAGATAAAGAAGGTGTTGAAAAAGGCAGAAGCAGCCCAGTCCGCTCAGTCAACATGCAACGAGGCCATGGAAGGATTTCTGGGATCGTTGAACGAAGCATCGACATCAAATGCGAACGCGATTCAACCGGCTCTCGATCACTATTTTGAAAAGATCGCTCGTCAAATTCAGAACTATGAGCAATTGAATGCTCTGCAATTACAAAAACTCGTCATCGAACCCCTCGTCAAGCTTTATCATAATGATATTAAGCAAGCGGAAGCTAAAAAGAAAGATTTCGACGAAGAAAGTCGTGATTATTATGCCTATGTCAGTCGATACTTGGGTCAACGACAAGATTCGTTGAAAGAGAAAAAGCGAGCAGAGAGCGACTCGAAATATCAAGCCAAGCGACGAAATTTCGAACTTCGCCGTTTCGATTATTCTTCGTTTATGCAGGATCTGCATGGAGGGCGCAAAGAGCAAGAGGTTTTGTCGCATTTGACTAAATATGCAGACTTCCAAGCTAAGAATTTCTTGGCGGCTGCCAAGACGATTGAAGAGATGGTTCCTCAATTGGATTCTTTGGTTCATGAGGTTAATCGTGCGGATAAGGAGTTCCAGTTTAAGAGGACTGAACGGGAGGAATTTCGAAGAGCGCTGGAAAAGAACAGTAACCCTTACCTTGAACCTGATGTTGTTGCTGGTACTTCGAATACCGCCGCCACCTCTACTACGGCTGCTGCGAATGGAGCTCCATCGAATGAGACGGAACTTGGCCGAGCTGATAGCACCGGCTCTCAACTCCGGGGTGTTATCAGCAACAGTTCTTCTGTTTCGTCTCAGGCTAATGCTGGCTCTGTTAGCTCGGCTGCTGGTATTTCTGCTCCTACTGGTAGTGCGGGATCGGCTAGTGGATCTGGTCAGAATCGGTTCAAGGGGATTCGAGATCTTGAAGAACCTGCTGCTTCTGGAAATGATCGTGTTGGTCAGCATCGCAAAGAAGGTCTTTTGTGGGCATTGTCTCGTCCTGGATCACATATTGATCCTAAGGGCATCAACAAGCAAGCATGGCATAAGTAAGTACTAGCCTCTTGGCATTGCTTAGCTAGTTTCACCTTAACCAACTAACATTTTCCCCACAGGTTCTGGATTGTCTTAGACCAAGGAAAACTTTCCGAATACAGCAATTGGAAACAAAAATTGGATCTACACATGGAACCCATTGATTTGCGCATGGCTTCTGTCCGTGAAGCGCGAAATGCTGAACGTCGCTTCTGTTTTGAGGTTATAACCCCGCAATTCAAGCGTATCTACCAAGCTACTTCTGAAGAAGACATGGCGACTTGGATTCGATCTATTAATAACGCACTACAAAGTGCCGTCGAAGGAAGAGGAATGCCACAAGCCCCGCCTGTTTCTTCGGAAAAGCCCTCTGGTCGTGACATTGGTTCCGTCCTTACAGGCAAAAGCTCTTCAGTATCAGGTCACCATGGTTACTCAAACAGCTCCAGCAACGCGAGTGGCGTGAACCGCCGCACGACAGTCGGTGCACGACCAAGCTACGTCCGCCACGATAGTAACAGCTATGAAGAAAACCCCGCCCGACTCCTCCAAGTAATCCGCGACGCCGACGAAGGAAACAACTGGTGCGCTGACTGCGGATCATCATCAAAAGTCGAATGGGTATCTATTAACCTGGGTATCGTCCTCTGCATCGAATGCAGTGGTATCCACCGATCCTTGGGAACACATATATCCAAAATCCGATCCCTGACACTAGACGTACATTCATTTTCGAATGATATCGTCGAAATCCTCCTTCAAATCGGAAATAGAGTCAGCAATATGATCTGGGAAGCAACATTAGATCAAACTATCAAACCAACCGCCTCATCAACTCGCGAACAACGACTCAAATTCATTACTTCAAAATATGTCGAAAGAGCCTTCGTCGAACCAGTCCCCTCACCACGATCCCGTTTCTCAACACCAGACGAAACTCTCCTCGCCTCCGTTAAAAAGAATGATATCCAAGGCGTTCTTTACGGTATTGCTCTGAAGGGAAATGTAAATGTCCCCGATCGATCTCGAAGTACACCTGCTATATTCCTCGCTTTAGCAGCTACAGATCCTGCATCTCCTGCCTCAACGATGACGCCCTCAGGATCAGCTACAACATCCGCGTCAAGTATTTCGGCACGAACATCAACAAATAATAAAACCATCCCTTTCCCCATGGCCGAACTCCTCGTTCAAAATGGTGCTGAAATTCCACCCCAACCACCCTCCATCCCACTCAGTCCAGCTGCCCAGTTATATTTAAGTCAACGTGTTGCGAGAAATCCGGGCTTTGCTTCGATTCCGACGCCGCAGTCGCAAGTGCAGTCGCAAGTGCCGAATGATACTCTCGGCTCGTTACCGACTATTCGTTCTTCGAGTAAGGATGGTAGTGGAGGTTTGGGCTCGCAGCAAAGTGATAAAGAGAAGGAGAAGGATAAACTTTCGAAGAGAGGGAGTGCTGGAGCGAGATTTGCGGGGAAGGTTGCTTCTCTGAGCATTGATCGATGATTTTTTTTTCTTCTTTCTCTCTTCTTTTCTTTTCTTTTCTTTCTACTTTACTTACTTACTTTCTTACTCATGAGGTTTTCTTATGAGGGTGGCTTTTTATGATGATGGATTGGATGGATTGGATTGGACTGGGTGGATTGGTTGGTTAGTACATATTTGAACGAAGGGCTTGCTTTTGCCCTTCTTTCTTGCTTCATTTTTTTTCTTTGATTATTTTGTGGTCATTCCCCTCTCTTTTCTCTGGTCGAGTCTTGTCTTGTCGTGTCATGTCCATGTCCAGGTCATTATTCCATTATATGAGATTTGGATTGTATGTTGTATGGATTGAATGGATGATGAACGGATCATGGATCGAATGATGGATGGATGGATGGATTAGGAGAATGGCGCTAATTTTAATTATATTCCCTTCTGATGAGATGAGATTCGTATGAATATTGCATTTCCTTTCTCCTTTCTCCTTTCTCCTTTCTACCTTGACTTGTGTCTCTGACTTGGCTTTCTCCTGTGATGATTTTTTTCTTTCTTTCTTCTGTATGGATGGATGATGGACGGTTGTACTAGGGTGGTTTTTGGATATCACGAGTGAACTCATTGCTTTGCTTTTCTTTTCTCTTCTTCTTCTTATCCTTGGGGCTGAATCACCCTTATATTCCTGTGTCGCTTCTACAGTGGGTGGTTGCTTGATATGGCATTGCTTGGATTGGACTGGATTCTTTGAGAAGTATACTCGTATAGCTTATAACTACATATAGGTAGCTTGGCTTATAGCTGCATTCTCTTAAAGACCTTTCTCTCTTGTCATGGAGGGTACTACGTCTAGTATAGTTGTATACTCCCGACCATGAAATTTCATAGACACAGACATAGTAATAGCATTGCAGCACTATACAATTAATTCATAAATATTCTGGCTCGTAATTCAGTACTACTAAAAATAAAGGATTCACCCCGAATCTACCGACGGCGACACTAGTGCCACTATAATATGGTAGTACTGTACTCCATACTATAGGGCTGGATTACACGCACAAATCGGACTTCGCCTATACCACGGCTACATACTCCGCAAGCCCACAACTATGCACTGAAATATGCTTTCCTGATATCAAATGTCGCTGCCTGAAAGTGGCAATCTTCATTCCTGTCGTGATGCGATGGCCATGCTCAATACCCACATGCACGGAGGACAGGATGGGGCGGTGGCGTCTGGCGTTTGGCGCCAATGTCGATCTGTCGGAATGTTCAGTCGTACCTAGTGTAGTCAGCGTAAGTGCCTAAGATTGAGATTGATGAATTGGAGCATGGATACTTACATACTTACAGACCAGGCCAAGGCTTGATCTGAGACCTACAAGGGATACTTTGCATACCTTCTTAGTATAGTAATTACTAAGGGATAATTTCAAATTATAGACCCACGATTATCACTGAAGTTAACATAATCAAGTTCTACGTAGCACAGTAAATGTGACATCCGACAGAAGTACTATACTTACTTCACTAGGTAGTGACTAGACTGGAATGTGAACTGAACTGAACCAACCTCACTCCTTTACAAAAGTACATACAATATGCCCACGCATGCCCACGCATGCCCACGCTTAACGAAAACGAGACTGCCGTGAGGGGTGAAGCTAGACCTGCACAGCGCTACATTAGTTACTCATATCTCTCTGTTGAGTACTTAGCGGCCCCGCTTGACCTTAGCCTTGGCCTTGGCCTTTCCCTTGTTAATCCCTGCAGATGCTTATTCCCTTTTCCCTGTCGGGAATAAGCTGGGTCTTGGCCACACGGCGCACGGCGTTTGAGAACCGATTGACCAATCGTGAGTGGCTTTTGTGTTGATCACCGTTCGATCTGCGAGGACTTGGGTATTTGAGTCAGGAACGGGGCTGTGTTGAGGGATATGGGTACAAGCTGGTGCTACTGTATGGGGTATACCAAATATACCAAATATACAACTACTACACAAATACCTAGTGCTATTCTCTGTTTGCCTTTAGGTACTGTGAGTCACAAGCTACCCGGCCACCCCCAAAACACATAATAACTGCGATAATTTTACAGCCTCATATCTCAACAGCTACAGGCTATTTCTAAGTGTAAATCGGAGTATGGATTTGAATCGCTATAAAGAATAATATATTAAAATCTTGAGTGGTTTAAATTATTATTTAATAAGATTACAATAAAATACGTCGTATTTTATAGATTACAAAGATAGATATCTATATCTTGGCTACTAGAATATCTGTTTATTATATCTTTCGTAGATGAGCTACTGGTGTAACTCCGAACAGAACATTCTAATTATAATCTCTCAAATCAATATGGTTGTTGATATATGAGGTTGTAATTTATCGCATTTACTATGTGTTTTGGGGTGGCCGGGTAGCTTGTGACTCACGTTACTGTATGTAGTAGTACGCGTGAGTGTAATTCAGTAGATCCAGTAGATCCATCTTCATGGTCTGGGAGGAACCGCCCTGTCTGCAAGTGATCAAAGCTCTCCAGATGATAATCATCTAAGTACTCGGTAAGTGCTGTATGAAGTAATGCCCATCCTTGCCGTACTTGCTGTACAGTTGTAAGTACTATGACATGTGTGGAGGCAAGTGTCTCAGTTCCTGTCCCATCTCCATCTCCATCTCCATCCTCACAATGTGACCGCATGTTCCGTAGACACAGTACGGTACATAGTACATGAACGCAAACCATTTCCATTGTGGTATAGCTACACCAGTGGCGTATAATAGTTTCATGTAGATACCCTGTATCAATTCGAGCTCATATTCTGATTTCCTCCGTAATGGATTGGTCAAAGTGGCTTCTGGTGGGGAGAGGGCGTCAGGAACGTGGAGTGTGACGTCATGGCTCTGTTGTGGCTGATGGCGTTGGCGTTGCTCGTGGTGATCGTCAATTGTCGATCATTCAACAAAGAAAGTACAGTAATGATATGTAGGTTCAGTACTAAGTACTGTACATGGCGAGGTTCAGCTTGAAATTGAGGTCATGGTGAGGTGTTGATGCCCATTCTGCTTTGTCACTGTTGGTGTACACTCTGAATGCTGTAGGGATTGGGAAATTCAGATCCTGAGGATCGGAATACATGGTTGGAGGATCGGGAGCTATCGATCGGTCAAGAACCATCGATTGTTTTTGTCATATTGATGTTGGTTCCACGGTATGGATGGCTTTGGAGGACGGTGTACAGTGCTCCATCTAGTTATACTAACACTGCTGTACGGAGTAGCCGAGATGAGTGTGGATAACAACCGCAAGAAATAGACGATCCGACTCCGAGTGGCGAAAGACGGTGACTTTCATTAACCAGGACCTGTTATTTCTGTTAGAGTAATGTACTCTCAGTTGTTGAGGTCGACTGGATATATACTCCGTTCTCGGTTGTAACTACTTTGTATGTCTGCACTGTGCTACAGTATGTGCATCAATCACATGACATAGAGATATAATCCGGGGCACAGAAACAGTTTATGATTGGCAGATGGCAATGGAGTCTTGTAGTGGAGTGCCTATGAATGCACAGGGCAGTCGGAGAACAACCAGGAACAAAATATTGTAGATTGACCGAACAATAAATATTTAGTCTATAGTCAAAACTTCAGAAGTTTACCAGAGCTATAGCTAGACGCAAGGCGGAGAGGAGTGGCTTTATTCTGCCATCGCGGGTCTCTATACCAAGGACTGTATACAGTAGCACTTCGCTCTTTCACCATCACCTTGACCTTCATCAGTACGGAGTACCTTCACCACTTTCATCTAAACTCCCTCATCTCCCCCATGAGTTTGCCACCGCACCAACCTCTTAGTACATATGGAGCTATGGAGACAGGGATTCCTTACACAAATGGCATCTCTGTATATCCAAAGTGATCGTCAAGTGGGGATTTTGATTGGTTAGGGTCCCATGCCGAGGAACGTCTTTGGTGGAGCCCTACCGAGCTGCAACCTCGTCTGCTTCGTCTCTCGCGCCTCAAGCTTCCACATCGGCCCATTCTCCCTGATTTCTGAGCTTCTAATTGGACAACCCTAGTGCTCGACACTATCCACTCTCGCACCATTTCCTGTTTTATTTCAGTACTTGTTGCTATGCTGCAGCCCCAACCGGTGGGGGACCGTTCCAGAGGTACGAAGAGTACGGAGTAATTGGTGTCAAGTTCCCACTCCAATACTGACCTCCTCCCACGAGGTCGAAATACACCTTCTGCGGCGGGTTCCCGCCGCACCCGACACAGTGGTCTGATCGACCTGGTGCCTTGGGTCGCCTCCGAGACTCTATTTCGGGTTCGGCAACCCTGTGCGACCAACTCTGCAGATGCATCTTTGCATTTCTGGCAGGTCGTACATGCGTACAGTACGTGGGTTAGGCTTGCATGCGTGGAGGTATTGATACTTCGTACCAGTACCTACGCTACGAGGGGATACTTTACACCTCTAGCGCTAACGTGGTAATCGCTTGGACCCGCGCCACTGCGGGATTTGAATGGATTAGGCTCCACCTCATTCAGGGTGGGATCATGATCGAGTCTAGTGGGAGCGTACCGGCCAGTACGGAGAACATACCCAAGTATGCGCAACAAACTGCCCAACAATTGTACAATTGTTGTTGTACAGTAGTACTCCGTACACAAGGCGGATGTACGGAGTACACCTGATTCTCGACCCTTCCTTTTCTTCTTCCCCTTGCGCCGGGTAAAGCCATCCGAGAGAGGCCGAGTTCCGAAGCTGGACAATCTAGAGCGTTAGATGCAGCTTTCTTCGGAATGCCCTTATCATGGAAGAAGGTACAGTAACGCATTGCCCCAATGTCTGGTTGGAGTACTACCACTTTTTTCCCACTTTATTGTTTTCCCCTTTTGTACGATGTGTACACCTGTCCTTCTCCACCTTTCCACCTTTCCCCCCTTTGAACCCCATCCTAACCCACCCCTGACAGTGGCGAACCGGAGAATCACCGCCACAGATGGTTCCGCCATCTGTATTGGGCGCTCGAATTTGTAGATTCGTGGTCCCTTCCCACATTTGTCGCGGTGCTTCATGTGCCAATCGCAATTTTGTTTCCGGGACCTTGTCGGGGCTTTCCAAAAAAGAACTACGGAGCACTGCACCCATGAATTGCCCATGCCCATTGTTACGATCAGCAGATGCTTCGCCACTATCCACTGCTATCCCTCAGATGGCATTGACAAATTCCAGTGACATTTCGGTATCATTGGTTTGTGTTGGCCAAGACTTGAATGTTATTTTTTTTTTCCTTTTTTTTTTTTACTTCATTTGAATCATCTGAACATGCATCCGCGGATCGGTCAAGCCTCAGTCCCCACGGCCCCCGTCGAGCCACTTCCACTTTTCCGCATGATTTGAAAAAAATTGAAGGAAAAGTGAAGTTTCTCAAAATAAAAACACAAAGCACCTCCACCGTTGAATGACAAGCATTTGTCACTGCAAGAGATCCATAGACGTGGATCAGCGGAGGCAGCCCTCCTTCTGACAAAAACTGCCTCAGACCAATTGATATGCTCCCACTGACTCGCACACAATACCTTTGACCCACTGGAAGTATACTCCTCCGAACCGTGCCAAAGGGCTATCTCCGATCCTCTTCGGTCCCATCCGCACTGGAGACTCGTGCCTTCTGGGTACTTGGTCCAATTTGTCACTCTTCAGCCACATCTTGCCAAGGAGACATCGGGTGCCCGAAGCCATCGAGTCCGCCACTGGACCATTGAAAAGCTAGGTTCGGAGGGGGGCTGTCAGCAAGGCATCGGTGCGTGTGTGCGCGTGTGTGTGTGTGTGCATGTTTATCTATGTAGAATTGGGGCTCTTTTCTCCGTTTAGTTTCACTTCTCTCTAATATTTTTCGGGTGCTTAATTTTTTTTTTCTTTTTCCTTTTTTTCCTGTTGTGAGTCTTCAACTGCCTCCACCCGGCTCTTGACGGCGAACTAGTCAAGTATATCTTTCGTCCAAACCGAAGGTCTAGGCCGGGGTCGATTCTCGACTGTCCTTACATCCTATTTTAGCTCAGGGTGTGTGCGCATTTGTCGCAATCCACCCCTCGGCTCCCTCGTTGGATCTCTATCGTGAGTGTGTCCAAGCTTGCTTGTTGTGCCTAATGCCTTTACCCCCCTCCTTCAATTCTCTCTAACTGGTCACACAGGAATTCGGCCTTTTCCTCCTAGTTTTTTCCTTGTTCACACCTCATCGGTATGTTTTTTCTTTATTTTGTTTTGTCTTGCACAGGTACAAGTCCAATTACCCAGCTCTTCCCAGCTGCTCCTTGAACAAGGCCTTCGTTCTCCCGCTTCTCAAAAAACCCCCAGCCATTTCTTGTGCGGAAGAATCTCAGCCGGACTCTCATGAAACGCGAGAAACGAGTCATTGCATTTTGTGGAGTTATCACCCCTCGGAGCTGACTGGCTAAGCCCTATTTGTCCCTGGCGGTGCATGATTTCCCCTTCGAGGTCAAGTTCCAGGCGAAGACCAGGCTTACGGCTCAAAGCTTTACTTTCGTGATGAAGCAAGCCCCCCGGAAGATAAACCGGCGCCCCTCTCTCTTCTTGACTGGCCCCGAAGGATTGACACCCGAGTGCTCCACTAGCGCGAATCCCTGCGCGCATCTATATTTTCCTGTTTACCTCGTCCCACCTCGTGCATTTTTTTTTGCCCAATTTCTTCTTGGAGGAAGGGGGAGTACTCCCTTTCACTGTCTGTCATAATGAGCCACAATGTGGCGCTCCCTTAAACATACCGATCTATCCTCGCTTTCGCTCTCGCTTGGGCGATGCATGCAATCTCGATGCTGCTGCAGTTCAACTACTTCCGTCCCCCGCCTCTCTCTCCTGCGAGTGAACCCTAACCCACTGCAATCTTGAATTATTTTTTTGATCACTTTGTTCCTGCTGGCAAATCCCTAGCCCTGTTACGGTCCCCTATCACATGGCGAAGTGTGGTGTTTTGCTTTGGCTCGTCCCACTTCCCTCGCACCGTGGCTTTTCTTTCTTCATGGTCCCCCCACTAACAAGATATTGTTTTGGGCAGACGAAGAAACCAGGGCAACTTATTGGTTATAACTTGCAGCTTCCGCCTTTCTGCACAAATATTTCATTGTGCAAGAATATAGCTGCTGATCTAAGCACTTTAAAGGTGCTGAGGTCTTTAGTGGTCATCAAGTGAGAATTGGGTGGACCACTGCCTTAACCCCTAGGTACTCCTTATAAAATCCCAGTGGGAGGTTTTTACTTGGTCTACCCATTTTCACTCATCTTACGAACCGGGCCCCATGGGTGATGTTTCTTCTGGAAAGGTCAACTCAATCCGAGGGACTGATGGGGTACCCACGGTCGAGCCCGATGTTTCGAAAACAGCTGGTATGCATCAGCCTAGAGAAGCAGAAAGAACATCGCTAATTTCTATCCACAACAGGAAACACAAATGCAAAGCCCACACAACCAGTAACAGCACCAGTTCCAGCTCCATCAGCAATTCCAGTACCAACACCACAACCCGCCAACTTCGCATCAAGCCCAGCACGCTTCCAACCCCATGCTCAATATGCGACTCAGTCCCCTATGAACATGGGCAATATGGCTTATGCACTCCCGGGACATCAATCAACAGCTTCACCATATGATCACCTCCACCACTACCCCGGTACACATGCCCAGGGGATGGTGTATCCCATGGGGCCGATGGGACATTACCCAGGTCAACACCCGGGTACAGCAGTCCCATACGCAGTTCCTTACGGACCGACTCCAACATTTTCTCCATACCCCATGGCCCAACACCCCGGAGCTGCCCAACACGGCAGTCCCTATCCTCCATTCATTTCTAGCCCATCGATGCCGAATATGAGTGGACCTTCACCGACATATGGGGCTGGATATTACCATCCAGGTTACAACGCTTCTTACGGACCGGCAACCCATCCCCCAGTTCAAATGCGACAACCTATCCGTCAGAGCAGAGGATCATCTACGAGTCCGTCGAAGAGAGATGAAAAGCAGTCGGTCGAGGAGTATGACGTTTCGAAGACTATCGTTGATGGATCGAACCCGATGAAATTGGGTGTGAATAGTGGTATGCCACAACCCTGAGTCAGGGCCGTTTCAATCACGTTAAATTGAACCTCGCTAACAATTCTGCTGAATAGACTCAAGCACCCCATCATACACAACCTCCTCAACACCAAACCCACCCCGAGGACCACCCCGCAAACCAAAACAATCCGGACACGCCCTCTGGGTAGGAAACCTACCACCGGGCGCAAGTGTAATCGATCTAAAAGACCATTTCTCGCAAGAAGCCACCAACGATATCGAATCCGTCTTTTTGATTTCGAAGAGTAATTGTGCATTCGTGAATTATAAGTCTGCGCCCGCTTGTTCGGATGCTTTGACTAGATTTCATGATTCGAGGTTTCAGGGTGTTAGGCTTGTTTGTCGATTACGGAAGGGGTTTACGGCTCCGGGGTCGGGTGTTAGTGGATCGAAGTTAAGGGAGGAATCGACGTTGGAGGGCTCTGCAAATGCAAGTGCAGCTGTGAGTGAAGATGGAAATGTGGCTTCGGAGACGAAGCAGCAGATTCAGACTCAGGTTCAGGGCCAGATTCAAGGACAAGGCCAGGCTATCACACAAGATTCGGTTTCTGGCAGTAGATCTGTTGATCGATATTTTATCGTGAAGAGTCTTACTGTTGATGATCTTGAACTCAGCAAGCGAAGTGGAATCTGGGCGACACAGTCTCATAACGAGACTAATCTGAACCAAGCTTTCGAGGTGAGTACTTGTATCTTCGCTTCCCTCTTACCTGAAATTTTCGAAGTAACCTAACATTTCCTTTTCTTGTTCACCTGAATAGACCACAGAGCACGTCTACCTAATATTCTCCGCCAACAAATCCGGCGAATATTTCGGCTACGCACGCATGCTCTCACCAATCTCCGACGACGAAGATCTAGCATTAGAAATGCCAACACGACCCGAACCTGCCTCGACCACCATCGTGGAGGAACTAGAAGTCACACTCACACCCGCAACAACCTTCGCACCAAAGGGTCGAATCATCGACGATTCTGCGCGCGGGACTATATTCTGGGAAGTCGAGTCTGAAGAAGATCTTGACGACGCGCGTAGTGAGCGCAGTATAGAAGGAGGTGGAGGAGGAGGGTGTGAAGAGGAAGAACAGCAGAGTTTTGGTAAACCGTTTCGAATTCAGTGGTTGTCTACGGAACGGGTGCCGTTCCATCGAACGAGGGGATTGAGAAATCCTTGGAATGCGAATCGGGAGGTTAAGATTGCGAGGGATGGGACGGAGATTGAGACGGGGGTTGGGAGGAAGTTGGTTCAGTTGTTTCATTTGGTGTAGGCATACATAGGGTATATATTTGTATATCCTGAGGGTAGTACACCTTACTGATAGCATTGGGTGATGGTGCATGGTGGGTGCATGGTAACTTATGAGGTATGGCATGATTGTTTGCAGTGATTGCCTACATAAACTGGGAAACGAGTAATACATGATGTACAATGATTTAGTACGACCTGATAGTATCAGTATATACCCGCAGGGACGCGGATCTCGTACTATGAGTGACCTAGTTATAACTACATATTTTACTATAGTGATCGATTTCTACCTTCAACAGGGAACTATCCGAGATTGAGACGCATTTTAAAGACATTCCTGTAACAACCAATTGGGGAATACCGGGTCAGTATGTCTCAAGAACAGCAATAATGTGTTTCTTGTCAGCCTTGATATGAATGAAGAGATTATTTATTAATAGGTTGTGACCCCTTCCCCACTCTTAAGTTGGCGTAGCGGAAGTTCCGCTATGCTAACTATTAGGCCTTTTGACGATATTGATCCCTTGAGCATATGTACTTACCACGCCATTCATTCCTTTCTACGACCATTACAGCAAGTATTGTATACATCATCATATAATTATTGTACAAAACCAGGCGAATGAAGACTGCAGCGTGTCAAGTCACGTGTATTTATTGCAGGGGTATATTCAAAGTCCATTTCCAGCTCTGTTTTCCAATCTAACACATTATCTGCCAACACAGCCTGTAAAGACTGCGACCTCTTATAAAAATTGGAAATTGTCCAAATATTGCGATATACTGTGGCTACCAGAAGGGTTATGGGAGAGTGTCTGGGCTATGTTTTAAACGATACAAGTCTACGCAAATCGAAATGGTTAATTCTCTGCGTCTTGGCAAGAGTGCTTGATATACTTGACTATATTTCTAGTATCTATAGTATAGTATACCTTGTAGTATAATGTACTACACTATAGCAGGGTACATCAGATGATGATCTTACGATATTCAATCGTGCAATGTACACACAATCTGGTCTAACCTAGTCTAACCTACCAATCTACGGCCCTAGTGATCAACCAATAATCGTGTCTAATTCATCTCCACTTCCTAAAGCAGCTCCGGTCAGCCAATCTTCATCCACAACAATGCATCATCACCATGCTGACTCATCACCCACACTTCCGGATTAGGAAATAGCGCCACTTCCCCGGAATTTGGGCTGAGCTTAGTCGGAGCTTCCCCTCTTCTTCACATTCTCTCCCTCTTACATCTTTCTCATTTTCACATTAACATCTATTCGCTACTCGCTACTCGCTACTCATCTGCTGCTACTACTTTAATCCCTGCAACCCTATCCCACAGATTAGGGTTCCCCGCTTTGATCATCATCTTCCATCTCCCTGATTACATACCACCTCCCTGATCTACCATCTCTCTTTCACTCTCCATCACTCCATCACTCCACAATACCCACACACCACACCACCCACCCACACAACTACCAGCAGTTTCTGCTCTCATCCATTCGATTCATTTATGAGAAGGGCGGCGAGTCCGTCCGAGCTCCTCTGTCTTCCATTCGATCCGCTTTGCTAGTCTGTTGACCTCGCCATCACTTCTTCTTCCACCACTCCCATCCAACTCTGTACTACCCACCACCACCACAATGTCCAACGACCGATCCTCCCCTATCAATGTCCCCGGCCCCGAATCTCGTCCCCGTCGAGCTTCCATCGCCGATCTCTTCTCAAAGCAGCCTGCCAGTAACTCCTCTGCTAGACAACCACAGGGACAAGCCAACCAACAAGCCAGTCAACGACGCCTCTCCATCACCACTCTCGGACTATCCGGCTCACCAACCCAAACCTCAGCCTTTGGAAATCAAAATTTTCGTCGTGGAAGCATGTCCAGCTCCTTCGGCTCGAACGCCCCAAACGCCGAAGATGCAGTCGCCGATGACCCAGACAGCTCATCCCCCGGTGCAACCCCCAGCTCCCCCTGGGCCCGAAGAGTCTCCTTCGGTGCCCAAGCTCTCCGTGACGCTCGTGCCGGAAGCATAGGAAATGGTAGATACCCTCCCCTAGCATCTCGTTCTGGTCCCGGCCCTAGCCCTACTGGCCCTACTGGCTCTTTGGCAGGGGCTCGGCGTTCGCCTCCGGCAAACGCCACCCCTACCGCTGCTGCCCAAACCCGATCTTCCGCAAGTACTTCGTCTCCATTAGATGAGAAATCTAACCCGTCCCGCCGAGTAGGCGAAGGTTTCAACTGGTCCGAAGCCCTCCGATCGCGAGCCGAGAGAGCCCCTTCCATTGGAGGTTCTATCTCGCAGCCTTCCTCGGCAACTCGTCAATCGCATAATCATCAGCGTGCCGCTTCCATTGCCTCCATGGAACAGCCTGTTAGGGAAATCCCTAAGCAACCGAAACAGAACAAGCCCGATTTCTTCCAGGAGAAGATTCTACGTGGTGACTTTATGGATTAGGTTTTTGCATACACTACATCTACTACATATTGTTTATCTTGCCTACTCCAGCTGATGATCAAGTTGTTTTAAGCTTGCCATCAGCTGAACTCTTTACCAGCGTACTTTCCATTACTTTCACCATGTGTTTTCTACTATGTTGGGGAATTGAAAATGGCTCCACTTACCATCTTATTTCCTTTTTCTATTTCTTTATGCCTGTCTCGCAATAAGCGAGCAAAGAAACCAGGCGGGCACTCATTTTTTGCGTTGATATTTGGTTGTTTCTTTCGAATGCTTCTAAGCTTGTTTTTACTATTTCCTCATCCTGGTGCTGGGGATTGATGATATCTGGATATGACCAAATTGACATGATGTTCACAATTACTTAACAATTATTTAACATGAAACAAATTGTTTTAACTATCCACGTACTATCAGGTAGCATACATGAAATATCTCGATCATTGGTATGTACATTCTACCATAAGATCCCAACCTCTCTCTTCTATTATTTTCCTCTTCATTCGTCTCTTTCACTTGTCATGTCTTCTCTTTGGTTATCTGCTTCATCTCATTTCTGCTCAAGCCCTGGAAGGCCCAGCACTACTTCCACCGACCACCTCCTCATGCATATGAGCCGGATCCTCCGCCTGCTTCTTCCCACTAGCACTCTCCTCCTCCCTCTCATAACCCTCCGCAACATTCCTATCCATAAGTTGAGCAGTAGTAAGTTGATGTTCCGGAGCCGGTGGCTCCCACTTACTACTCTCCCAAGGCTTAACTCTCATAACATACATCATATCCATCTCTTCAAGCGTCTTATCCTTACCCTCAATAACAAAGAAGAAGACCACAAGGACCGCAAAGAACAAACATCCCGCAAAAACATACCCATACGCAAAATCAATATCATGCGTAATAAATGGCGTAAAGAATCCAATCAGGAAATTCCATAACCAATTCGATGCTGTCGCCATGGCCATTGCTCGAGCACGATACCGTGATGGATAAAGCTCTGCGACAATTGCCCAGACCATTGGTCCCCATGTCATTGCGAATCCGGTGATGAAGAGACAAGCAAATACGACCATTGCTTTTCCGGCTCCGGGGGTGTTGGATGGTGTTTCGATGTCGAGACTGTAGTGGCCGACTGATGCGAAGATTAGGAAACAGACGAACATCCAGATTCCGCCTGTGATAAGTGACTTGCGACGTCCGAAATGCTCGATTACATAGAGTCCTCCGAATGTTGTGCCGAAGTTGACGCCGCCCAGAATCATTTGGGTTACGTATGTGTTGCTTATTCCTGCGCCGTTGAATATAACGGTGCCCTAATATCAAAGAGGTTAGCTTGTTATCCCCTATAGTAAGGTTGCCGAGGGCCTCGCTGGCCGAGATATACTCACATAGTAAAAGAAATAATTAGCACCAGTCAACTGTTGAAAAGCCTGAAGCACAACCCCCAAAACAATCCGATACGGCATACGCGGTGCTTGAAACATTTCAATCCAACCATGCCAACCACCCTTGGATCCTTTCTCAGCTTCCTGCTGTTCTTGAATCTCAAGCAATTCATGCACGATAACACGATGATTTTCAGAAACACCGTATAACTTTGACATAGTCTTTTTAGCGGTTTCTGCTCGACCGAGTCGATAATCGTATCGTGGACTTTCGGGGAATAAGAGGATTCCGAATCCTAGCAATAGACCCCAGAGAAATGTTATTCCCAGTGGAATTCGCCATGAGGCTGTGTTGTCCATTGATTCTGTGCCGAAGTTTATGCAGTATGCGACAAAGATTCCGAGGGTTACGAAGAGTTGGTAGGAGCTGTGATTGTTAGCAAAAGAATCCTGATTTAATTGTCCAAAACATGGACATGATTATGGGATTAAATCCCATGGGGTTTTGTTGAACGTACCAAACCATAGCTCCACGAATATGTCTAGGAGAAATCTCACCCTGATACATAGGAACAAGTAACGAACAAGCACCGACTCCAAATCCCGTAACGAATCGACCCATCATCATCTGATACCATTTTCCAGCTGGAGCAGTGATCTGAATGATCAATCCAACGTGTAGAATTACACACCAGAAGAAAATTGACCATTTACGGCCGATTCGATCGGCTAGTGGTCCGGCTATAAGTGCTCCAATGAGTGTTCCGATTGAGAGCTGCGAGCGTCAGCGCTGTCCCTATTACTTCTGGGATATAGTATTATTAGCATTGCTAGACTGGAGCAGACTCACCATAGAAACAATCAATCCAGACCTAACATTACTAAACTCATAACTCCCATCAGGTTTCAACTGAGCATACCGCTCCTTATAATTCTTCATTTCAAGGAATCCAGATATTTGACCCGTATCATAACCGAAAATGATTCCTCCGATTGAGACGAAGGCACCCAAGGTAAGAGATCGCCATGTTACCCAGGGAACTTTACTTTCATCGAAGGAGGAGCTTCGGCGTTTTTCGTTGTCGAAACTGCTGCTTGGGATGCTGTTGTTGTTTGGGATGGTGTTTGGGTTGTCGGCGGTGTTTGTTGAGAGGTTGGTTAGAGGGGGGGAATTTGTTTCTTTTTCTTTGTTGAAGGGGTTTATGGATTTCATTTTTTCGGCTGTGATGTTGGGAGGTTGGTAAATTTGGTGGATTTGTTGGAATGCTGATTTGCTGGTGGTTTTGGTTGTATTGAATTGGATCAGTTCATACCATCGACCAGATGGATCGAAAGATATCTTTATCGAAAGCGCCACCCTTCCATAAATAAGATAGAGTGTAGAGTGAAATGCGGGGAGAATGAGAAATATCTCATTCCAATATTTAATATTTAAATGGACAGAATAAATGTGGACTGGACATCTACCAGTGATTCATACTTGCCACGTCCGGCTTGCTTCTTGAATGGAGTTCGTCATTGATTGAGGCGGGACGAGTGGCTAGGACAGTTTAAAGTGGACTGAGACTGCTAAAGTAAGTACTTAGGATTTAACTTATTACTGTTAAACCGTACTATACTATTGTGACTATTGTGTATTACAAGGGAGCTATAACCTGAGCTGTTTGTTACTGCATAGATATCTATTAGTTGAATCTTGGGTTATACAAGCTACCCCTGCCCTCCCAACCTATTAAAAACTTCACTTTAATCCAAGCCACCCATGAACCAGTGAAATGTTTCCAATAAATGCATTCCTCTTTTTCTTTTTCTTTAGTTTTTGCTTTTCGCTGTCTGCTGTTTTGCTGCTTCATTCCGTCATCAATTACCAGCGGCGGTGGCCAAGTCGTGACGTCAACCATTGACCAAGGTTCGTTAGTTGCAGCTACATAATGCATACAGTTTACAATGATCTACCCCGGAGAAAGAGAAAGAGAGAGAGATTTACGATTTGAATTTACTGGGAGGGCGTGGCGAATTGAATTCTGGTTCTAGGTTGAGGGGGTGGAGGCGTGAGGTGAGGCGTTAGGGTTATGTTGGCTGGGGCGATGGGGGATCCTTGGTTTATATGAAGAGCGGCGAGGTATAACAACTACCTGTAGTATGGTTATTCTACTTATTCTTCTAGATAGATTGACAGTAATGATAGAATAAATTCAAATATTATTGATTCAATGTATTCAAAGTGAGTTCAAGAAACGAATATAACCTAGTAGTGTACTAGGAATTACACCTCCACCTCCACGATCAATCAGTCAGATATAAGATAGTCCCCTAATAAGGAATACCATTGGTCATGAGCTGGAACTGATCATAACCCTTCGTCGAAACACTCATATAAGACTTCTTAACAAGATCACGCATATACTCGGCCGCATCTCTCTCCGTCTTCTCAAGAACGAATCGATCACGGAAATTCTTCAGCGTCTCAGGCTTGAAGCATGGTAATCCGCTATCAAGCATCAGCGACACAATATGCGCCAATTTAGTGCAGTATGGTCGTGAGGCGAGGAAGGCTTTCACGACCAGGGACTCGAACCAGCGGTATGGTTGGGTGTTGGTTGGGTTGTGCGAATTGTGGCCTGGAAGACTGATTCCTGATGTTCCGCTGGGATGATGGGCTGGGTTGTGAGTTCCGCTCATTACGGCGACCATTTCGGAGGTGAGCTTGAATGGTGCGCGTTCGAATCGGACACCACCTGGTGCGATGTCGAAACAGAAACCGAAATCAATATGGATGATGTGTCCTGCGTCGTCGACCATGATGTTTCCGTTGTGTCGATCCTTGAATTGGAGGAGGAAGGATATCACGGAGTATGCGGCCATACTCTTGACGAAGTTGGTGCGGGCTTCTTGGAAGCGAATTGAGTCTTCTCCGCCGTACTTCGAGACGAAGTAGTCGTATAGACCGTTGACAGCCTCACGTCCTAACATGTCTCGCGAAATTGAATTCGGCAGAACGTCGATCACACCGCAGCCTGGCGCGGTAGATGTAACACGGTATGGGAAAACCCAGACATCTAATCCGACGCTTGAGAAGATACTACGGAAGGCAGCAATCATCTGCAATGCAAGCATATCCTGACGGCAGTCATCACCGACCTTGAAGATAGCTGATTGCCAGATTTCATACGTTTCCTGCTCAGCTTCCTTCGCACGAACGGCCAGCTGGTGCTTCTCAGCATCGCGAGCAGCCTTGGCCTCGAGACGAGGTCGAGTCTTTTGAATGCGGAAAGTAGCCATGTAAGGTGCCTTTGCGTGACTTTGAAGAGGCTTGCCGGATTTCCGATCGATTCCAACAACAACACCGTCGGGGTTACTGGGAAGGTAAACTCCAACCTCGACCTTGATCTTGCGCAATTCTTCCTCGATCTTTTCCTTCTTCTCGGGCTTGCTTCGCTTGATGTAGGGACGAAGTTTACCAGAGACGCCGGTGATCTCACTGAAGAAAGAGAATTCACGTTCGTAGAAGTCACGCTCCTCGTTAGAGAAGCTCGAGATCAGGTTGTCCATGAAGCGGTCCAGAGTTGGTTTGAGAGGGTCTGGAATTTGAGAATCCTCATCCTTGTAGGAGTTGGCCTTCATGTTCCAGATAACCTGGTGAGCAAACAGCTGCGACAACTTAGCAGTCTCAAGAATGTACCGCTCAACGTATCCAAGAGCATCGTATCGAAGAGCTTGAACCAGTTGAGGAACGAAGTAGAAGCGAACATCAATGGAATGA
Organism: Penicillium sumatraense; assembly: GCA_020086695.1. Classification (NCBI taxonomy): domain Eukaryota; kingdom Fungi; phylum Ascomycota; class Eurotiomycetes; order Eurotiales; family Aspergillaceae; genus Penicillium; species Penicillium sumatraense. The sequence continues at coordinate 47,027 of JAGIKU010001511.1, read as the reverse complement.
CTCTCCAACGCGCGCATTGCGTACTGCAGAATGAAAGGATGGTTTCCATAAGCGGGCAAGAAGTAAGTCAAGGCCTCGCCCGGGTTAACAGGTGCCCAGTACAGCAGATACTAGAAAACGGTTAGATCAGACAGGTGAAAAACTCGGGTGTCGAGAGAACAAACCTTCAACTGGAAGTTGACATCCGATGGCAAGGACGAATCAAACATGATTTCGAGAGCACCTGCTTCAGTGATGGCCTTTTCGGGGAAATTCAGAATAAGCCATCGCACATCGCTCTGCATCTTAGGCGATGGGAAGCGGGCAGCAAGCTGGATAGCTAGACCGGGACTTTCGGACCACGCAAGACGTAGGAAAGCGGTAATACCCTGATATACTCTGTTAGAATTGTCTCGAAGAGATGCATGAAAGGGTAAATGTACCTCGCTGGGATTTTTGCCTCCAATAGAGGGCATGTGGTGCTTACGCTCTGGCTCCAATGGGAAGAGCCAAACTCGAAGACGGGATCGCTCATGTTCAATGAGAATCTGCAAAAGATCTTCCTTGGCTTGCAAAGACTTGTATGAGCCCTGCGACTGAGAACCAATATCCGTCACACTTCGAAGCATAGACAGAGTATCGGCAAAGACCTTATCTTCTGCCTTGATCTGGAGACGGTTACCGCCAAAAGACCATCTACAAGCAGGGGTTAGAAACGAAGTTCACTAATAGAAAGGTTGTTGACGTACCTCGGAGTGTGCTTGAACCAGCTGAGAGCGGCTGAAAGAATTTGATCCTTGAGCTTCCAAGTCGCCGGGCCATTGCGTGGCCTCAGATTCTGAAGAATCTTCAAACCAAATACAATTATACGGAAGTGAATTTCCCTTGCCAATGGGTGGCTCTGGGTATTAGTGAGGGCCACAACTGTGCTACTGACCAAGCGGCAGAACAGTTGCTGGTCCTGCAGATTGCCAAGACGCACAGCATTGAAATGACTTTCGAAGAATTGGAGAACACGCATATGCGGGGATAGAGTGTTCTGCGCATCCTGCTGCTGTTTGAGCATCAGGGTCTTGTCAGTTGGAAGAAGTTCGATCTTTGCGTGCATAGGATCGTCACATCTGACAGAGTGTTAGTGATTTTCTTCTTGCATTCGTTTTTTGGGGAGGAGAAAGACATACCCAAAAGACGGATCAAAGAGTCCTTGTCGACACTGGACACTTCTTTCCCATGCCTCAACAACTTCCGAAAGAATCCTTGGCTCAATGCTGGGGTTCTCGTGAATGACACCAAGCCAGAGAGACACTCCCAGCTTGATCGTTTCCTTGGTGAAGATTCTAAAAGGCAGAGCAACAAGATAGTGGACAACAGATAGACGAGGTTTGCTGCTGCTGCAAATGAGACCTGCGGCTTGTCTAAGGACGTCTCTGACTTGGACAAGAGGAATATCCTCGCCATTCACACTACGGCCATAAAGATGGGAGAGTGTAGACTCGAGGCGATCAGCGGACTCGGGAGTGATTTCAGGTTCAGGCAAGTGTCCTATTAGAAAGTCAGTACTAAAACGGCAAAATGAAAAACAAATCTCTTTCCACATACCGCTGGTTCCAAATATATCATTATTTGGGCCATGGAGCAAACGCAGGTCAGGACGGCGATACTTCTGGCGAGTAGTGTAAAGTGCCATGAAATCGGAAGCCAAGTTGACATCACTGCTGTCGTGACTACCAAGGGATCCTGAATGGAATTAGTAAAATGAACTTCAGTAGTGAGATGAATAGGAGGAGCAGTCTTACCGAGTCGAGGATCGCTTTGTGGGATGAGAGATCCCATCTCAAGGGCAAATGACCGACCCATGGAGATGTGACCATAGCCACCATCATCATCGTACTCGGAGAGATAAGTCTGTGAAGAAATTGTGAGCAATTGATCGGCTTTTAGGTAGTAGAGAGCAGAGCTTACCTGGAAGAGTCCCTTGATGTCTAGAGGAGCAATGTTCAAGACCGCTGTAACCCATGCCTTGGCATGTCCGAGGAATCGATCTAAGGTCAATTTCCTAAAAGCATAATTATCAGGCAGATCAACTCGAACAATGCCCATCGGAGACACCAGCGACGGCTTCCATTCGAATTCATCCAATTCTCCTTGAAGACAGGATGACCACATCACTGTCAGAATTTCCAGCAGAGCAAAGAGAGAATGCTTTTCACAAAGAGCCGAAGGACATTCACGGATGATCTTTTCAGCACATTGCGTGGCGATGCTCTGAACCCTTTCAATCCGGTGGCAACAAGCTGTAAGGAAGTCTGCCAGCTGCTTGGAAAGGAAGGGTGCTGAGAATTCGTCGTATTCTCCGGACAGTGTTCGCGAAAGGTAGCAGGAGACGGTCTTGTCGGCAACGGCACTCATACAGACAACCATTTCCGGAGTCGCGAGAGACGGGTCACGGAAGTAGTTGAGAATCTTGGTGCAGTCACCCGCCGATGCACGAAGGCTTTCGATCAAGAGAACCGCATTCAAGAAGACTGATCTAGGATAGTCCAGTCGCTTGATATCAGATTCGCGGCCAGGAAGCTCGGTGATGAGAGTTTTCTTCTGCTCCAGAACTCGCTGAGGCCCGGATCCACGACGAAGAACGGTATTGAGCTCCACATCACTCTCAAGAGATTCCATACGCTCCTCGGCAATGAGTGGCGGGGAGTGACTGGCAAGCAAACGGAGCTCCTTCAAATGCTGCTGCGCAACAGCTGAGTTGAGGGATATTCCATGAACGGCAATGTTGAACCACGCATCCCGGAACAAGGACATGGTAGTATCATCATATTCAAGGGGAGACTGAGACTCCTCAGGGGTTTTCCCAGAAGAAATTAAAAGTGCGAGTGGCTTCAAAAGAGGGGTGATGTCACTAGAGGCAAAGACAACCTCCCTATGGCGCTCTGTCTCAAGATCGGGCACATCACCCTTGTTAACGATGCTTTCCAAAAGATGGATCAGGTACATCCGGTGGAGAGGGGAGTGTCGGTCCAAAATCACAGCAAGGTGCGACATGGCAGATTTGACAGCCTCAGAAATAACAGTCAGGCTCTTGTGGACTCCATCAAGATAGATACGAGTATAGAACTTCAGAAGCAGCTGGAATTCAGAAGAGCCACTGCTCAAAGCGAGGACAGCGGTTTCTTGAATGATGTATGCATCAACTGCAACGCCAAGTTTGCCAACCTTCTGGAGCAACATCGATTGTGCCAGCGCACTGATCTTGTCATCATTGCAGCTGGTGGCGATGGTAACAATTGCATGGATTACATTCCGGTATATGAGGGTATCCTCCTCTCCCGTAGCAGAGAGGGATGTCTGGCTGCCGTTTCGGTAGGCGCCAAGGTTGTTGGCAGTTCCGAGAGGGTCCCCAATGAATTGATCCTGGGCGGATGCATCGCCGTTAGCGCTGGGGCTGAGTGCGTTACCTAGCGAGTATAGCGTAGTTATAACAGCATCCTCTGATAGGATGCTGAGGACTTGAGCAAGGCATTTAGAAGCCACCGCAACAACGGGACCAGTTGGAGTCCCTCCCTGGGTCAAGAACTTCAGCAAACAGCGTCGTCCGATGGAGGCACCGTTTGAAGACATCCGAGCGAGGATGGCGGTACACTTCAAAGCGATGATTGCCAGACCATCACAAGCCATCTGCTGGGCGTCAACCAGGGTATCCTCAAGCCAGGAGAGGAGGACATCATTATTAGTAGCATCCTCCCCAAGAACAACGCAGTTGAGGAATCCCACAAGCGCATCTCCCTTGACAGAAAAGGCGAGCCTTTGTTGGGAAGGAGAGCCGACTTGCAAGTAGTCGGAACCATCCGCAAGCAGATGAATTTCCTCACTAATAAGATCGGTAATGCGGTCAACCAGGACGATGTCAGCCTCGTCATAGCCCTTTGCGATACTCATGCCTGCCATATATTCGTCCAGAAGTTGGTCATCGGTCAACTTTTGCGACTCAATCAAAGACGCAGCGGATGACTTGACAAAGCGCATGAATCCCTGCTGGACCAACATGGCACCCAAGGGTCGACCTTGGACTGCATATCGTCGAGTATACTTTCTCCAGTCCTTGAAGGTATTCTCGGCGATACCTGCATTACGAATGGTAGACGAAGCAGTTTCAACGGCAATCATGAATGTTTCGGAGAGCATGGTCCGAAGATGATCAATGATGCGAATCTTCTCACCGGATGACCAGATGGTGGTATACTTTGCGGAAGCCTCCAGAAAGCCAACCAAGGAGACTGCGATTGACAGGATCGCAATGGACTCATGAACCACACCTCGGCCTCCGGCCTCACCGGAGGAATATTGGAAAGGCGTGACTGCATTGATTGCCTCGCTGCATTTATTCAGAAACTCGGTGGTCGAAACGACAACGACCTTGCGCAAGTTTGGGAACCTTGTGCCCAGCGAAAGTAGTGCCGAGGTTAGATTGTTGGTGAGTGTTTCCCATGGGGACGGTTTCACGCTTTGGAGGAATGGCGATGAGCGGAACAGCTGGCTGGGAGCTTCGGGGAGATAGCGGGCAAGTTGAGCAACGAGCTTTGTAGCATTGTCTTGATCCTCGACGGTGGTGGCAGCTTTGCAGAGAGCCAAAAGGACATCGAGTTCGCGAATCCCCTGAATCATGTGAATATGTATAGACCTCCGCGGGGGAATTGATAAATGCGCACCATTGGGACCCGAGAAGTCGGGAACTGTTCTTTCAGGACACCATTTAGAGTACCATCGGGTTGGCGATTAGAACGGGCCTGTTGAGAGAGACGAGAGAGCTCGGATTCATTGCCTCGGGTGGAATGATTGACGGCTAGACCGGCCAATTTCTCGAACGCGGAGCGTCTGATTCCGACTGAGAGACTGGGAGATGTTAGTGGAGGGAGAGGGGAGGGGGTAATTGGCATAAGCAGGGACATACCCATCCATCTCGAAGTGGTTAATCTGAGAACCTGAGAAGTTCGCAGTTCGCCAGAGAGGAGAAGTCAAGTGGAAGTTGAAGTGGACATTGACTGACGGAGGAGACTCACTCAATTCTGGGGAAGGGGCAGGCACGTGTCAGGGCAACTCGCGGAGGAATGATTGTTTGTTATGGAATGTACATTTAATGCTAGTATTAATATGGTAAATATATATAGAAAATATATAATAAATATAGTCTAGATATATACATTTAAGAGTTGTATTTATTATAATTAATTTACAATTATAAGTGTTCATATACTGAGTAGCTACTAGTAACTGTATTGTGGCTGAGGCTCTGCTGCCTCGAGCCTCCAAGCTCTGCTCTTCCAACTCCCCCAGACCTTCCCCGACACACCCCAAACTTCCACTCTTTTCTTGTCGTCGGGGATCACTGTACAACAAATCAACATAATACTGTTTGGCCATTTCACCCTGAATCCTTGTCCACGTCCTCGCCCATTGTTTTTGTGTCGCGATCGCTGTGGTTCATCCCCAACACCCACCTGCTAATTGGCCTGTGGATAACCCCCTCCCCCTACCCCTAGACCGAGGGTCTGTGTGTTATTATGGCACCTCGTGAGAAGAGCTCACTCAAAAGAGGTCGAGTGAGTTGTTCCTCGTGTTAGCGTGCACTGCTATGTGCTGTCCAGTGTGCTGCCTAGAGTGTGTTTTGTTTTGTGTTTGTCCGGCTTTTGCTTACCCACTCTACTCTACTCTCAGGGAAACCCCGAGACCGACTCTCAAGATCAAAAGAAACCCCGTCGTTCGCAAAGAATATCTAGTCAATTACAATTAGAAACTCCCATCGACGATGATTACCTCCCTACCCCGTTGACGCACGCAAACTCGACTGCGACAGATATCCGCAAAGAAGTGACTGCCACACCTCCGGATAGTCCGAGTCATGCCCCGGATTTCTCGCAGAACGTGTCATCACCGCCCGGGGATACTCAGGCTCTCTCGCAATTTGTTTATCCGCCACGGGCATTTGCAGATGAAGTTGACGATGAGAGTGCGGAGGGGGTTTGGGGGTACTTACTCCCCTTGGATGATAATGTGAGCGAACCGTTTGTTCTTAAGAAACGGGATAACTGTGCGGAGCGGGATAGGAAGTCGAAGTCTAGAAATGGACAGGCTCCTGGTGGTTACTTGATCGGTCGTCACCCTGAGTGCGGTAAGCATAGCATCTGCGATTGGATTGAATTGCTGGTGTGCCTTAGCTAACCCCAACAGATCTGGTGATCAATATCCCCACGATTTCAAACAGACATTTCCTTCTATTTTCTGAAAAGCGAAAAGGCGACGTTGTTGCCATGTTGGAAGATCTTTCCAGTAATGGAACTTTTGTCAATGATGCTATAGTGGGACGAAACAAGCATCGTGAACTCGAGGATGGTGACGAGGTCTCCATTCTGGGAGAAGCCCGCTTTGTCTTTCGATACCCTCGTACCCGAGACACGCATGCTTTCCGTCAGCAATATCGTATTCTGCAACAACTTGGAAAAGGTCATTTTGCGACTGTTTATCTTTGTGTTGAGCGGGCTACTGGAAAACAGTATGCTGTCAAGGTGTTTGAAAAGCGTCCTGGAGACTCCCAGAAGTCCCAAGGTGAAGCATTGCAGCAAGAAATTGCTCTGTTGATGGGTGTGAACCATCCGAATCTCCTTTGTCTTAAGGATACATTTGATGAAAATGATGGTGCTTATCTTGTTTTGGAACTGGCACCTGAGGGCGAGTTGTTCAATTTGATTGTGAACAAGTCGAAATTGAGTGAGGCTGAGACTCGCCATTTGTTCCGCCAGTTGTTTGAGGGTTTGAAATATTTGGTAATTACAGCGTGGATGATCTACAGCGGGGCCAAAGCTGACATTATTCCAGCATGACCGAGGGATCGTTCATCGAGATATCAAGCCAGAGAACATCCTTCTTGCAGACAAGAAAATGACTGTCAAATTGGGTGACTTTGGACTTGCAAAGATCATTGGAGAGGATTCATTTACGACCACACTGTGAGTTGGCCTTGGTTGTGATTTTTTTGCTTTGCATCATATACTAATCATGGTTTCATAGATGTGGTACACCAAGTTGTTAGTCTACTCTGACCTCTACGCGAAAATTCATTAGTTGCTAACATTCTGCAGATGTGGCACCTGAGATTCTACAAGAAACAAAACGCCGACGATACACCAAAGCCGTGGACGTCTGGTCATTGGGAGTTGTTCTCTACATTTGTCTTTGCGGGTTCCCACCCTTCTCTGACGAACTATGCACCGCACAGAATCCATGGTCCTTGGCACAACAAATCAAAATGGGCCGATTTGACTACCCATCACCATACTGGGACTCCGTGGGCGATCCAGCACTGGATCTAATTGACCGAATGCTTACAGTGGACGTGGAAAAACGAATCAGCGTCGATGAGTGTCTTGAACACCCATGGATGACAGAGAAATACCCCAGCGTCAACGATAGCACCGATGGACTAACTGGTGCTCTTGGCAAACTCGACTTTTCTAAGCGCAAAGTCGAGCGTGAACGCACTTTGTTGAGCAGTGTGAATGCGGCTGATTTCAGTGAACATGTTGAGGATGGTGCTGCGCCTATTAAGGTATTCCATAAGAATGAGGCAGGCAAGCGTGTTCATAATCGACCTGCTAAGCCTAAAGCTTCTCGTCAACCTTCACCGGGTGATAATAGCGGACCTCGGGACTTTGCTAATCTCGGAGCGCGAGGTGATCCTGCTTTATACGAGGAGTGAGGACATCAGCATTGTCCATGTTGTCCATGTTGTTCAGTGTGTTCAGTGTGGCCGTACTCCAGTACTATATGTACGGAGTAGATCTGAGGACTGAGGACTTATCTGTGTGGGACTACTTCCAATTCTGTTTTTTGTCCAGTGTTATTTTCAGGGGTATGGGCATGGGCTTGCACAGGGCTGTGCTTAAAAGGACTTAATGTATAGTGCTAGAGGGCGTTGGAATCATACGTTTACGTTTACAGTGCGACATCGTGCGATCGCCAGGTACGCCAGTTGAGCCAGCCAATAACTGCTAAGTACTTAGTTAGCCAATGGCAACCGGCGTGCAACGCGCCCGAAGTGGCGTGAGGCGACTTGCTTTTGCAATAACAGTGTACAAGGACACCTCTTGACTGCTGAATGCTGAATTATGTTAAATGCTGCAGAAACGAATTAAATAATTATTCTTAAATATTTATTCACCAAGTATAACATTAATTGGGAATTAATTTATGCACTGTAAAGGTAAATTTACTTGTTTGTACTCTGGTGTTAAGGGGGCGGGTCCCTTCCACCGAATGGGAGTGGAGATTATTTGAGATTATTCTTTTATCCTCACTTGCCTCGACTCTCCCCTTCACCTCCACTCTCCTCCCCTCCTCCCTCCCTCCTCCCTCCCTCCTCTCCTTCTTCTCCCCCATTGAGCATTCGCCATGGGTCTCTTCGCAAGTTTCCTCGACTCCTTCTGCGAGCATTGCTCGTCTCAATCAATCTACACCCTCGTCTCCGTCGGCGCATTGTCTTTCATCGCCCTCTCCGTCGTCGTCAATGTCCTCCGCCAACTCCTCTTCAAGAGTCCCCATGAGCCTCCTCTGGTCTTCCACTGGTTCCCCTTTGTTGGAAGTACTATCAGCTATGGAATGGACCCTTACACTTTCTTTAAATCTTCTCGCGACAAGGTTTGTCCCTGATCCCATCCCTACAGTCTCTCCGATACCCCCTAGGCGTCAGGCTAACTAATTCCTCCAGTACGGCGATATCTTCACCTTCGTTCTTCTTGGTAAGAAGACTACGGTTTATCTCGGTACCAAGGGAAATGATTTCATTCTGAACGGAAAATTGCGCGATGTTTGCGCTGAGGAGGTTTACTCGCCACTCACTACCCCCGTTTTTGGTCACGATGTTGTTTACGATTGTCCCAACTCGAAGTTGATGGAGCAGAAGAAGGTGAGTGCGGAATCAGCTGGGAAATAAATCAATTCAAATCAGGCGTTTGCTAACATATACCCTTTCCAGTTCGTCAAATTCGGTCTCACCTCTGAAGCCCTTCGCTCCTACGTTACCCTGATCACCAACGAAGTCAACGATTTCGTCAAGACCTCTCCCGCCTTCCAGGACCCCAAGGGTGTTTTCGACGTATCCAAGATCATTGCTGAAATCACAATCTATACCGCGTCGCGCTCTCTTCAAGGAAAGGAGGTCCGTGACCGATTCAACTCTACTTTCGCCGAGATGTACCACGATCTGGATATGGGATTTGCTCCTATCAACTTCATGCTTCCCTGGGCTCCTCTCCCTCACAACCGCAAGCGTGATGCTGCGCAGAGAAAGTTGACCGAGACTTATATTGATATCATTCGCAAGCGTCGTGAGGAAGGTGGTAAGAAGGATTCTGAGGATATGGTTTGGAATCTTATGTCTTGCACTTATAAGAATGGCACCCCGATTCCGGATAAGGAGATTGCTCATATGATGATTGCGCTTCTTATGGCTGGTCAACATTCTTCTTCTTCGACTGCTGCTTGGATTGTTCTGCGTCTTGCTACTTGCCCTGAGATTACTGAGGAACTTTATGAAGAACAGCGTCGCGTTCTTGGTGATGAGCCTCTTACTTATGAGAGTTTGCAGAAGTTGGACCTTCATTCTAAGGTTATTAAGGAGACTCTTCGCATTCATGCTCCCATTCACTCGATCATTCGCGCTGTCAAGAACCCCATGCCTGTTGAGGGTACTCCTTATGTTATCCCGACTACTCACAACGTTCTCTCTTCCCCCGGTGTTACCGCTAGAGATGAGGAATTCTTCCCCAAGCCTTTGAACTGGAATCCTCACCGCTGGGACGAGGCCCCTGTTGTTCAGGAGGATGCTGATGAGGAGAAGATCGATTATGGTTATGGTCTTGTTACCAAGGGTACTAACAGCCCTTACCTTCCGTTTGGTGCTGGTCGCCATCGTTGCATCGGTGAGCAGTTCGCTTACGTGCAGCTGGGCACAATTCTTGTTGCCTTGGTCAAGGCTTTCAAGTTCAACTCTACTCCCGGTAGCACTGGCATCCCGGAGACTGATTACTCGGTAATTCTCCCCCCAAATTCCCTCAACTCCCTTTATTATAGGCTTTTACTAATGCATTATAGTCCCTCTTCTCGAAGCCCCTCGGCAAATCCTTCGTGCAATACGAGAAGCGTGACGCTAAGGCTTAAATGACGATGTATTGCACAGAATAAATCAAGGACAAAAGAAAACGCGGCCATTGCCTTTACTTATTTTAATGACGACTTTACTTTCATGATGTCGTGGATCAGACTAGATGTTGCATCCCATGCATGCATGAACTGCACTTCCTGGTCCGTCGATGTCTAATGATTGAACTGAAACCGAACCGTTGTACCATAACTACCCATTTTATTCTTTCTATTTCTATCATTCATGTTGTTCGCCGTGCTTCTATAGATTAAATACTACAATGCAATGATGAAGAGGTGTACTCTCGAAATCAAAATCGGCTCTTTACTGATACTGATGATAATGATATAAATAAAACAGTAATGTACATTGTAATCCATCTGCTGAATGCAAATCCTCAACAATCAACTTTGATCTAGATCGCTAGAATAGACAAAACCTACCCCGTAGGCTTACCCGTAGGCTTCACCATAGGCTAAGTTTACGCCTTCCTCCGCTCTTCAAGTCTCTTCTTAGCTCTAACCTCCTTCTGTCTCCTCTCACCACCATCAACCTTAACTCCCCGCTTATCCTCCCACATTCCCTCCTGAACACTAATCGTAGCAGCAGTCCCATGGGTACCCTTAATAGGTTGCAAAAATGGACCCATAATCTTATTCCCGCGGTGAACCTTCATGTGTGCGAATTTCTTCAATACTTCGCCCGTAACACTTTGCTTGTATTCTGTGACTGAGGGCGCGAGATTCACGATTGCCTTTTTGGTTCCGGGTGTTTGACTCGCTGTTGAGCCTGAGCCTGAGCCCGAGGGGCTGGTTTGTGCTGGAATCTCGACAACTCTCAATTGAGCAACGCCATCAATGACAGTTTCGAGATCACCGCCGGGCCCGTGAAGACCTGCGCGGAACTTTTCGCGCTTGCGAATGAGATATCGGCGCTGACGGGCGTTTTCGATTCCTAGGTCTCGGAGTTGAGAGGAGGTTGAGTTGAAGAGGGCTTCCCAGGAGGTAATTTTGGATGAGTGTTTGGACATTTCGCGGCCGATTAGGGTGAGGAAGGTTTGGACATTTGGGACAAAAGGGGTTGGCGAGGGGACTGTTGGGACGCTGGAGGCTCGCGTGAAGGATCGGATGGGTTGTTTGGATAGAATTGTTCTTGTGGTGGTGAACATGTTGAGGGTTGAGGGTAGACCTCGGAGAGTTGGGGTGCGCATTGTCATGATGGCGCTGTGATGGGGGGTCCCGATGGTTGCTGGGGATCTCTGTATGGTGTTTCACTTCCTCAATCGGCGCCCAGATCGCGCAGAGAGGGATTGAGTGGATTGAAGAAGAAGCTGGGGGTGTTGGTTGATTTGGCGGTTGGCGGAAATTTCGGGGAGAACAATTCGACATTTAGGGGAGTCACCGCCTTGACTGACCGCCTTCATGCTTCACCTTGAATGTCCTTGATTGTTCGAGTTGAGTTGAGAACTGAAAGACAGCCCACTTTACTTCGAGATGGATTGTTGATTGTCGAACGAGTCAATAACAGTTTGACTCATACGGCTATATTCATTTCATCTGGCCAGTGCAGTTTAGGCTGAGCTTCAGCTACACTGCACCATGGCGGCCTCACCTTTCGCTTCTCGCTCACCGTCAGTGACGGTGGCGTCTCCCAATACAGCTATTAGATTGAAAGCGTCTGCTCAAGCTGGAGGTTCTGCAGATGTCAAGACTTCATCTCAACCCCATGGTGAACTGACTGAACAATTAAATAACAGTGTAGCGCAGAACTATGAAAGAGGTTCGACTCCAAGTCATTCTGACCCAGAAGCTCTAAGACTGACATATTCACCTTTTATGTAGGAAAAAAACTTGGTGAAGGTACATACGCCGTAGTTTATCAAGGACACCGTCGAGACACCGCCACAACCGTCGCAATCAAAAAGATCAAAGTCAACGCCGACTACAAAGATGGACTCGCAATGGACGCAATTCGAGAAGTCAAATACCTCCAAGAACTATCTCATCCAAACGTGATCGCTCTACATGACGTCTTTTCCAAAAATGAAAACCTACACCTCGTTCTTGAATTTCTTCCAGGAGGGGATCTAGAAATGCTGATTCGGGATCAAAATGTTCAATACGGAGCGGCGGATATCAAAGCTTGGATGGGCATGTTAGCTCGTGGGGTATGGTTTTGTCACGAGAATTTCGTGCTACATCGAGATATCAAGCCGAACAATTTATTAATTGCAGCGGATGGAGAGGTGAAATTAGCTGATTTTGGTTTGGCAAGATCATTTGCTGATCCTTATCTAAATATGACCCACCAAGTGATTACTCGATGGTATAGACCACCCGAGTTACTTTACGGGGCGAGACAATATTCCGGGGCCGTTGATGTTTGGTCAATGGGGATGGTATTTGCGGAATTATTGTTACGTGTTCCGTTTGTGGCAGGTAACACGGATCTTGATCAGATTTCGAAAATTTGTGAAGCTTTTGGAACTCCGACTGAAGATAATTGGCCTGGAGTGAAACAATTGCCGTATTACATCGAGACGGATGTTAATCAGATTATTCCGACATCGGGACGGGATTTCTTTTTACGACAATTTCCTACTGCGGGACCTGTTGGTGCTGATTTGCTCATGTCGATGTGCACATTAGATCCGAGGAAACGGATCACAGCGGTCCAGGCCTTAAGGCATAAGTGGTGGACGATCGATCCTCAACCTACTAAAAATGAAGATCTTCCGCAGAAGAGAAAGTCTGCCGAGAAGAAGATGGGGGAGGATTTGAGTCGACGAGGTGGTGAGGTTAATGATAGTCCATTCAAAAACGCTGCCCGACAATTGGATTTCGGCGCAAAAAGGTAGCAGCAGCAAACAGTATGAGCAATAGCAGCTTTGTTTTACAATATCCTTGTCCTGTGGCTATCCCGGAGAACCTTCGTAATTGCCTTTGTGATTGCTTTTTCTAGACTAGGCCGCATTTCCTTTTTAGTAGTCAATTGCATGTCTTGATATGCAAGATGCATGCAGAGAGGGGACTATTCGATGCCCAACCTTGTCTCGAATGACAGCTCAGGAGAGCCAAAGGGGAAACAGAAACAATATGGAAAACAGAGGCTGACACAGAGACTAAGACTAACATTGACTGACAAGAAATGTCAACCTGTCATCTCACCCGCACGCTCCGCTACCTGTCATGTAGTACTTCACTAGAGCCCAATCCACTGCAAGCCATGATCAATGCCGTCTGGGCCGTCCTGTGGGGTTGATGTGTATCTGCATCCCTTGCGTGGGGTCTGTAAAAGTACGTCCAGTATGGCGTATTCAGAGTGCCATTGTTCGCCAGATTGTGGTATATTCTGTGGTATATAGCATGGCCGGCCATGCTATCGAGTATACGGAGGACTCCGTATATTAGCACCAAAATTGAGATGATTACTACTTACTCCGTAAGTTAGAGTCTTCTCCACTCGAATAGACCAACTGAAAGATCATCCCGAGGGGTTCCTGAGCCAAAGATCACCATTTGGTCAAGAATAATCGACAAGGGATCCACAGGGGGGGTCGAACCTGGCAACGGACAAGATCATTCGCCCCCCTTTTTCAGCGGTCCTTGGATCCCCCCATCCTCGTTCCTCCACTTCAAATGTATTCATTGGATATGAGCAGCTCCAGCTCCAGCCCTCGAGACCACTCAAGGATGACGGACCTTGACTCCTTCGAGACTTAGACTGTGATTGTCCATTTTAGCACCACGCTATGCCTTTCAACTGCCCCTTTTTCTCCGTGCACGGGTAGTAGCACGGTTATTCGATGTAGAAGTAGGAGTACAGGATACTCTGTAGGAGTTGGAGTCCTGTACAAGTAGTACTTTGTAGGAGTGAGTATCGTGTACTTCTTCTCTCTGGAAGTAGGAGGGAATTTGTTCCTTTGCTGCAGGGAGAGAGTACAATGCAAGTACCAAGCAATACAGGGGCGATAGATAATTCCCTTAGGCCTACTCCGTAATGCCTTAAGCCTTAAGTCCCTCGAGTACAAAGAATATTAAAGGATAAGAGAGAAGAGAGAGCACAATTGAGTTGCGGGGATTCTTTATTCTCTTTGTTCTATTCTTTCTTTTTCTTTATTCTATTCTATTTTCTTTTATCTTTCTATTCTCTCGCTATTCTATTATCATTATTCTACCATTCTCTGTTCTCTGCTATCTATTTATACTGGAGGTACTCGGCTTAAGCGGTATGTATCCGAGTCCTTCAACTCCCCCAACTTCTTCAACTTTCACCTCTCCCCTCTTCAAATTTGTTATTTGTGCATGTCCACGCCCATCCACTTCCCATTTAAGAGTTTTCACTCTTACATCTCAATTTGATTACAAATGTCTTTCTCTTCTTAATTCACGAGACTGACAAAGCTCCTCCACGCAGAGCAGAGCACTGAGCACAGAGACAGAGCAAACATCCCCGCCGATTTTGCGATTCCACAACTCTGTTGAACTCCTGCCCGCATGGCCGTTGCGCCCCAATCTCACTTACATCCGGTTCTAATTTGATCTGATCTGGTCTATCTGATTACTCTGATTTAATTTAATATCTGATCAACTGATCTGAGGCGATACTGCCTCTCCCCGTCACATCAACATGGCCTCAACATCAACACTCCCGCAACCCTCACGACCAGTCACAAACCCCCCATCCGGCACATTACCAGCACTTCCAACTCCAAAACCCAGAAGAAGTCTCCCCGCGTCGACAGAATCTGCATCGTCAAGAAGCACATCTCCCTACCAACCATCCAAACTACGAACTCCCTCAAGTCCCAAACCATCCCTCCGATCCCCCCTCTCCAGTTCAAACTCCACTTCAAACCTGAGCACCGTCCGCTCAGTATCGTCCAGTCGCACCCCAAGCAGTCCAGATAAATCCCTCCGTCGAACAATCAGCATAGCCTCATTTCCCCAACCACCAAAGGCAGGCGGAAGTCGTCCCTCAACCGCGTCTTCAGTCACCGGTGTACCCAGCTCCGGGTCTGGTTCCGCGGGTATTTCCGCCTCGAAACCAAAACGCGGTTCGCGACTGAGTACCGGAACAACAAGTTCTTACCGAAGTTCGAAAACGCCTTCCCTGTTGAATGGTAGCGCGGACGGAAAGTCTATTCTTGCCGATGCACGCGATCCGGATTCTTTGGCTTCACCTGGTCATTCGCGGAGTTCTTCGGCGCAGGGTTCGTCTTGTTCGACTAGTGCGACTACCTTTGAAGATATTGATGATGCGAGTACGGCTAAGGGAGGAGGGGGTGGCTCGAAAAAAGAGACGAAGGGAAATGTCATCGTTAGTGTTCGTGTGAGACCGGATACTTCTATGGGAGAGACTTCGAGGAGCCATGGGGAGTGGTCAGTTGAAGGGCGTCAGAGTCTTGTTTCTTATCGCGGTAGAGAAGGCGGTGATTATTATTATGGTGAGATTTATCTTTTCTTTCTGCGCAGCGCTGCGCAGCGCATCGCATCAAGGCTATTACTAACATTTTTTACAGACAATGTATTCACAACTCACGAAAATAACGCCAAGGTCTACGATTCCGCCGCAAAACGCCTCGTACGACGTGTCATGGAAGGGTATCACGGTACTGTCTTTGCCTACGGTATGACAGGAACCGGTAAGACCTTCTCCATGCAAGGAACCGCGACATCACCCGGTGTGATCCCACTCGCCATCACAGACATTTTCTCCTTCATTCGCGAAACGCCACACCGAGAATTCCTGCTTCGGGTCAGTTATCTCGAAATTTATAATGAAAAGATTCATGACCTTTTATCTGCGCCTACTGGAAATGGACCGCCAGGCGCTGTCCAACAAGAAGAGATCAAGTTACGCGAAGATAGTAAAAGAGGTGTTTATGCGACCCCGTTGAAGGAAGAAATTGTTCAAAGTCCGACTCAACTTCTTCGTGTTATTGCTAGAGGCGATCATGCGAGAAGGACGAGCAGTACACAGTTTAATTCTCGCAGTTCGAGATCTCACGCTGTTGTTCAAATTGTTGTTGAATCTCGTGAACGAGTCCCATCAAATAATGCTCAAGATAAACGGGCTGGGATTGCACCTGGTGGTGTTCGAGTTTCGACGCTTAGTTTGATTGATCTTGCTGGTTCCGAACGTGCGGCTGATGATAAAGAAAGAAGAACTGAAGGTGCTCATATTAACAAGAGTTTACTTACTCTCGGAAACATTATCTCCGGTCTTTCGGATAGCAAGGAGAAACAAGCTACTTCAGGCGATGGAAGACATTTACCTTACCGTGATAGTAAACTTACTCGTTTACTTCAACCCGCATTGTCTGGTAATTCGCTAGTCAGCATTCTCTGCACGGTTCAATTGGTATCTGGCGTGAATGCCAATACCGGAGAAACCCTCAACACATTGAAATTCGCTGCCCGCGCCAAAAACAATATCGTCAGCCACGCGAAAAGAGCAGAAGAAGCCTACGGTGCTGGTGGTGGTGATTCTGGAAGTCGGGTTTTGCTTGAACGGTATCGAATGGAGATTCAAGCTTTGCGCGGCCAACTTGATACTCAAGCGAAAGCTCAACAGGAGAAAGAACTTAAATGGGATGAGCAGCAGTATGAAAAGGAAGCTCAAGCGAGACATGAAGAACAAGTTCTTGAAATGCAACTTGCCCGTACAGCGCTGAAGGAACGAATTGAACATCTCAATCGTTTGATTTTGAGCTCAAAATCGACCGGTGTGAACAGTCATGGCAGTATGTCTGCTCTGGGTCGATTATCAAGAATGTCTAGTGTTGATAATGGGACGCGCTCGTTACGTTCATCAGCTAGTCAATCGACCCTCGGCGCGGGATACTCATCCATTCGACCAATCTCTTTCATGTCAGTGAACAGCAGTGAACCATCAGCAATGCCATTCCCAGGATCATCATTCGGTAACGAAGAAGACGATGACCTTGGTGAATTCGGTGATGGAAAAGCTAGTCTACAACGACAAGTCACAGCTTTACAAGCAGACCTTGGTGATAAAAATCGATATATTTCTACGCTTGAGAGAAGACTTCTTCAAGCTAGACGATCGAGTCATTCTCGTATGTCTGTTGGTGTTAAGTCTAATACTTCGACTATTGCCGAACATCCAGATGCAACTGCTCTTCTTCGAGAAAAGGATATGGAAATTAATGAATTGCGCATTCAACTTGATGATAAGGATCGGATGTTGGCTGCCTTGAGATCGGCGGCTAGACATCGTGATCTCGCTGTTGTTACTGGTGATGCCCAATCTCCTGATCTGGCTATGGCTGCTAAGGGTGAATTCCCAAGTACTGCGCCGAACAGTCCTCCCATCGGCACTGGCAGTGGCAGTGGCGGTGCTACAAATGGCATCGAGAAAAGTGTCAGTCCAATAATGTCCGCACCTCCATCCGCACCACCAACACACGCACCCGCCCCTCCAGGAAAACTACCAATGGGACCTCCACCACGACCAGTATCGGGCTCAAGCCCGCGTATGAGTCTAGGCGACGCAGAGGGAGGAAAGAAAAACATGGACGAAGTATCCAAAATGCTTGATGAAATGATTTCAGGAAGAGTGGATGGTCGCTCCGAGAGAAATTCTATTGGTCCTGGTCATGGTGTTGGTGCTGTGAAGAGGATTTCTTCGGATAGTCGTCGTGTGTCGAGTTCTGTTGAAATTCCTGCTTTGAAGCCTAGTACGCCTGTTCCGATGCCTTCTGAAAGTCCGAAATGAGGTGATCCACCTTGTGGTGGTGAAGTGAGATAGGGTGATTTTTGTTTTATCGTTGATCTGATACCCCTTTTTTGTGATATTTTTTTATTTTGACACTTTTGACATTGTTATTACCTTTTTACATGTATTTGTTGATGTCTTTTTTCATGTTGGTGGATATTTGGAAATATGTTCTTCTGTACTTACTTATAGTTTAACTTAACTCGGCTTAGCGAGTTCTATTGTATTATTGAAACTGTTTTATTTTGAAGCTATTTGATTGAATATAGTATAAATTGACTCATTGATGCCCATAACCTTTCAAGTGTAATCTAATTGCCAAGCTTAGCCTCAGCTGCAAGTCGATTTTGCGCTAAACAGTTCAGCCCGACATCAAAAGGACCCCGCACTACTTTTGGCCCCCTCGTCAGCCCTCGAATTCTTTCTTAATTGCCCTTTGGACATATTTTTAAACTTCATCCTGGTTGAAAAGAGCCATGGGAGGTCTAAGATCTCGTTTGAAACGATTTGTTGGGCATACTTCGGAAGAACAGACGACTTCGGGCACTAAAGAGAATGATACTGTGACATTGGATACAACGGATGAAGTAGCTCACTTGTCCCTAGGGGATACTTCAAGCTCACTTCCTGAGGTAAACAACACCCATGTCACGATCCATGACCAAATTCAAGGGACCCTCTCCCTTTGGGATCTTGCCTATGATTCTTTACGGGAGGAGCGTCGAGACTTAATCGTCGCGTACGAGTCTATTTTGTCAAGGGCATCCGTACCAGGTAGTTCCCTCTTCAGACTTCTGATCAGCTTATGGCATAGCTAATACTGAACGAAAGCCGGGAAAGATGAATCATCAACTACAGATTTCGAGAATCAAGAGAATCAATCCCCCAATCCGACGCAATCGCACGTCAGGAAATGATGATCAAAATCACTGAGCTTGGTCTCAAGCACATGGAAGACAAAGATGTCTCCGTGAATGTATTAGGCCATAACATTGGTTTGAAAAACACAATGGCCAACGTTGCAGGAGTCGTCGAATGGGCTGAAGAATATGTCAAAGCCGCGGTCAAAGATTTGCCATACGCCTCCATTGTAATGGCAGGCGTCTCGCTCATTCTTCCTCTCTTGAAAAATCCCGTTGCTGTCGAAACTGCCAATCGAGAAGGATTTACCTACGTCACGTCACAGATGCGCTGCTACGTTGAAATGGAATCACTTCGACTTCCCGCGGATATGGAAATTGGGTTGAAAAGCTCGCTTACAGACGGGGTGATTGACCTGTATAAGCTCATCATAGAGTTCCAAGTGGAAAGTGTGGTTCGATTTTATCGTGCTCGAACGAAGAATTACTTTCGTGATACTGTCAATTATGATGATTGGGCTCAAAAACTTTCTCAGATCAAGGAAACTGAAATTTCACTTGATAAGATGTTTGAGAGGGCTATATCGGGCGAGAGTTTACAACAATTGAAAAACCTCGCTCGTGAAGCTAAAGACTCGAGGGACAGTCTGGCTAAGATGATTGGCAAGTTTGATCAATTGATTGATATTTCTCAGGATCAAAAGAAAATTATGGAGAGAAATGAGCAGCGCTTGTCCCGTGACGATAACCGGCGCTGTCAAGAGGCTTTACAAGCAACAGACCCCGTGCTGGACAAGGAGCGCATTTTGTTGAGAAAAGACCAGCTTCTGCGGGATTCGTACTGCTGGGTACTTGAGAACAACGATTTTCAGGAATGGCGCAATGGCATTGCTGATCAATTGCTTTGGCTCACGGGCGATCCTGGAAAAGGCAAAACCATGCTAGTCTGCGGTATAATTGACGAGCTTTCGAAGTCCCGCGAGGCCACGCGAGATGAAAATATCTGTTATTTCTTTTGTCAGGCCACTGATGATCGAATCAACAGTGCAGTGGCTGTTTTGCGAGGTCTTATTTATATGCTTGTGAGGGAACAACCTTCGCTCATGAAGCACTTACGGGAAAGCTGTGAAGATAATAGAGACGGACGATTCAAAGGGCCAAATGCATGGGTGGCTTTATCCAAAGTCTTTGTTGATATGCTTGGAGACTCGGAGCTACGGGACACATATTTGATTGTGGATGCACTGGATGAGTGCCGAACTGATCTTGATCTCCTTCTTGATTTCTTCATGAAGAAATCACCGGCTTATTCGAAAGTCAAGTGGATTGTCGCGAGTAGAAACTGGCCGAACATCGAGAAGGGGCTCAAGTTAGCGCAGAAACGAAGGCTTTGTATTGAGTTAAATGCAGAGTCAGTCTCGGGGGCAGTGGACTCATATATCCAGATCAAAATCAACTGGTTAGCAGAGCGGAACGATTACGATGAAGAGACTCGGCAGGCTGTTCAGCAGTACTTGTTGGCAAATGCAAAAGGAACTTTTCTCTGGGTGGCATTGGTTTGCAAAGAACTTGCTGATATATCAGGATGGGAAGCTGAAGAACTTCTCACTGTTTTTCCACCTGGTCTTGATGATCTCTATAAACGCATGCTGGAGCAAATCCGGACCTCGAGACATTTCAGCCTGTGCAAAGATATACTAGCTGTTATCTTATTTGTACATCGACCGATTACGCTCGACGAACTGACATCTCTAGTGAAAATGCCGTCTCGGGTTTCAAGAAATTTGAAAGCTCTAGAGGAGATCGTGGGTCTCTGTGGTTCTTTTCTGACCCTTCAAAAGCATACAGTATCTTTCGTTCATCAATCAGCGAAAGACTTTTTGCTCGAAAAGGCATCGACAGAGATATTACCCGACGGAGCCGAAGATCTCAATCATAGAATCTTTTCGGTGTCATTTCAGATAATGGAAAATACCTTGAAGCGGGATATTTATTCCCTGCGGAAACCGGGCTTTCGTATCGAGGATGTCAAGCAGCCGGATCCTGATCCACTGGGTCCAGCACGTTATGCATGTGTTTTTTGGATGAACCATTTGCAAGACTGCGACCCCATTGAGAAAGCAAAAGATGACTTACATGAGGGTGGTATAATTGATAGATTTTTGCGGCAGAACTTCCTTCATTGGATTGAAAGTCTTTGCCTACTTCAGGCGCTTTCGGAGGGAGTCACATCAATGCTGAATCTTGAGACTTTGGTTCACGTAAGTCCCCGAATGTAACTTCTAGGAGCCAAGTTGACAATATGTCAGGGCATGGTAGGGTCTTCACTACTCAGCGACCGGGTTCGCGATGCATGTCAATTCATAAGATATTACAAAGGGTTGATAGAGAGGCATCCTCTTCAAGTTTATGCATCAGCTTTGATATTCAGCCCAGTTAACAGCATCACAAGGAAGCAATATACGCAAGAAGAACCAGCATGGTTTCTGGAAAAACCAAAAATGGAGGACAACTGGGGCTCTTGTATACAGACGCTGGAAGGGCATGCATTGAGCGTGTCATCAGTATGTTGGTCACCGGATGGAAGTCGAATCGCATCTGCATCACCGCGCGATGGTTTCAAGATCTGGGATCCATTGACAGGTCAATGTGTTTCTACACCCGTGGATCGTACTTTTGATATGCGCTCATGTGAATCGCACTCAGTTATTTGGCCAAATGACACGCCCATGGGGTTTGGAGTGCGAGATGATACGATCCAGGTCTGGGATTTGATGACTGGAAACTGCATTTCAATGCTGGATGACTATGAGATCCAAGAGAGCTCTAAAAATGGGGGGCCTGATATCTCTAAGTATCTCGCTACCGCGGTGTCTTTGTCACAGCATGGGAGCCGAATCGCAGCATCCGCAAGAGATGGTTCTATTCATATTTGGTGTCTGACAACCTGCCAGCGCACCTCAAAATTAAGCGGCCACACTGATAGGTCTGACTCTCTAGCCTGGTCCCCAGATGGAAGGTTGCTCGCGTCGGCCTCATATGATCATACAGTCAAGATCTGGGATACGATAACGAACCAGTGTCTATCAACAATAAATGATCATAGCACTATTGTCAACCAAGTATCCTGGTCACAGGATGGTGCGCTGCTTGCGTCGAGCTCAGTTACTGGAACAATCTTAATTTGGGACTTGAAACAGGGCCAGATTACAGAAAGACTGTATGGGCAAGCAGAATGGAACGATTCATTGAGCTGGTCGCGAGATGGGAGCCGACTCGCATCAGCTTCTTCAGACTATATCAATGTCTGGGATATGACAACATACCAGTGTATAACAACGCTTTTCGGACACAGTAACGTTGTTGAATCAGTAGCCTGGTCTCATAACGGCGCATGGCTTGCGTCAGGATCAAATGATCAAACAATCAAAATCTGGGACTCGAATTTTGCCCAGCAGAACCTGTCAAAGTTTGAGGGTCATACGAAATTGGTCATATTACTGGTATTGTCTCCAGATGAGACGAAACTCGCATCAGGTTCAGCGGATACGCATTTCAAAATATGGGACTTGGCCACAGGGAAATGCGACGCAACAATCGGCGGTGATGAACATATGGTTATCTCCTTGGGTTGGTCGCCAAATGGAAGCCATATCGCTTCAGCATCAAATAATGGCCTTGTCAGGATCTGGGATACACAATCATACGAGTGTGACTCAATACTCGACTGTCGTGGAGAAATTGTTACTGTAGTGGCTTGGTCACCAGATAACGCACTTATAGCTACAGCATCCTCTGGATTAATAACTGTCTGGGAATCGAGAACAAGTGAATGCATATTCAAAATCAGAAATAAAGAGGCTTTTCACGCATTGGAATGGTCACAGGATGGGAATCGCATTGCATCGTTATCCCTCGCATTTGACATCAAAGTCTGGGATACAGACAGGCAAAATTGCCTGGCTTCCTTCAACGATTCAAAAGTTATTGATGATGATGATGATGATGATGATGGAAGATACATGATTCATAGACTCCGGGCTCGCCTTCGCACTCTGCTGGAAATAAAGGACTACGACCCCGAAACCATTGGGTCCCTGCCTATACCAAAGAGTGCCGGTTATGACCTTGATCCAGAGTGCAAATGGATTACATATTCAGGTGAACCCTTTTTGAAGTTACCGACGGAGTTCCGACCTAACGTATCAGCGATTGGTAAGAATTGTATTGGAATAGGCTGTCACTCCGGTCGTGTTCTACTTCTGCGATTCTCAGGGGTCAACCCTCTAACATAGTTGACGTGCCGGTATGACCAAATATACAAAACTTTGCGAATTTTCTCGGGTTGCTATAAAAAATTTTCTTCCTTTGGGTCAATTTGTACACAATCTTTACGCGAGAGATATACAAAATGTCAAAAGTAATCTTCTAATAAATAAAGAGTCACTCACCTCTGCGAAGAGAGTAACACAGCCTATCATTGACACAGTGATTTGAATCGCAAACTTACTACACCGGTCCCTTGAATACCTTTTATCTTAACACATATGTCTGGCATCTAGACATGTTTACCTCGGAAAGCTGCCATATAATGTATATAGGGCGTTGGCAATCGTATGCCTCTAAGTATTTACTCTGATTCTATTCGTTACTCTTCCACCACTATCACTAACTATCACATTTTTCGATAGTGAATACTGTCTTCTTTCTGAAGCACATCTTATAGAAACGTCGGAATCGTAGGCAATAAGGAAGCATTTAGTGCGCCGATACTATACCCACAACACACGCTGAAGTAACAATATTGTAATTTGGGCCACAGTATCTCTAGCATTGCATACACTACGCTATACTAGATGGGGCAAGAGGATTTCTGCTTTTCTCTTTACTGGCCCTGGGTCTTCATTTACCATAACGCAGTGTAACTTGGCTATGGTATATCACTGCATATAGCCGTTTGATTCAGTTCAGATCACTAGCCCAGACAACTGGGCAGTTGTCGAAGGAATATAGTGATATTTTCGGAAAGGTATGCCAAGGATTCAAATCATCAGCCTCACTTAAACTATCTATTTTAACGAATCATGCATCTACTAATGTCCTCTGTTACTAACAGAGAACATGCCAGCAAAATGCGTTTTACATCCTCAGGCCACCTTGGCGGGGGCCGATGCGGGGGCCATCATAGAGAAGCTTCTTACGAGGCAACTCAGCAGACGGGATATAGTGGAGAGCCAAAACAGAAAGATAAACGATCGTAGTAGACACATGCGGCCAGCTTTCTATCTCAACTATTGACATGATTGAATACTCAATCTTCATAGTTTGAGGATCTGGTTCATCTCATCAGAAGGGACCGCGAACGTATGGAGTACTGCTGTCACCGCCCCGAGAGGTGGTATACATTATACTGCCTGAGATAATTTATCTCGTTATGGAAATGCAACAGGATCAGACTTAACTCTTCCCCGGCATCAGCCCACTGGAGTTAATCAGATAATCTAGCATATTTCGAAAATATATGTCATGGAAATACAGTTCTACAACTTTGTGATAGTGATATTCGAATGTAATTCTCCTTTTATTCAGAAAAAAGCCAATCGCTTAGTAGTGTTGCCTAAACATGAGCCTATCGTTCTTCATTCTAACTGTTGGGGGCCAAATATCTCTTATCACTACCACTTTAGGCCCAATCTTCACCTTGACATGCAGCCGGGAGAGGCTCATCCTATACTCCATAGAATCCACTAATGCGTCGGGTGCTGTATCGGTTTTTGGGATTGGCATTTGTTATTGGATCACCTTCTTAAGCGGCTCCTTTTCTCTGCCTTGTGGAGTCATCTCGAACTTTGGATCCTATATCAAAATGCCTTTTTGGTCTCCTTGCTCCACGTTCTAATGCGCGTGGTCGGGTCTTTCCATATACAGTATCTGCATGCCGGCAGCTTTGCTAGACGATGGATTGATCGGTGTGAATATGTACAGTAGCTACCTAAGCTAGTTACGTTATTGAGGTTATGTTTGCATCGGCTTCGCCGATATTCATGTAATTCAGTCTAAGTACATGTAGTACTGGTGTTTGTTTTTGCCCCATCCAACACTCGATCGCCAGCATCTCGTCTTTTTGGGACAAATGAGCGATTATGTGCTGTCTCAGTGGAGGTCACAACTAAAATAGATACAACATGCACTTCTCTTGGAGCCAAAAAAAAGGTGTAAATACCTCGATCTATCCTCGTGGTGACTTCTTCTCATCATACCAAAATCCGATACTCTCAAGCAGGAAAACCAAATCACTCCCATTCAGCTCTTCTCCCTTCATCCAAAAGCTTCCAAAATGAAGCTCTCTGTTCTAGCTACCCTTTTCTGCGCCTCCCTGGCTGCCGCAAAAGTACCCAATTGGGGTGTCACCTTTTACAAAGACGGGCACTGTAAGAACACCGGTCCCATCCTGGGTGACGAGAAGCCTTACAACAAATGCCACAAAGCCGGCCCTGGAAGCTATCATTCTGTTCAGGCTGGTCCTAATACCGGAAAATGGACGACTCGCTTTTACAAAAATGCGGACTGCAGCGATGGTGGTGTTCCGGCTGTGAAGAACCTCTGTATTGCGACAGGCGTTTACCAAGGCTATGACGAATTCAAAGCCTTCAGGGTTAGTCTCGTTGGGGTGAATAGTTGAATTTAAATGATTATGCTAATTATATACGAACTTATAGGTCACCAAGGGCTAAGAGATTGAACATTTTGTCTCTAGGAACTTCTTGAAAGGATCTATGTTGGGTATATTCATTTATCATTTGCAGACTCGTGAAGAGGGGCTTGCATGGTTGAGGAGGCTCAGATATATGAATTTACTGTCCGGGCCCGCTGTTCTCATAGCAAATGGCTTCGAAAAGCCAATTGCAAGCACAGTCGTTTACATTATGAATTTGCAAGTCCTGGAAGTTAGACTTGAATGATATTATGCTCTTATTTTCATCCAGCTAGTAACACCTGTACAATCATTTCCTGCGTGAATAGTTTGATGGAAATATCAAAAGTGGTAAAACCGCCTTTTGCTGATCACATTATGATCTACGTGGTTCCAGGAGAAAAATGTCTGTGTCTTTTCACAAGTACTCATATTTGAATGCAAAATGCAAGATACTTATAATTCAGTATGCTCGACTCTGTAGAGACCGATCATATCATCACATGGTAGGTAGTAAGTTAGTAATATCCATAGTTGATAACTGCCACCCTCAAGAGATAATCTCCAACTCAGAAGTCCTATCCTTAGCATAAACATCCTTCCAAGTATGCCACAACCGCTCAAGTTCCTGCACGTATCTCGAATGCAACTCATCAATGTACT
Source organism: Penicillium sumatraense (assembly GCA_020086695.1). Classification (NCBI taxonomy): domain Eukaryota; kingdom Fungi; phylum Ascomycota; class Eurotiomycetes; order Eurotiales; family Aspergillaceae; genus Penicillium; species Penicillium sumatraense. The sequence goes on along the minus strand of JAGIKU010001511.1, from coordinate 20,893 downwards.
TATCGTCAATCATATCCCTATTCTGCTGCTGCATAACAGGAATTGGTCTACCAACAACAATATTCAAAGGTCTTCGATAAGGCATCAGCCCCACATCATAATTGAATACACCCCGCGCATGGAATAATGGGATTGTAAAGCCCATGGTTGACTTAACAAGCATTTGAAACTTATGAATGATAGGATGTTCGTCTGAATCGACTTGTTGATAGAGATCATTTTCGCCGAATGCGAGGACTGGAACGAGATCTGCACCTGTGCGAATTGCTAGCTTGACGAATCCTTTGCGTCGTTTCAGGACCAGGCGTAATGAACGAGGTTGGGCGTTGAGTGATTCTCTAGCTCCGCCTACAACGATTGTGATTGCTCGTCCCATTCCTTCATTGTTTGGGCCGCCTTTGGATAAGAGGTTTTCGCAAGATTCGCGAGATACACTTGCGAGACCCATTGCCAGGGCATAGTCTCGGTAGAATGGGATGCGGAAGTTTGCGTCGAGAGTCAAAAGTGTGTTTGTGATCCCTGGAAATAATTTTGAAAATCCCAGGGCTTCAGTGCCAAAGGCTGCGAAAGCGCCGTGTGAGATAATGCCGTGTGGGTGGTAACCGAAGATGTATTTCTTGGTTGGGGGTAGTTCTTCTTCGCGGTGGAGGGTCGCGGGGAAATAAGATGCGTAAATTGACCATATTGGGAGGGATCGAAGGAAGTTACTTCGGCCTTTGAGTTCGCCTGATGTTGGTGCGGTCGAGAATAAGGAGATATACACCAAGTAGGGGAGAAGGAGGGGCCAAAATAGTGGAATGGCACATGTGAAGAAGAAGCTGCAGAGGAATAAAACGATTGTAAGAGTGTGGCATAGGACAATCAATGTTTGTAGACGTCGTTCCACGCCGACATTTAGTGGCGCCCAGTGAATTCTAGAGCTGTTAGCTGATGTCGAGATCAGGCCGAGGCCCATGCCCAGGCAGACGTTTTTGGGGGTGAAATAGAGATGTACCGTTTCCTGTCCTTATTTTGAGAGCGAACTGATGAGCCGCGACCTGACGCAGCAGGTTTTCGGCCAACAGAAGCGTCCCCGTTCATCTTCCAGAAGCAAAGCTCGTTGTTGATGAAAAGGAAGTCCCGCGTTCGCCGGAGATTCGAAATGACGTCGGCGGTGGGGCTTAGTAATATTGTGGCCTGAGGCAATATAAGCGGTATACAAACGAAGTACAGTAACTGGCGTAGTTAACTATGTGTTACTACGATATATTTGATAGAAAGATGTAAGAAAGAAATATCCAATTGCTCATATGTAATCTTAAAATTCCCAAACGCCTCCCGCTGTGGGTGTATATAAATGCAAGTCTCAAGTCTGGCCCTACGCTTTCGCTTTTACCATGAAAATCTGAAAAAAAAAAGTTGATCGTTAGTCCTCGTCTATACTTCAGCAGTGGCGCATTGTAAACTAACCTCATTCAATGATTTGTCGTCCATCAATGCTCTCTTCTTCTGTGCAATATGTCTGCCACGGAAGATTTGTCTCGCCATGGGAAGTCGCTCTCGTGAAACGGCCGGAGTGGTCTCCTTGGGTGTATCGGTAGCCTCGCTTGTAGACTCTGATTCCTCGGTCTCTGCCTTGCGCTTCTTGGATTTCTTTTCCTTCTTTTCCTTTTTGTCCTTCTTATCCTTCTTATCTTTCTTCGATTCGGAGACAGATGATGAATTGTCCTCGGCTCGTGATCGGTCCTTCTTGGAGGACTTGGACTTCGACTTGGACTTCGATTTTGACTTGGATTCGGACTTGGATTCAGAGTCGCTGGCATCGGAATCTTCTTCGCTGGCGTTCACATCCTTCTTGGACTGCTTTCCAGCCTTCTCTTCTTCCTCCTTCTTAAGCGCCGCCTTCTCCTCCTCTGGTAAAGCGTCCAATTTTTCCTGCGCCAATAAACCGCCACGAACGAATCGAACTTCCGGGAACTTCAAGGCGACATATCGGGCGAGTTTAACGTCGTCTCTTTTGCGCTGATCTTTTTGTAATTCTCCTTCGGATTTGCCGTTCAAGCGACCCAAGAGTCCCTTGAAAGCATCGAGACCGGTCGGTTCGCCCTCCCGACCCAACCGAGCACCCAAACCCAGTGTGTCGTCCTTGATGGTCACCTTAATGTGAGAAGTACTGGCGGAAGTCAAGAGATCGGCATGAGCAGCATCTTTAGCACCGAGACGATTTCCTGGGGCCCAGCCCTGAGAACTCATAATGCGATGGCCGAAGCCGGAGGTAGATCGCGCCCATTGTGTATTATTGGGATCATGGGAGATCTTGGTTCTCCTGGAGATCAGTTAGCGTCAGTAATATAGAGTCGGTCTTTATTTAAAATCAAGCGCATACTTCTTTGCGGCGGCTAATCCCATGGTGAATAGTGGCTGTGGTTGAAGAAATGCCGGTAAATTTGGGAAATTTGGGAAGTTCTAACTTTTTTGCGATAGCTGAGTCAGCAATCGATAAGAGAATGCTGAGTCATCACATCAGCCGCAGCCACGGAGTTATCGACAGTAACCAACGATCGAACTACAACAAAACCAGTCAATTCAGCTGATATTCCAGTCCCCTCATTTCATTATTTATCTTCATTGAATTTGGGATTTGACAAACTGGAGCAGCTTTCCTACAACGCATGGAAGCTCATCATTCATTGGGATACATTGTTGGGCATCTAGAGCTTAGGCTCAGCCTGGGGCAGCGCAGGTAATAACTTATAACCTGCGCGGGGCAAACGGAGACAAACTTCCGAATTTCATCCCTTCCACGCCATGTTTAATCTCCGAGTTCTCTGTCGAGATCAACCTCAGCGAACAATTGCATTGGTGACTACCGACCATGCCTTGATTTTTCATTATGGCGCCACTGGCGCTGGAGCCAAGACTGCACCACGCTGTCAGGTTGAATTCGCCAATATCTCATCTGTGGATCTTGATGGATATAGATCTTTGGGTGCCGGCCATGGTACCCTTGGTATGATCACACTCGGGGAAGATGTCTTCGTTTGCGTCGTTACCAGTTCCTCGGAAGCAGCTACGGTGAGGCCTGGGGAATCTGTTTCAAGAATTAATAATGTAGATTTTTGTGAGTAATAAGTTCCTTTCAGCCTTTTTTGTTCTTTAATCCCTTTTTTCAGGGTCCTTTTTGTTAACTTTCTAGATTGTCTTAATCGCTCGGAGTACGAGTATGGCATGGACTATGAAGCGAATGCTCAATTTGCAGCCGAAGAGCAAGTCGCAGAACACCCCTTTCTGGCTCTCAAGAAGCTTCTGGGAGATGGTAGTTTCTACTACAGTTTAGATTTCAATCTTACTGATCGCCTTCAAGACCGCTCAGATAAATCAGCGGCATTTGATATTGACTCTCTAGACGAAGATATGTTGTGGAATTCATACATGATCCACCCCCTTCTTCTATTCCGAAGCCACTTGCCACCTTCGGAAAAGGCTCAACTGGATGCGTCTCAACTATTGACCTGTGTCATCCGAGGGTATGCAAGCACTTTGAAGATCCCCGCAACAGTTCCAATTCTTCCACAAATTCGGAGTAAATTTCCTTCATTGTTATCTATTATTTCGCGACAATCTTCACGGCGTGCTGGCACGAGATTCAATTCTCGTGGAATAGACGATGATGGAAATGTTGCCAATTTCGTTGAAACAGAGGTCACACTTTGGATGCCTCCCGGAATCGCATTTTCCTATGCGCAGATTCGTGGTTCTCTCCCTATTTTCTGGGAACAGACTGCAGGTCTTATTCCAGGACAACAAAAGATTGAGATCACACGCTCAAGCGAGGCAACACAACATGCTTTCAATAAACATTTCGAAACTCTTGAATTGGCATATGGAGCAGTCCATGTGGTCAATCTACTCAGTGAAACTAGATCAGGAGAGGCAGAGTTATCGGCTAAATTCCGACAACATATTGCTCGCAGCTCACTTCGTGAAAAGGAGGGTTCTCTGAAATCCGCGCATAGCAGCCTTCTCCGTATGACGGAATATGACTTTCTCGCGGAGACTCGAGGTCCTTCTGGTTATGAAGCCAGCGGTCAAATTAAATATGAATTGGCAGACTCTCTCGACGGATTTGCCTACTTTCTCTCCGAAGACACTGCCGGTCCGAATGGGTCTCCTGCACTTTCTTCCACAATAATTTTGCAACAAGAGGGCGTCTTTCGAACGAATTGTTTAGATTGTCTAGATCGAACAAATCTTGTTCAAACCATAATCAGTTCAATGGCATTGGAATCTTTCCTATCACACCAGGGTTGCAGACTCAGCTCAGAGCTTCAAATGCGTCATTCAACCCTATGGGCCGACAATGGCGACGCCTTGTCGAAAATTTACGCAGGAACCGGAGCTCTCAAGTCTTCTTTTACCCGTCATGGGAAAATGTCTCTTGCGGGTGCACTTGCAGATGCAAGGAAAAGTGCTACGAGATTGTATGTGAATAACTTCACGGACAAAGCTAAGCAAAAGACGATGGATATTCTGTTGGGTAGACTTGCAAATCAAATTGCGGTTCATCTTTATGATCCGATGAATGAACTTGTCACTGAGGAATTGAATCGTCGGGCTTCGGAATATTCTTCGACGAAGATTACTCGCATGTGGATTGGTACTTTCAATGTGAATGGTCGGGATGCGGGTCCTGGATCTGATCTTTCACCGTGGCTTTTCCCTGAGTCTGCGGATCAAAGGGAGGAGCCTACCATCTTCGCTGTTGGATTCCAGGAGATTGTAGATCTAAGCCCTCAGCAGATTATGTCAACAGACCCTGGAACAAGGAAGGTTTGGGAACAGGCTGTCCAGAAGTGTTTGAATAGCCGGGCGAAAATGAATGGGACGGAGAAATATGTGTTATTGAGAAGTGGGCAGCTTGTCGGCGCTGCTTTGATGATCTATGTGAAGGCGAATGCTCTGAAAGATATCAAAAATGTGGAAGGCACTGTGAAGAAGGTAAAGCCCCTTTCCTGAGTCGAATAATTAGCCTGCTGACGTGAAAGACCGGCATGTCTGGAATTGCAGGAAACAAAGGCGGATGCGCCATCCGCTTCGATTACTCCAATACAAGCATCTGCTTCGTGACAGCACATCTAGCAGCCGGATTCGCAAACTACGACGAACGAAACCGAGACTACGAAACCATTGACCGAGGACTACGGTTCCAGAAAAACCGATCAATCGCAGATCACGATACAGTCGTCTGGCTTGGCGATTTCAATTATCGAATTGGTCTGGGTAATCAGATCGTCAGAGATTTGATCACGCAGCGAGATTATTCGAAACTTTATGATAATGATCAGGTAAGCAGCGCTTCAGCGCAGCGAGAACAGAACAGAGAAAAGACTAACAATCATAGTTAAATCTACAAATGATCGCCGGAAGAGCATTCCAATTCTATTCAGAAGGCGTCATCGATTTCGCACCAACATACAAATTCGACATTGGAACTGATATTTATGATACTTCGTGAGTTCCTGCCTGCTAACCTTGGCCTTGGCCTTGACCTTCCTCCATTCATTTATACATACTAACCCCTACCCCAGTGAAAAGTCTCGAATCCCAGCATGGTGTGATCGAATTCTCTGGCGCGGAGCCAACATGCGCCAAATAGCATATAACGTCGCCGACCTCCGAATCTCAGATCACAGACCCGTTTTCTCATCATTTGATTGTCAAATCGATGTCGTTGATCATGTCTTGAAAGATAAATTGAGGAGAGAGGTTTATTTGAGAAGACAGCGTGACGTACTTTCTGATGCGGTGGATCTTCTTGATCTTGATGATGAGTATTCTCAAGATCAGGATGATGGTGATTATGAGAATCCTGTTGCTATTGCGCCGGGACTACCTCCTGCGAGTTCTGATCGGAGTAAATGGTGGTTGGATAATGGTGAGTTATCAGCACTACGAATGAAGCTATTCCCTCTGTCATGTCTGTTACTAATATTTTGGTTTGTTTAAAGGATCCCCAGTAAAAGCAACCCTAAAACAACCCCCAAACACAATCCCAAATCCAACTCTCTCGAATCCATTCTCTGAAACCTCAGAGTCAGATTGGGTATCACTACCTACACCAATCACCGCTTCGCCAGTCACAGCTTCCTCAATCTCGATGAGAGATACCATGAGCCAGGGTGCTAGTGCTGGCAGTCCACTCGGTAGAAAACCACCCCCACCACCCCGCCAATCAACCCTAAACTCGACCTCAAACTCTGATGGAAACTCTCCTATTCCTATTTCTCCCATCTCGAATACTCGAACTGGAAGTGGGAGTGGGAGTGGAGCGAAAGCTCCACCAACAGTTCCCAGAAAACCAATCTCTTTGTCGAAGAGAACTGTTTCGGGACAGAGTCAGCAGAGTCAGGGTCAGGGTCAGCAGGATGATCTTCTGGGTGATGGAGCAGGTGATGATATTGTGTGGAAACCTCTTCTTCCGGGACGGTGATTTACTTTATTTGCAGATGCAGATGCAAATGTGGTGCAGATGCAGAGTTTCGGAAGTACATAAAGTTAGCGATTTGGAATCAACTTACTTTACCTTACTTTTTACTCGAGTAATTCTTGTAATATTCTGGTGATTAATTTTAAATTAGATTATACCATGAGCTACCCGAGTAGAATATAACAACAAATTTTCTTTTTTTTTATTATTTTGTTTTTGTTCTTATAGATAACATTCAATTCATTTTATTTCATATCTGCATTTCATAATCATTGCGTCTTGAGTATATGATGGAACATGCGGGAAGAGGAAGGGTAGAGCAGGGAGGGTAGAGTGTGATTGAGTATAGGGTAGGCCAGGCCAAGGCCAAGGCCGATAACAAACATTGATCAAGTTCTTCGGCCCAGACAGCTCAGGCGGTCCAGTAAGAACAGCCCAGAGATAATGTCGGGCCGAGCGAGTGATTCGATCATTCATGTTTCGGGTACTTTCTGCTTGCAAGTGTCAGATGAATGATGGCTGGATTTGCAATGGGCATATCATAGGATTTGAACCATGGGATACCCTATCTCTGTCCAGCCTTCATCCATTGATCATTTTATGCTTGCTTTCTTTGGAAAGCTGAGCTGAGCTGGTAGATGGTGGATCTTTGTGTTGGTCTGACTTGACCTGGTTTGGCTCCAGATAGATGCAGGGCCAAGCCAAGCCAGCCAAGCCAATAGAACGGACCTAAGACACGTAGTTGATGTAGGGCTATATGAGCGAGCAGCTGAAAATCTTGACGCTGCAACGAGAAGCCGACTGCTTATTGCTCAGCCAAAGCCAACATCAAATTAAGGTGCCGGTGCCGGAGCGGCCTCAGGCTTCTTCTCTGCCTTAGGCGCAGCTTTAGGCTTTGGAGGTTTTCGACCACCCATCATCCAATTAGCAAAACCACCCGGTGCACCGGCATTTGGTTTAGCCTTCTTCGGGGCTAGCAGCAAACAAACTGATTAGCAGTGAACTTATACATGTGGGATATCAATGTAACTTACCAGCCTTCTTCGGTGGCTCCGCAGGTGCTGGAGCAGCCTCCTTTGGAGGTTCGGCAGGAGGAGCATCTGCTGGTGGAGGATCGGGGTCTTTGGGCTTTTCGGGAATAGGCCACATGTGCATTGTGATACTCCAGTCAGGTTCGATTACTGTTTCCCAGACCTGGGGTAGAATGATGTCGCCGTTCGGTCCGACGAGATCGTAGTGACCCTCAGCGACGTGTGGTCCGATGACCTCGATGTGGAGGAAGGCTTGTTTGATTAGATCTTCCATACCCTGACTCAGTTAGCATCGTTTATCCAGCATTGTTTGCAGGTCCGGCTGCACTCACCTTCCATGTCGCGCACAGTTCAAAAGGAAAACTGAATTTCCTTCCCACGGCATCCTTAAACTTGATGGGCTTCTTCTTCTCTGGTGGAGGCTTACTAGCGGCCTTTTCAGCCTCTGCTGCCGCCGCATTCGCTGCATCCGTTGCAGCTGCGGCCGCAGCGGCTGTTGCAGCGGCAGCAGCTTCTGAAGCAGCAGCCGCCGCCGCTTTTTCGGCCTCCTCCTTCGCTTTCGTTGCCTCCTCGGCTGCCCGCTTCTCTGCATCCGCTCGAGCGAGAGCTGCAGCCTCTCCGGCGATTTTCCTGTCGTGGGCAAGTTGCGCTTCGAGAGCGGCGGCCGCCTTAGCCTCCTCTTCAGCCTTGGCAATCTTCGCAGCCTCTTTCGCCTCCCGCTCTGTGCGCTCGTCCAGAATCAATTTTTCTAGTCGCGCGATGGCCTCATCCTTTGCTGTGTCAGCAGGTGGTGGGGCAGCTGGGGCAGGCTCAGGAGCTGGCGTGGGCGAGGCTGCTGCTGGCGCTGGTGCTGGAGTCGGTTCGGGTTGCGGGGGTGGGGAAGCGACATGTGGATAGTGTGGGAAATAAGACTGGGGAGGCATTGCAGCCATCATGGCATATGGGTCGCGAGGGGGGTAGTTGTAGAAGGCATTGGCTCCATAAGGCATCATTTCGTGTCCGAAAGGAGATCCGCCAAAGGGTGAAGGCGTGCTGTGCATGCTCATCGGGTGTGGGATCGGTGGTTGAGAAGGGTGTTGCGCGCCAGGCTGACGTGGGTGTCGTGGATGCGCTGGGTCTTGCGCATAGTATGGATGCATGCCGGCGGCCGCGGCGCCGTGGGGACTCTGGAATTGATGGCCATACGGGGGGTAGCCATGGCCGCCATAAGGTGGTTGGGCACCGGGATTGGCATGCCGGATAAGTTGATCGGAAGGAAGAGCACCATTGGGATGCTGATAAGCAGGATGGCCGGGGGGAAAGCCAGGGAATGTTTGACCGGAAGAAGCGCTTTGCGCGTAGTTAGGGGCGGGTGCGACAGGAGGGACTTGAGGCCAGCGATGTTCACGAGGAGGTCTGGCGTATTGTTGAGGATAATCCTCAGAGTCAGCACTCCCCGCAGAATCAGCAGGAGAAGCCTGTCTCCGGGCTCTCGGAGGGGGATAAGACTCCATGTGCCGGCGCGAAGTTGGGCGACGGGCCGAAGCGGAGCGCGAACCGTGGATGGAGCGATTTCGATGGGAAGTTCGTGGTCGCGAAGCAGAATCGGAGGGTTTTATGTCCTCCGGATATGGCACGTCTGCCCAATCGTCGTATTCGGGATCATGGCTCCCCGAGATTGAAGGCGCAACGACATGTACACCCGAGGAATCCTCCTCGTCGGTCAGGAACTGATCCTCGTCGTCCGGATCTAGGCGACCAATGGATATGTTGTACCTGAGAAGTGAGCAGGAGAAGATAAGAGGGGAGAATAGGAGAATAGGAGAATAGGGGGGGGAAGGTGGAGGAAGAGGGTAAGGGGAGAGAAGGGATATGCAGGAGTGAAGGGGTGATGCAGAGAGGAAGTGAGGAGAGAAGGGGGAGAAGTGGAAGAAGAAGAGTCAGAGAAGAGGAGAGGGGCCAAAACATACGTCATAGAGGTAGAGCCTCTCCTCTATAATAAAGTAGGAAGAAGTATAGAAGGAGTAAACACTCTCAGCAACGAACAGGGATGAGTATTAAGCTGGGAGTGGGTGGTGTTGAAGAATGAAAAGTTGCAGAGTTGAAGATGAAGTTGATTTGTGTGTTGATGGATCTTTTTTGCGCGGGGTGACAGCCCCGCCTGTTCAACAACAACAAAGTATACAGACCGACAGAATAGACAGGAGTACTGTACGACAGAATAGAGTAGAGAAGAGTAGAGTATACAATAACAAAAGATGAAAAGTAGAATGGAAGAATTGTTAAAGAAAAGAAAACATTTTTTGTGGGTGTTTTGGCCTAACCAGTCTAATTGGGCTGGTTGGGCAGGCAGTGTAACAATCTTAGGTAGATTCATCAGTATTTTACTAGTCAATATTCACTAGTTAATATTTAATAAGAGTAGGCTGCTAGGTAGAACACAGACTACAGACTATTCTAGACTGGATTATTCTAGATCTCTGCCCAACAGAGTCATACGTACAGCCATGCGAGATGCGGGTGGATCCAGGATCTAGGCTGACAACTGGCATAGATGCATGCATTGAGGGTATTGAGTATCTGGTACAGATAGGATACAGAGGAATGAACAAGAATATAAGAGAGAAGAACATAAGGAACATAAAGAAGAGGGGGAAGGGGAAGGGGAAGGGGAAGGGGTCTAGGCATATCGATTCAACAGCTCTTTGGCCGCAATCAGCTCACTGCGACTCGATGCCCAATGCTGATCATCGACCGATCGAGACTCCACGATTCCTTTGAGGCGCAACAGTCCAAATCGTTTTAATTGTTCAATCGTTTTCTTAGATGTAGCCGCATTCGACTTTTCCTCTGCCCAGCCGTTCTCGATCATTCGGGAGGTCGCCTGATACATAAAATGGTCAGCAGTGTTCGGTAGTCAGGTGTCGTAGTTACCACCGGTTCGCCTACCAGGATCAGCCCATAAAATCCTCGTAAATAATCATCACAGAGTTCAATACTCCGACAAAAGTGCTGTACCGATTTGGCCCCAAGTCGGGATGCGTCACTCTCGGATGCGCTGACATACAGCAATTCACCGAGCCGGGCGTGGATCTGCAACAGTTAAGATCAAAATCTGACAGGAAAGTGCAGTGTAGTGTAGAGGGAGACATACGTTCCAAGCGTTCGGCGCAATCAGCAGCGCCTCTTCGAGGCTGAAGATTGCTTGAGACCCTAATCCCTGCGATTGGTACAGATCGGCCAGTTCACACCAGGCTTCGGCATCGGTTGGTAAGGCTTCGAGGAGTTGGAGGAGGGCTGTAATCGCTTCGGCGGGTCGGTCCAGAGAACGTAGGATGGCTACTCGTCGCTTTAAGATGGGCTGTACAACTGTTAGTAACCTAGGCTGGAAGACCCGGGTTAAAGTCCCGGTTCACGGAGATGCTGGTTCTAGCCCGGCTCACGAGGTAACTAGTAACTGACCACATTGACTGGGTTCTCTGATAAGATTTTCTCGTATTCCTCACGACATTTCTCCAAAGCTGCGTTATCCTTGGCGGTTGCCTCCTGATACAAACCACGGAGTCCCATTACTCTCTCGTTGGCAGGACCGAATCGGTGGCTGAGGCGATCGAGACATGATTGTGCGGACTGATCATCACCAGTTCGAAGACAGGCTAGGAATAGTTGTTCGATTTGTCCATATTCTTCGGCTGTACCGGATGTCGCTGTCGCACTCTTGGGATTGGGACCGAGGATGGCTGGGGCTTGTTGGGCGAGGTGAAGGGCGGAGATTAGGTCAGAGCCATTGATTTGGGGTTGACCCATGATGGCGTGAATAAACAGTGTTCTTTTTTCTGGACTTCGGCGGATTGAATTGAATCAATTGAATTAATTGTAGAGGAGTACAGTTGAAGGTGGATGTTGGAGAAGTGAAGTGTCCTTGGAGAGATTGTGGTCCCGTGATTCTTATCGGATCTCCCCCACTCGAAGCTGAACAACTTCACTTCTCCAGCTGAGCTACTTAGCTGCTTGCTGCTTTGCTGTGTCTAGCTGTCCTCAGGGGAAGAGACAGCTACTATTCTTTTTCATAGCTGCACAAGCTGGGATTTTGAGTCTCGTCTTCCCCTCCCCCTTGTGGGTGTAAAGAGACACAATGTGAGTGAACTGAGTGATCCCGCCCGCATTAACGTGTGGCTGATTGTTGTGGTTGATCATTGCTGACCGACTGACTGTCCCAGGTTCGAGAAATCTTTATACGATCTGATTAAGGGTCTTCGGAACCATAAAGGCGCTGAAGATGAATACATTCAGAATTGCCTTCGTGAATGCAAGGCCGAGGTTAAATCGCAGGACATGGGTGCGCCACACTACAATATACAATATGCAATCTGGCAGATATGGGAATGGATATACTAATAAAAGTGCAATCCAGATAAGAAAGCCACCGCCCTGCTGAAACTCATATATCTCGAAATGTTCGGTTATGATATGTCATGGGCAGCTTTTAATGTTCTCGAGGTTATGTCTTCGTCGAAGTACCTTCAGAAACGAGTGGGATATCTAGGTGCTGTTCAGAGCTTCCGACCTGATACAGAGGTGCTAATGTTAGCTACCAACATGTTGAAGAAGGTACACACCCTTTCGCGCCCCTCTTACTGGACCTCACTCACCACCACAGGACATTGTATCACCCAGCATTCCCGGCCTCTCATTACCGATAGCCACCCTACCGCACATCATCACCCCATCACTTTCAATGTCTCTACTTCCAGACATCCTTTCGCGTCTCTCGCATTCCAGTCCGGTCGTCCGAAAGAAAACAATCGTCTGTCTATACCGAATCTCGCTGGTCTACCCCGAGGCATTGAAGCTGGCATGGCCTAGAATCAAAGATCATTTGATGGACGATCAAGAGGATAGTAGTGTCACTACAGCTGCTATCAATGTTGTTTGTGAACTGGGTTGGAGACGTCCTCATGATTTTCTTCCTTTGGCACCCCGCCTTTTTGAACTTCTTGTCGATAGTGGGAATAATTGGATGGCCATTAAGATTATCAAACTTGTGAGTGGGAGTTTCAACCATCCTATTCCTCCTAATCCTCCTAAACTTGGACACCAAAAGTGAAGTGATTCTGTCCAATGCTGACCTGCTAGTTTGCTACTTTAACACCACTTGAACCACGACTCACCCGCAAACTTCTACGTCCATTGACTAATATTATTCAAACCACTACGGCTATGTCATTGCTATACGAGTGCATCAACGGTATCATCCAAGGTGGTATTCTTGATGGTGAGGATAACCTGCAAGAAAGAGACGAAGTTGCTAGTCTCTGCGTTGGCAAACTTCGTGGCATGATCGTTATAGATTCGGATCCCAATCGTGAGTTTGCCTCAAACATACATTACTTGACTTCCACTAACTTCACTTCTTTTCTCCAGTGAAATATGTTGCCCTCCTTGCATTAAATCGCATCGTCACTACACACCCCATGCTAGTCTCCGTACAGCAAGATGTCATCATGGAATGTCTGGACGATCCAGATATAACAATCCGACTCCAGGCGCTCGAGCTCGCCGCCGGAATGGTCACCAATGACTCCCTTCAAGAAGTAGTCAACCGACTCGTTCAACAACTTCGCTTCACCCCGCTCTCCGCTGGTGTAAATCCAAACACAGACCCAGACGAAGAAAGCGAAACCCCCATCCCAGAAACAAAACCCCTACCAAACGACTACAGAACAGAAGTCATTCACCGAATCATCGATATCTGTTCCCAGAACAATTACTCCGAACTCGAAGATTTCGAGTGGTACGTCAACATCCTAGTCCAACTCATCCGTCTCCTCCCATTATCCGAAACAGAAGATTATTACTTCAATCAACCACCTGTCCAAGACTCCTCATTCACAAGAACGACCGTGGCATTCCGCATTGGATCGGAAATTAGGAATATCGCAGTTAGAGTTAAGGGTGTACGCCTCGAAGCTTGTCAAGCTGCTGAATCCCTCTTACTCATCGATAACCGACCCCTTCTCTTCCCCGTCGGCTCGAGTGTCGGTGATGATGTCCTTGGTCCTGTTTCCTGGGTTGTTGGTGAATATGCGGAGTATTTACGATCACCGGCGCGAGCTTTACAATCTCTTATTGATTCAAGTCACATTTCTCTTCCGACGAAGACCCTTCAGTTGTTTCTGCAAGCTATTCCGAAAGTCTTTATTCAAGCTAACAAAGATGCTGAATCGAGAGAATCGTGGAAAAGCGAAATTTCACTCCTCCTTGCAAGAGTCGTGGAATTTCTTGATTCGTTGGCCGATCATCCGGATCTAGATGTTCAAGAACGAGCTATTGAATTCCTTGAGGTTCTTCGGTTAGGCAGTGATGCGCTACGATCAGAGACAAAGATGAACGAAGTCCCTTTCTTTATTACTTCGGTTATTCCGAGTTTATTTGAAGGGTTGGAATTGAAACCTGTTTCGAATAATGCTCAGAAAAAGGTTGTTCTTTCGGAGAATCTCAAATTAGATGAACCTTTCAATGATGATCTACCGAGTCTGTTTCGGAATATCACGTCGGTTCCGGATCAAAATTATCATGTCGCATTGCAGGACTTTTATTATGTGAAGGAATCTTCGCCTCCGATGAATAAACTTCATGATTTGGCTCAGGGTGGATATGGTCAGCTTGATTCTTATCAGAACACGCTTGGTGGAGGTGGTACGAATACGAATACTGCGTCTTATCAACTTTCTCTTGCTGGACAGAAAGCTGAACGACGTGAACGATACCGTGATGATCCGTTTTATATTGCCGGAGCGGGAGCCGGATCTGGATCTGGAACGTCGACGCCATCGCGTGACGTTATCCCCTCGGATGGCTTTGATATCGATAACATTCCCATTGTGGATTTGAAACTTGATGACGGATTGAAGGGCCCTGCACGTGATTCTGAGACTCGTCGTCAGGCGAGACGGATGGAGGTTGCTGGTGACGAAACACTGGGCGTTGAAGATGTTCCTGGTCCTGTGGGTGTTACCAGCAGCAATAGACGGGGCTTGCTTCAGGTTGATTCTAGCACTCTTGGACAACCTTCTCTTGGCGGTGGAGCTGGATCTGCGGCCGGCGCAGATGATGGCGATAAAGAAATTAAAGAGGCGATGCAAAATGTGGAAAAGGTCCGATTGCGTATGCAAAGGGATTCGGAACGAATTGGATTAGAAGGGACGCCTGATGAGGGGACTCTTGTTAAGAAGAAAAAGAAGTCTAAGAAGGACTCTACGAAGGCGAAGACTGGGGATGAAGATAAGGATAAAAAGAAAAGGAGGAAAAAGAAATCTGAGGACCAGATTCTTGAATAGTTAAAACAGATAGAATAAAGGAGTATAATACAAAATAACAATTCTCTCCCGGTTACTGTGTTGCGTTGCGCTTCGTGCAACTCCAATCCCTGCCTGCACACATTATATTTTGACTGATCCAATTGTTCGTTGTCGAACAGACACATATTGTAGAGTAGAGCAAGTATTCTGAGAGAGAAATAAATAGCGCGGTCGCTAGGAGGAAGGAACCGAGGTCGAAATCGAGCTTGGCTGTTTCAAATTGGAACGGAGTGGGAAGGATGCCACATTTATTTCGGTTCGAAGTGTGAAGAAGTGTGAAGGGGTATCTTAAATCGACGACGTACTCAGGATATGCTGTTTAAGCAGACCCAGTAATACGCGAAAACATAGAAGCAATGGTCGACCAAAGCTCTGGAACGACTCTGAGGAGTTCAAGGAGGAGACCACCACAGACGACGAAGGCGAGCAGGACTGCGTACATATTATTAGCTAGGATTTATGGAGGCGATGGGGAGGAGTATGGATAGTAACGTACCGACCCAACCAGCAGAAAGTGGCGATTTGGAAGCTTGTTTGGTGGGCTTTGTGGTTGGTCCTCGGCCGCGCTTTGCAGCTTCGCTCTTTGCGAAGCGCTCGTTTGCGCGACGTTGTTGGGGTGTTTGGGCCTGTTGTAGAGTTAATTTTATGATCAGGTTTGATTTGATTGAGTCGGACTGACCATTTTGGAGGTTGTTGTGGAATGAGATGATGATTGGAGATGTAAAGGGAGGAAAGTATGAAGTGAAGTGAAGTTGAAGTTGAAGTTGGGGTAGGCGGAGAGCGGAGAGGAGAGGCCACGTTGTAAGCCCAAAATAGGGTGAGTTGGCTATAGTACAACTACTAGTATATCCCTGGCAATCTGGCTTCTTTTTGAGTCATGTTTCAGAATTCATGGCAATCATGGTAGTTCTCTTCAATTATTCTTCATAATTGATCTTGGAATTATTTCATTATTTCTGTGACCTCAACAGGAAGTGTTCAATAAGGACTTGCTGATCACTGGAAGTAGACACTTTACTGCAGCACTTTCTTCGGTTCTTTTATGTTATCAGTTTCTACTATGTTGACCTATTAAGACATTTAACCACTCTCGGTATAATATCATTAGATATATATTGACCTAGAGGATTCAAAAACAGCAACACGCGCCCTAGGGCGCATAGCAGCGACCAGTCTCACGTTTGTCTGAATAGCTTCACAAACACCCGAACAGGAAGTAGTGTGATAGGTTCGTTACACTCGCGCGCTTCTAGGCCCAGAGCCCTATAACATACAGTAATTTAGAGGTCTAGTCAACCCGTTCACGTAGAGCCTCTTTTACTACCAGATTTAGTAGTCACACCACAATCGCTAGCAATCAATGAAAGCATGACGCAATCACCCCCCCCCCCCCCCCCTGGGCAATACATAGAACTCAATCAATTTATAGTATGTACTGGCCGTGTACAGATAGACGTATTTGTCTAGCAGGAGCTTTATCACCAACACGTTGTATGTGTAATAAATTTTTAGGACTAGGATTTGCATAACTTATATCCCTAGTACGCTAATAGGCCATAGGTATAAAAGCTGAGAAAAAGCACTCCAAATATGTATGGAGCAGTCGGGCTCTTCAAATCTCTTAAAACTTCGCTAGGAGAAAGGTTCTCTTTTTTGAACATCACGGCTATTCTTTCTTAGGTTTCGTCCATTTTGTCTGTGCTTAATGATGATTCCTATCGTTTTAGTACAAACTGTCGACTCCTAAGGATACAAAATTTCCTTCGCTCATTCAAAACTCTGGATAAATGCAATCGCTCGAAACAAATCAAGAGTGTATGACCAAGGTTTATTAGTTCTATACCCCCTTTTAGGGTTCTTAAAATTTGCAAATGGCTTTGCTACTTGGTGCATGATTATGGAAAAATGAAAGCGTCAACATTTTATAAAGCATACAACTACACTCCGGGGAATAGTACTAGGATCTCTCGATTACATACACACTATATAAGTCAAAAGTCATTGGAGAGGGATCACCTATTCAATTCTCAGTGCCACTAGCATAAGCTTATTAATATGATAGCAAGATGTGTCAAAGGAATGAGAAAACATTCTGAGAAACCAACATATACGTAACCTTTCGTACAACATTGCCCCAATTTTCTCTAGTACTAGCCAAGCCTAGATAATTGGCGACACATCCCTCAACACGGTCAAAGCACATGCAATTATAGCGATAATAGATACTGAAATGAATCAACCGAAATTATAACCTGGCTCTGTCTAACTCAGATACGTATAGATATTCAGACAGCCCCTTGTGGAAACAAGGGCCATCTAAATGCCACGCTCTGAAGTAGATCCACGGCAAAGAAAATACAACGTACGAGGTACAGTAATGTCGAATACAACTGCGACAGCAACAACCTAAACTGGGTAAGTATGAACCCCACAAATAACTAGAACGAATGCCAATCACCACGGCTGCTTGCCCCTCCAAGGAAGCAATGCCTCAACCGCTGATCTAAGTAGATCTACAATGGTGGAGAAGGGTAGACCTAGTGGATCTTGCTCCCCATAATTGATCCTGTCCCGAAAGGGATAACTGTATAGTAGTAGAACTTACTCTGTAGTACTGCTGGAATATCTGATTGGTCGCCTATACGGATCAATATCAAACATGATATAAAGGGTTTAGCGTCAGCCTTGCAGCAGCACTCAATGGCGAGGAACAACGGTTAATCCGACCTGGACGCCTTAACGGCCAAGGGCGCCTCCAACCTTCGTCAGTTTAATCAATCAGGCCACTTGACACCACAATCGCTTCTTTACGTAACCTGTAACATTCCACTGCGGGCAGTTGTCATATCCTGCTGAGTTACGTCGGTGGCTTTTCAATGATAATCGACTCAGTTCGGAAAGAACTATCATAATATGCTGTCTATCAATGAGAGCAAGAGCAGTCTCAGAAATGGGTCCAAAAGACAACGCGCTAAAGCCCCTAAAGTACGCACTGGGTGTTTTACATGCAAGTCAGTAGCAAACCCTATCTGTATTCTGTACAATTATTGTATCGAAAATACAAGCTCTGGACATTTTGATTCTAATTGTGATGATTATATAGGTCACGACGTATAAAATGTGACGAGGGAAAACCGAGCTGTAATCAGTATGATATTATATCCTTGAATTCTTGGGATATGAAGTGTTCAATTGAGCCTAACATAGCTTTAGATGTACAAAAAGTAATCGGGAATGTGAGGGATATCAATCAGCTAACCCACTCCCTGTGACGACTCGGACATTACTACCCAAAACTTTGGCTCCTGGTTCTTCAGTGGATCTTTCTGCGGAGCAGCCGGCTTTGGAATTCTTCTTCCTTAAAACTGCTCCCCAATTGGCGGGTTTCTTTAGTCATGCCTTCTTTCAAGGGAGTGTACTACGGCACAGTTTCACCGAACCTGCTGTTCGCCAAGCTATGGGCGCTATTGGCCTCTTGCATGAGCGTTCAGCAAAGGAGAAGTTTTCAGAAAGCGATGGTTACTCACGTCCCAAATCTGGCGCCCATATCCAACTATACAATCGATCGATTCGTTCAGTCATCAAAGCTTCATATGGACCTGATTCTATACCACTGGTTATTATGGTCAGCCTTCTCTTCGCCTGTTTTGAGCTCCTGAACAGAAATCCAGCCGCTGCTACAGCGCATGTTAAGAGCGGTATCGGTCTCCTAAAATCATGGCGCGAGAATTTCAACCAGCAAATGACGCCTCGGGGAAAGAAGCAACTGACATCTGAATCACGGTTCTTAGAGCAAGAGATAGCACCAGTGTTGGGCGTCCTCGATCTCAAATTATTAGGGCCCGACAAAGAAAAACGCACTGAATTCATGCTGAAGCCGATCGCGAAGGGGAGACTACGATTGACCAAGCAATTTGAGAGCTTAGACGAGGCTAAAGTTGTCCTTATAAACATTATTGCTGCAGCGATGGGGCACCCCGAAAGTGAATGCTTGGATAAAGGACCAAAATACGATGCCGACGATCAAAAATTCCTACTGCCAAGCAATGGAGTAGAAGCTATGGGGATGTGGAGTAAGGCAATGGATGACTTGACTTCCCGCCATGGGGACTCTTGGGACAAGCGAGAACTAAGATCGGCAAATGCGGTATATCTTACTAGGCTAAGCCTACATCTCTCAGCCCTCGTGTACCAAGTTCAGAGCGAGTGCGACTGGGATCAGTATCGCGATGACTTTGAAGAGGTATTTCGCGTCTGTGAAGCGATACTATTAGACTGCGAAGAGTTGATGGATTATTTTACTGAAATGGTCAATCTAGATAGTGGTTTATTGTGTTTACTTCACTTTGGAGCCTGGAAGTGCCGTTGGCCAGGTTTACGCCAGCGGTGTCTAGATCTAATTCCGCGAATTCCCAAACGCGAGTGGGACTTCGAGGCGAGACACTTTTATCAGATATTCACACGAATTATAGAGAAGGAAGGAGAAGGTATTCCTTTGCCTATGAAAGATAAAACCGAAGAGAATAGTCTACCTCCTGAACATGTTCGGGTCCATCACTTTGCGGTGGATCAACCAAAGTCCTTGGCGGGCTCCAATCTCTATGAGGTGTCTTTCTGGACCAAACCAGAGGGCCTACAAGGAAAATGGCATATTTCTACTGAGCAGATCGGTTTACAAATACCAAGGGCTGCAAATACGGCCATACCTGCAAATGTGTTACCCCCGCCTCCAGCTATAAAGATATAGAAAAGAATGGGGCAACTTTTTAATAGATTAAGAGGCAGAGGCTAAGAAGAGAAAAGTGAAATCTTAGCCTTCTCTGCTATTTCTTACAGTATGTCTTTTATCTCATGATATATTTTGGATATTTCCCCTAAATATTAATTCATTCATCTGTAAAAGATACTAAATTAATAGATTTTAAGTATAATTAATTAATAGTATTAAGTCTAAGGAGAAAAAAAGAAGAAGAGAGAGAGGTAAAGTAAGAGATAAGGCTATCTTATTATAGGAATTCCTCTTGGGATCTATATATAAAAGAATTAGCTCTAAAATATCTCTAATTCTTTATTATTTTGTTTATAGTTCTTAATAGATCTATCTTAGTCTTTAGTATTTAAAAACTATATAATAAATTCTATAATTTTTAATCTCTTTAAGAATTAATCTCTATATTAATTATATTAAATACTCTTTAGCTATATTTTATATTATTTTTATTTTTATTTAGTTATAAGTCTTTAGTTTTATAACTCTAGATCTTATATATATTTATTATTCTTTATTATTAATATTAAGCTTAATTAATTTAATTTATATATATTAATTATTAATTATTAACTTAATCTATATAAGTATATTATTAATAAATTATTTTATTAATATAAAATAATAGTAAGTTAAATATAATTTATATATATATTAGATATTTCTAACTATATTTTTTTAAATACTCTATATTCTCTCTAAATTTCTAAAGATTAGAATTTAGTTATAATTTTTTATTATTACTCCTATTATTTAAAGTAGACTATAGAATACCTATAGATATAGGTATTAAAATACTATCTATATCTATAATAGTAGATAATTATTATAGAACATAATAAACCCTATAGATTACAGAAACTAGTATAGCTATAATAGGAGAATTATAGCTAACTAACTTAGTCTAAGGAATAGGAAACTATAATTATATAATAATCTTATATTATATAACTATAGAGATATAGGATTATAATTACTTAGGATATAATATTATATAATTAAATAAGAATAATATAACTAGTAGAATTATAATTTACTAAAAGATAGCTAAAATTAGTCTTATACTAGTACTACTAGTAATCCTTAAATATTAACTTATAACTATACTATTACTATACTAAGTCTTATATAGACTTAGGTCCTATTAAGTAACTTTAAAAGATATACTAGATAGAGTACTAAGTAGGTTAGTCTAAAGAGCTCCTCTACTTATAGTATATTTATTATAAAGATAAAATTACTATTTAAAGAATAGTCTAAAGATATACTATAGTAACTTATAATAAAA
>JAGIKU010001434.1:0-231168 GCA_020086695.1 Penicillium sumatraense | reverse complement strand
TCATCACTAACAGTTCCCTAGACCCTGGATCGAAACCAGGACATGCTATCCTATATCTTTTTTTTTTTTTTTTTTTTGCTCTTTTTCTTTCTTTTATACAGTTCATGGTCGACAAAATTAATTATACAGTCTCAATTCAGATATCACACTGTAACAACTCTATAAACCCCCACCCCCCCCTGTAAGACCATCAACCATTAAGAAGGTCCAACTATGAAAACCACATCACTGTACTGGAACGACCACGAAAGTCATGCCGGAGGGGGAGGAATCTTGAAATTTAGTGGATTGATGTCGCACTTTCCCTTATGGGCAGCTACACCCGAATTATCCTTGAAAGTGGCCTCAATTGCCCCAGAGAAAATATTGTGCCAGTCAACCTTCCAAGTAGTATGTTTGAGGGTATCCTACTTCTAGAATGTACCAAAGGATGACACAGGGCAAACCACCAGCGTTCAAGTTCGAGCAGCAGACTCATCTATTCTGGACTATACATCAGACAAAAGGAGTGTTGCGCTGGACAGAGTAAGAGAAAGAGCGAGAGACAGAGAAAGTAGGAGAGACCCCTCTTTCCCTCTTTCCCTTCTTCACTCCTTCCTTCTCCCCCTCTTCTTGGTACACACTTCTATAGTGACTAGGCAGTCACGAGTCACGAGTCACAACAGAAGTATCCTGTCTACCTATTCACTCATCTATCCGAATTCTTTTCCTTTCCTCAAGCCCCTTGTTGATAGATGGGATGGCTGGGAGCCATCCCATCTATCAACAAGAGTTCCAGTTTTTTCCTTTTTTATCAAAATGTGAGTAAGATCTAGAGAAATTGCGTTCAGATCTGCATACTGACAAAATAGCAGGGCTTCTCTTCCTCCCTCCTCCAGCCTCTCTCCCTCCCTCCCCATCCATCAGGATGGATGACGACCCTCAGTAAGTATATTTGATGCCCTCATATTCTGATTGACGTCTGACATGAGCTGATTTGTATAGCTGCAGCATCCAGTCGTGAGATTCTCTTCCTCCCTCCTCCAGCCCCTCCCTCCTCTCCATCCATCAGGATGGATGATGACCCTCGGTAAGTATATTTGATGCCCTCATATTCTGATTGACGTCTGACATGAGTTGATTTGTATAGCTGAAGCATCACGTTGTGGAATTCTCGGCTGCTGGACGTTTGTGTGAGTCTGCACTATCATTCTGTGCCTGAATTACACTTTGACTTACGCATGTGTGTAGCCAGCTGCTGCTGCCCCCGCCCCCGCCACTGGCGGTCCTTCCTCTGCCCCGGTTGTAAGCCTATGCCATACTCCCTTGTTTTGAAATCAAGACTAATGTGTGTGGTATGTATAAGTCAAAGGCCGCAAGGCGTAAGGCATCGCGAGGTGCCAGAATTGCCGGGCTGAGCCCGGACGAGCAAGCCGTCGCCCTCGCCCGCTTCAAGGCCTCCAACAAGGCCAAGAAGGATCGCAAGAAGGAGAAGGTGAAGGAGAAGAAGGAGAAGGAGAGGGTCGCTGCCGCTGCCGCCAAGGGGGACACCCCCAACGCCGGCCGTCAGGGTGCTGGTCGTGGAAATCGCCAGCCACGTAAGAACCCTGGCGGTGCAGGTCGTGGGGGTGCCCCCCAGCTCAACTGTCGCATGGCTGGGGTTGGTTTTCTGGTAGGTCATCCTATCTATATATGATAGATGGTACTATGTCTAACAGCATCATAGCGCGGGCCGGGGATGTCCCTGGATTTTTCGAAAACCATGAGCAGTGTGCCGTCCCTGCTTCTTTGGACCCTGGAAGAAATGCTCCCAACGTCGGTCACCAGGGAGCTGGCCGTGGCAATCGCCAGCCACGCAAGAACCCTGGCGGTGCGGGTCGTGGGTGGCCCCCAGTACAACCACTGCACTGTCACAGTGCAGCAGTTCGTCCTGGGCAATGCGGTATGTTGTCTTACCTATAACTCTTGGATAGATGGTATGTCTAATAGCATCGTAGTCCGCCAGCGAGCTTCCGGGTCTGCTGGCCGCCGCCCGTGAGTCTTCGGGCACTGTTGCAGACGCCCCTCTGGGCGGTCGTAAGTTTTCACCTCTCTGCAGCATGTCATATATGTTGTGCAGACTGGCTAATATTTCAAAGGGATTTCCCGCCCCTAGCGGGTGTGGTGTGGAGGCGGTGGTTCTTTTCTTCTTTTTTTGTCATTCTTTTTTCATTATGTCTCTTCCTTTTCGTTTCTTTTCTTCTTCTTTTTTTTATACATTTTCATAACCTGTAAATAATTGAAATGCAAAAGTGCAGTTATCGTCCGTTTTCCTGTGACTTGTCAACGCAATGAAGGAATACTACAAGAACAAGCTGTCCATGTATCTTAGATTCCAATCTTCAATTCCTGGAAGTTCCAGAACTTGATCTACTTCCATTAAGTTAATGCCCAGGTGGCTGCCCAGCAAGATGCTGAAGTTGTGAGATGCAGAATTCAGCTATTGAATACCTTGATGTTTAGTCTTCTAAGAATATTACTACTCATTCTACACTTCTACTCTTCTTTTATTACTTACTTCTGAAGCTTGCCTGGCCAATCAGTACTACACTTCTAGGAACAAAGTTTCTGCAAGTTTTTTTTTCTAAACCCCCAAAACTCATCTCTTTTAAAATCAATTTATTTACAACACTCTCTATATTTTTTATAAAAAATATTATGAGTAGATAAATAAATAGTAAAATTATTTAAATTTAAATTTATTTTTTAAATTAAATCTTATTTAATAATTTTTTATTATTTTTAAAGATAAAGTATAGTTTTTCTAGTTTTTATTAAATAATCTTCTATTTTTGAAATATAAAATTTTATTTTAATATTAAAAAAAATTCTAATAAAGTAAACTTTTTTTATAATAAGTTATTTAATAAGTAAATTAATTAATTCTATAAATTTTAGAAATTTAAAATAATAATAATAATAATAAAATTTTAAAAAAGATTTTAAAAAAGACTTAATGATTTTTTAAATACTATAATTACTAAATCTATTAAATTTTTTATTTAAACGCGATTTTTTTTCTCAAAAAAAATCTACTTATTTTATAGCTATTTCAGAATAAATACTCAAAATTTCTAAGAAAAAGAATTTGTTGTTATTTTTTAATCAGAGATTAAAAAAGAGATCTGTAAAACAGCATCCGCGGAAACTTTGTTCCCGGGACTGTAGCTGAACCCTTTGGCACTTTTACAGCCCTGGAGGTGATGTCTAGGTAATTCTCTAGTATTCATGATTTACCTTATTCAGGGCATGGAGTCCATGCTCTGAATGATGCTCTTGATATAGTTCAAATCTAATAAGTGGTTGAACTTGAACCTTTGAATACCATATTTAAGCCGTATTCAGAAGTTACAGACAGTTGGGAATGAAGTTTACATTATATTGTGTTTTGAGTAGACTGGGTACTCAGCATAGCTTAGATGCTTCAATCTACTATAGGATGAAAGGAAAGATTATTAGAGTATCAACAACTCTACTCTCATTCAAATTCAAGAGCGACATATCAGTACCTACTATCTATCGTAGTACTGTCGATATCAACTCATCATTTTCCACATCACATCACTCCGTTACTACCTATATCCACAAAATATACCCCAGGCAAAATGAAAAATGAAGAGCCCTCTAGAAGAGCTTCCCGGGTTTCAAATCTAAATATGTTAAATGACTCACTTTCACTTTCCACTAAAAAATTCCTGTATGTGGAAGGGAAAGAAAAGAAGAAAGAAAGAAAGGCAGAGCAGACAGAGAGACAAAGTATAGGACGCCGTGTTCCTGGGATATTCTCCCCCAAAAAGTCGCATACCAGATACGACATCAAGATACACCCTGTGTTCCCAGGGTGGGACGCACACAATGATTAAAGCAACATCTATGCAAATTGCGAGATCATGCGCCTTGGACTTCACTTTCTGCCAGGGTGTAATTTCCAGCTCGAATTCCTTCAAGGACCTTTTGACCGTCTTCGGTTAATTCAGGTTTACCGAGTGGAGTGACAGCGCCGGTGAAGAAGCGTGGTTTCCATTCGATATCTTGTTCTTTGCGTTCGGCGGCACGTTGACGTTGACGTTCTTCGATATCCTGTTTCAATTTGGTTGCTTCGGTATATTGTTTACCGACGATAGCATCGGTGACCTCTGACCAGAATTTGAGGGATTCGTTGGATAGCTGTTGCTCGGAAGGAGGGATGTCCTTATCGGCTGGGAAAAGAGGTGTGATGTCGATGAGGAGAATTTGCTCTTTACTTCCGGCTGGTGTGTAGTAAATCTTGCCATGCCAGGACCCGCTGATACGGGCAAGAACGTCGCTTTCCTTCACGTCTTTGGTCTTTGTGATGTTGTCGTTTTCGGGGTCGTAGCGGAAGATTACACCTTCGAGTCGGTTTTGGGTTCGTCCAATCCAACCTTCTTCCATATACTGAAGGATTGCCTTCATTCCGGTTTTGGGACAAGTCATGTAGCATGTATCGGTCACTGTGACTGATAGAGCGCCACGTAAAAGACCTCCGAGGTGTGCGTGCGGGTGGGTCAATTGGTATTCTTCGTTATCTCGCTTTTCGATGTTGACGAAGATTCCGAGATTGTGTTGGCCGGGACTGACGCGAATACTTGTGCCGGTGAACTTGGCGCTGAGTTGGTCGAACCCGCGAGCCGTGACTCCTCGTTCAGCACAGTCGATATAGAAGGCGGAGACAGGTGGGTGGTGAGATGTCTGTTCGGTTAAATAAGAGATCTTAACCTTTTCACTGTCGTCTTTGGCGGCGTTGCCATTGCTGTTCGCATCGACTCCGGGGAGATTTGCTTCCTCCGGGATGAAGTCCGGTACCTGCCAACTGCACTAAAACCACCATGGTTATTAGCGTTGTCAAAGTAGTTTCCTTTTCACGCCAGCACTCAACTTACACGGAAGAATTCTCCCAGGGTCGAGTTATATGGTTTGCATGGTTTTCCCTTGATATATTTCTGTCCAATCACTCAGCATGGTTCCACGGAAAGTTGCAGCAGTAGAATGTACCAGATCCTTTGTAAACCAAAATCGCAACACCTCGAGCATTCGTCCTAGCTCATCGTCCGACTTGCCAATGCTGTAGCTCTCGGGTCAGCACATGAGCGATTGCAACTGCCATGAATGGGCCTCGGTCCTGACCTCGCAAAGGTCTCCGGTCGATCCAGGTAATTCCAATATTCTGGACAAAAGATTGTCAGCTTTTTGTTCGTAAGTGGCATTTGCCACCGGTGATTCGTCACACTGTCGGACATACCTAGATTAGGTCGCGGCTCGAGTAGTTGAGCCGGTAAGGAGAAACGAACGGAGGCGATATCTGTCACACCCACGAACCTATATATGTTGCATCAGCATGGCTTGTCGCAGAGGGGGTAAGGAGACGAAGGGACGGAGTGAGGAGTGGCTGAGTGAGGATGAGTATCTTTGAAATAACGGTCATACTTTCGAAGGATAGAAAGAAAAGTCTTCAATTTAGAAGAATCATCAGGGGTCTTTTCGACCACAGGGGCGGACGACATGGTGGCGGGATGAGGGGCGGATCTGGATTGTTGGCGCCGGAGTATTTCTGAGACGGATAGGATAGCTTTGTGCTCCAGGCAGAATGCTGTGCGAATCAAGAAATGAGATATGACTGGCGGGCAGAAGCCCTTTGAAACAAGCGAAGAAAAAAAACAGTAAAGTAAACCGGAGAATTTATTCCACCAAAAGTAACAGCAAAAGGAAAGGGAAAGGGAAAAAGGGAAAAGTTGGAAAATGAAGAAGCTCAACAAAGAGGAAGCGCCGAGTTGGGGAAATCCGAGCGTAGGCGGTGAACAGTAACCAGTATAGTATTTACTCTATTTGCAGGGCTTAGTGGGGAGTGCGAAAGAAGTGGAGTGAAATGATGAATGGTGGAATTAATGATATATTTAGTAATTTAGTAATTTGGTAAGTAATTTAACACTACTGACTAGTAGTTAGTAATAATGTGGGCACGGGAGAAAAGACCGGAGGGTCTTAGCAACTTTGGTCTTTGGTCTGCTGGTTTGACTGGGGGGATGACGGGGTGGCGGGGTTGTACCAGTACTTGGCACACACAGCAAATAGTATACGTGCAAATGTACTCCTACTTGAGGTTACAGTCTATACAGATACTCCAATATCTTGTTTTGTTTGCTAAACGCCAAGTAGAGCATACTAGAATATACCAGAATACTAGGGTAGTGCAGTAGTAGTGGCAGTCATTATTTCCATACTATTTTCCTAGGCCAACTGTATCAGCTCGAGCTTGTAACTCTTCTAGGGTAGAGCAAGTTGTAGCTCATCTCCCCCCCCCGTTATACTTCGATGCTTGGCCAATCGCGGCCGCCTTACAGCCCACGAACTGCAGACTGCCACCAGTCTGGGAGTGTGTGGCATCAGATTAAACGGTCAACAGTTCAGCCAACTGCTGTTTGCGTGCCAAGCACCTCAACCATGTGCGCACTGCTGGTCCATAATCATATCGTCGTCCGGTCGCATGGTCATCATCCGCATTTTGAGACTGCTGTTCTTCGCGAACCCGCTGCCGCAACCCCGTCTGTGCTTTGCCGAGGCTTTCCCGCCCTGTGATCAATGATGATAATGACCGCTCTTCTGATAACCCCTCTGGAATGACGGCCTCGTCGATCATAGCTCGGGTGAGTCCAAGGGATGGTTCGGGGCCTAGCACTGTTTCCTGTATCCCCTCAAATGACTCGTCCGTGTCTCCACCACTGGTCATGAGCCGATCGTTGATGACTTCTAGACTTCGGACGTTGATTGCTAGATCCTTCATGAGATCTGGTAGAGGATCTCGAACTAGTCCCAGTATTGAAAATTCAATTTGTTCTTCTTCGTACGCTGCCATGCGATCTAGGATGTTGGGTTTTGCGAGTTCGAGCCAGTCCTGCTGCTCGGAACATGCGCCTGCGACGGTTAGCAATCTTTCAGCGGACGGGAAGAAAGAGAAAAAGAGGCTCACCGATGGCCTGAGGTTGTCGTTCTAACCCATCTAATTTCCAAACTTGACCCATAGCCGGTAAAAATGCGATAAAATGAAACGAGCTATCCGCGTCATCGGAAGACTCTTTCTTTGGTCGCTTTCTCGAGCTCGCTTCCCCTTTCAACTGTAAATCAGAATTTAAAATATCCATCTTTCTAGAAAGTGCAGATCTAGAATTAGCTATGTGATCTCCCCCTGCGGCGTGACTGAAGGCATGTTTGGACTTACCGCGCGAATGAATTATGTACCCTCTTGACAAATTCGAAGTTGTTAATTGCATCACCTCGTAGTGCAGGGGTAAATGGCATAGTGAATTCCTTGAAATGTTGAAGATTCTCCCCAAGGTCAACGTCGGGAATATTATTGACGATATTTAGGAGTGCTACACTGGCACAGGCGTTACTTGCGGTCTGCAAGCATTCAGATCAGCTATATTGCAAGGACGCTGAAGTTCTTTTTCTCCTTTGGCCTGCACTCACCTGATTGGCAAACCACAGTCCTTCTGGACAAGTCGCTTCTTGCTTTTCAGGATCATCCTCCCGCCAGCGGAAGAGAAATATTAGACCGTAAATAGGTTTGCTATTCCAGAGACTAGTCAGTTTGAACTCTTTCTTTTTGTGTCTCAGCAGGGTCCCATGGAAGTCTCACTAAAGAAAGGCCATCATATCCTCATCAAGAGATACGACTTCCTGAACTCGGACTCCTTTTACGCCAAAGTCTCGAAGCATCACATTGAACAATGCCTGGAGAGGAAGTTAGACAATTGTCAATGAAATATAGGAGCGAGTATCAGCTGAGATCAAGGTACTAACTGGTTCTGATTCAATTTCGCAAAATCCATGCCACCTTTCTTTGTCGAGGTTGTCGGCATGTTTGCAGATTTCATCGATGGTCTCTTCTTCATCCTCCTCTCCCATTGACTCAGTCCGGCGTCGTCGTTTAGAGGGTTGGACCATGATGACTGTAATAGGTATTTGAAGAGGGTAGAGGGTATCAGATGAATGAAAGTGGAACCAGGATGGAATTGTTCCTTTGTAGGTTATTGCAGGAAGATTGAAGGGAGACGACGAAGGGATGAGAAGTGTACAATTGAAAAAGAGAGAGAAAGAGAGTGGGAAAGTGATATGCATTGTTGATAGTAGCACATCGTCAGTCACTACCCGCAATATAGTTGACCGCCCTGAGTTCTGCCTTTAGCCTGAATAATGAATGAGATATACTAGTACACTGTATACTATGGAACAGTCCAAAGAGAAATCAAGTACATATTTTATTGCTTCAACTTAATACCAACTCTTCATTTGAATAACTTTTATTGTCTGTTTTCTTGTTATTTAGCAGTTACAATCTCTCAGCTTATTTATTGCCGGACATAATTGAAAGTATACAATGCTCAGCTTACACCGCCCTAAGCTCCAAAGACCTCAAAATTGTTATGATTCTGAGAGAATAGCTATCTCCAAAAAATGAAATTGTAAAATATTTAGAGCCAGACTACCTCTATAAATTAAGAATATCACGATTGAATTTTTCACTAGTCAAAGTCTCTAATTTTCCGCCATTGTAGTGGCATGCTGGTGGACCGAGCTTCCCCCGACGCGGGAAGGAAGCGCGTCGGTCAATCAAATCACTTTTTGTTTCTGCTCTTCCATTCTTCCCCCTCAATCTCCCCCCAATTACGAGGTGATCACCACCCATCGCATCGCCAATCTTGAGCTTGCGCCTGCTCCTGCGTCCTCACCATCTCGTCTCCACAGGACCTGTGACCGCCGTGACCGCCGGCTCAAGTTTTCCTTGCGTGGGAAAACAACTTCAACATCACCAAGCTCGACTCTGGTGACCGCAGCATGCCATGAACGGCACTCCCCGACTCCAGTCTGCTTTCCCGCAGACGCCTCAGACCCTTCCAAGGCAAAGAAAGCTATTCGAGACGCCGTCCCGATCTCAGCCCCGCGATCTGCGCAATGTGAAATCCTCACCGTCCAAATCGCCTGCAAAGGCACCCGCGCCTAAACCCTCCAAAAATGATACGAATCGCCCACTCGTCCCAGTCGATGTGGTCGACGCGCCTTCACAACGACTCTATGTGGTGGCTTTCTACCTTGTTCTGAATATGTGGCGTATATATGAGTCTTGGACTGCATCGGACGAGCTGGACTCGACTTGGTTATTTTTAAAATGGGTTTCAATCGATGGGATTTTCCTTTTTGGTCTGCAGGCTTTGCGCATCCCCTGGTTAGAATGGGCTTTTCCGACTACGTTGGCGCTGCTTTTGCTGCATGTTGTTGGAAATGTGTTTTTGATGTTCCAAATTCCGGTGAGTCCTCTCGCTTTTGATTTTGCTGAGAAAGTGAGGCCAAAGGATGAGACTAATGATACTAGTTGCCATTTGGCGCGTGGTTCGCAGCTTTGCTCAAATATGCTTACGATCGCGAGCTTTCAATTTCCGAACGTAAAGTCAAGCCTGGTGACATCATTCATAATGCTTCGTTGATTCTGGGAAAGCAAATCGTGCACATTTTACCCGAAGGGTGAGTTTTTGCGAATGGAACAAGAGGAAATAAACTCAGCTGCTAACTTTTTAGATCTGCTGTTCTCAACCCCGAGCGCGATCCACTCTGTCTTGACTCAACCAAAACCACTATTGATCTGCCGATTCGCATCAACCAAACTGATCCGATTCTTATTGAGATTCTCCGCCTTGATCTCCAGACGGGCGAGAACGAGACATTGACAATCCCAGCAAAGCAGCTCAAGACTATCAAACGCCAAGCAGAGAAGAGACATGCCACTATCGACTCAGTTCCTCACCGAGACATCTTCATCCCTGTTCGCAAAACTGGAATTTATCGCCTGCAAAGAGTTGTGGATAAATCAGAGCTCGATGTCCGCACTCGGATTTCAGATGCTTTGGTTGTCTCTTGTCCTCGGGCGCTGATTAAAAACTCTCATACGAACAAATGCAAGGGGGAGCTGTCAAACTTGGTGCTTGAGGTTGAAGGAACTCCCCCACTGAAGATCAAATACAGTCGACAGGTCAACCAGCTTGATCGTGGATACTCTTTCCAAAATATCCAGCCAGATAATTTACGCTCTCCACTGTTGGGCCAAAGAACGACCGCCGCCCTCTTCAGTGTCAAGCAGTCGGATATTTCATGGGCTCAGCCTCATAAAATTGACGTTCCTCTGAACGAGTCCTTGAACGTCGGTGGAGATTGGTTCTATGCCATCGAGGAGGTTCACGATGCGGCAGGAAATATCGCAAACTACTCCTCTATGTTTGAAGAAGGCGAACGCCCGTCGACAAAGTCTCAATCGCAGTGGCATCAGTTCACAATTCACGAGCGTCCCCGTGTCTCTTTGTCTGGCTGTGATGACCAGCGACCATTGGAGGTTGCCCATGGCGACAGTGTGAACCTTCCGCTCAACTTCCAAAACGTTGGAATCGGATATGCTAGCGATGGCCCCTTCACCGTGTCATACACCTTCAACAAGGCCGATCCTGCTCAATATCAAGGAAATCCTGATGGGGCTAAGATCCTCTCTTTAAAGACCCTTGATCACCGATCGCCAATTAAGGATTCCGGTTGGTATTCATTGCAATCAGTTTCCAGTCAGTTCTGTCCCGGAGAAGTGCTGGAACCAGCATCTTGCTACTTGCTCAATCCCCCTGAGCCAGAGTTGTCTGTCAAGGCAGAGAAGGTATTTGATCGATGCGCCAACAATGCTATCGGTCTGCTCGTGGACTTGGATTTGACAGGTTCCCCACCTTTCCGTCTTCGCTATAGCATTGAAAGCTCGGCTCCCGGAGTGGGAACAGTCACTAAAACCCAACGAGTTGATGGGCTGCGGACTCAATTGGATCTCACCCCATCAGAGGCAGGCTTCTACAGATATCGATTCATCGATATTGAGGATTCCATCTACTCCCCGCGTTCGCTCAGGGATAAGGTCCCTATTCTCGAACAGGATGTTAAGCCGCCAGCTTCGGCACACTTCCTCGGCCGTGGTGGCGTGCGGAAGGCCTGCTTTGGCGAATCAGTCTCTGCTGATGTTTCATTCTTGGGCGAGGCTCCATGGACCCTTCAGTATGAGCTCGTTAACAATGGCAAACGGACGAAGCATACCTTGCAATCTGAAACCGAAATGGCGACTATTACCACTGACAAACTTGTCAATGGTGGTGAGTACGTTCTTGCATTGACCAGTGTTAAGGACAAGTCGAACTGCAAGCGAACACTCAAGGAGAACATGCGCATCGATGCCCGGTCAAAGCCACCCCATGCTGCATTTGGTCAGATTGAGAAGCAGAGAAGCATCACCGCCTTGCAAGGTTCCAAGATCAAGATTCCCCTAAGACTGAGCGGCGAGAAACCGTGGACAGTCAAATACCGGAACATCAATACAGGTGATCAAACCCATGAGTCTGTCTTCTGGGACAGTAACGCTCTTCTTTCCGTGAACCGCGATGGCTTGTATGAGCTCGTGGAAGTCTTTGATAAATCCTGTCCTGGCTCTATCGATCAATCAGCCAACAAGTTCGACGTGTCTTGGATCCCTCGACCTCGCATCACCGCTGTTGACAGCTCCCCTCTGGAGCAAACAGGCCGCGATTTGCAGCAATATGAGAAGCCCGAGGTCTGCCAAGGTGACGATGACAGCCTCGAATTGCGTCTTTCCGGTACTCCCCCATTCGCTCTTCAGTACGAACAGCGACGGAAGACAGACCGCGGCTCATCATCTGTCCGCTCCCGCAATCTCAACACGGCTCTGAACGTAGTCGCCATGGAGATGGACACTAGCGAACCCGGTCAATACAGCTACAAATTCACCAAGGTCGGCGACAACCTCTACGATCACGACCCCAAGAAGGATAGTTTCGAAGTCGTCCAACGCGTGAACACACTCCCATCCGCCAAATTCGATTCCCCAGGCCACATCTACGGCTTCTGCAAAGAAGACGCAACAGGCGAAGAGACAATCCCAATCACATTGGACGGAGTACCACCATTCTCCCTGGAAATCACAATCAAGCACCACTCAACCGCGAAACCCGAAATCGTAACAATCCCCAAAATCCCAAGTCACCGCCACAACCTCCCAATTCCACGTCGTCACCTCGATCTCGGCCAACACGTCGTCTCAATCCACAAAGTCCGCGATTCCCGCGGCTGTCAACGAACCACCG
The DNA here is from genome assembly GCA_020086695.1 of Penicillium sumatraense. Classification (NCBI taxonomy): domain Eukaryota; kingdom Fungi; phylum Ascomycota; class Eurotiomycetes; order Eurotiales; family Aspergillaceae; genus Penicillium; species Penicillium sumatraense. The sequence continues at coordinate 218,956 of JAGIKU010001434.1, read as the reverse complement.
AATTCGACACAACATCCGTGCGCGTCGCAGTCTCAGACGTTCCCACCATAATCCCCCTCGAATCAAAGGTCGACTACTGTGTCGGAGAAAGACTTTCCTTCGCACTATCAGGCCACGCCCCCTTCGAAGTCTTCTACACTTTCAACGGTGCTCAACGCAAGGCTGTTTCGCAGAATACGGACTTCCGTCGTATTGCGGAGCGAGCGGGTGATTTTACTATTACTGCTGTTGGTGATGGTGCTAGTGGGAAATGTAAGGCTCATAAGGATATTACTAAGGTTATTCATGAAATGCCTAGTGTGAGAATTAGTAAGGGTCAACTTTCTGTTGTGGATATTCATGAGGGTGGGGAAGCGGAGCTTCATTTTGAATTTTGGGGAACGCCTCCTTTTGAATTTACGTTAGTATCCCCGTTCCTTTTGCTTGCAAGCATTGCTTTTGCTTTTGCTCTTACGCTTTTTGTGGTGAATGATACTGACTGACTGTTTATAGCTACATCCGAAGCTCAAACGCCCGCAAGGGCAAGAAGTCCGAAATCCTCGATATCAAACACGATATCTCATACGAGCATATTAAGACTGTTAAGACTTCTGACGAAGGTACTTATGAGGTTGTTGCTATTAAGGATAAGTTCTGTTCTTTTTCTTCGCAAGTTCCGACTGGAAAATCGGATCGTCATTGATGAGTATGAGAATGTAAAATGATTTTCGTTTGGTTTTTATTTTACTTTGATTTTCTGGTTCTATTTCTATTTCTGCCTACTTCTATGCAGTATGCTTTTGGATGCATCGGCCATTTCCTACTCCCACATAACCCATATGGAAAGGGTGAAGGGGAAAGGATGGTTTGATATTGTTGTTGATTGGAGATGTGTTTTTGCATTGCAAGGCGCAGCAGGTAATGTACATTCGATTTGCCGAGATAACCAAGAAAAAATATTTTAATCTATTTAATTCCATTCCTTTAACTTAATCCATCTTGGATTATTCGGTTCCACACCATTCATTCCACATTTATATCAAGTAGTAGTACCAGTAGAGTAGCAGTAGCAATAACACACTGATCAAATCTTCTTAGTCTCAATCGTCTCGATAAGACCTTCTCCCAAACGAGCAATTTCATTCAAAATAGCCGGTTGATTGATGATAACCCGATCACTAGCTTCATCAGACGCAGGCGCAGTCGAATAAGCAGTCTTAAGATTCCAAGTCTTCGGATTAAGCGTTTGAGGATTCCAAATTCCCGCAACAACCTCACTCGTAGAATCACCATGGAAAAGAAGTAAACTCGATCCATAACAAGCCTGAACATCCTTAACGAAAGATTTAACAATCGCAATTCCCCTGCCCGTATCGATATCCGACAAATTCTTAAACTTCGAGACTGAGCGTTCGCTCAGGACTTTAGAACGAAGATTGATGACGAAATCGTAGGGTGCTAGGGATGTTTGGAATAGATCGGGGACGTTTAGATCGTGGGATTCTGTTCGGAGGAGATCCATTGCTGCTTTGGCTAGAACGGACATTCGACCTGCGACGACCTTTGATGGCATTTCGTATTGAGTCCATGTTACGCCTTCGGAATCGATATCTGATGCGACGAATAGGGCTAGAGTATTCATTGCGGGATCGATATTTCGCCAGGCGTTAAACCGGGTTTTGATCACTTCGACTAGGTCGGGGGTTAAATCGCCGGCTAGATCGAGGATAAGTGGTTCGTGTGCCCAGTCCCATCTCGAGATGTAGTGGAGGGTTCGGAGGAATCCGGTCATTATACTTGAGGGACTGTTCCAGGGGTAGTGGTGGAGGAAAGCGCGGGAAGTGATGAGTTCGATTAATTCGTCATTGATTTGGGCGGAGAAGAGGTGGGAGTTGAACCAGAATTTGACGAGGCGGATTGTTGGGGAGAGGAGTGGGAATCTGGTGCAGAGGCTGCGGAGGGCTTGGGTTAAGCGGGGGCTTTGGATGAAGTTCTTTTTGTAGGAGAATAGGGCGAAGGCCGTTTCTTCGCGTTCTCGGGGACTGATGGTTTTGTCTTTGAGTTGGCGCTCGAGAAGGGTTTGTTCGCGCTCGTGGTGGATTCGAAGTCGGAAGAGGTGTCCGGATGTATGAACGATATCGAGATATCCGCCATTTAGGATCTTGCTGGATTCGTTTTCCAGACCGACGCGGCAGGAAGTTGCGGCACCGGCTGATTGTAGGGAATCACCGATCTTGATGAGGAATGCTGCTTTTGTCATTTGAATTGCGGCAAAGTCATCGGGCCAGCGTGGTGAGCTCTCGAATTGAAGGACGACGTCTGCTGGCTCATTGCCTGTTCCCTGTACTTTGAGAGCGGTATATCGAAGAAGAGGGCTGGCCGGGGCAAGGTGTCGAATTTCCAGTGGAACTTCCTCCATGCTTCGGATTGACTGCTCCAGTTCGCTGAATGCTTCCTTGATGGATGTGAAAGCAGGGTTGGAGTATGAGATAACCTCATCGCCCTCGTCGTATAGCAGATCATCATACTCATCTCCGGTGAGCAGGAAATCATCTTCTGGGATCTGGAAGTGACGGTTCAGGATGCAAACCAGAATCTGGTGCACAATGGAATCATCAGATGGCGCATCAGACCACACAAGACTCTCCAGGATACTACCATCCTTGAATCGTCGGAGTTCCGCCTTGTTGCCCCAGAAGGCTCGGAAAGATGCGGCCTCCTCCTTTTCCTCGGCAGCAGGGCCATGGTCAACAACACGAGATACATTATCAGCATCAAGCAAAAGACCCACTGAAATGTCATGGCTCGCCTTCTTAGTCGGTGCCTTTGAACGAACCGACCAAGAGCCAGCAGTATGACTTGACATGGAAATGAGCTTGACGCGATCTCCAAGAGCCCTCAAAAGAACCGTATAGAGCGCATTCTGCTCGCGGAGAGCATGCAGGGTATCGCCTTGGAATGCCTTGGGGAAGGAGATCAGACGATCGAATCGCAGAGCCGGCTCATCGACCTTGACAATGAAGACGCGGTCAAAGTTGTCTTCGCGCGACTCGTTAAGCATCTTCAGAGTAGTGCTGGCTTCGTGGCGGAGAGATGCATAAGACCACGGCGTCATTTTGTACAGAATGTTCAATCCTCTGCGGCCATCGTACAATACGGGTCCGTGGTTATCGGGGATAGAGATATCGGTGGCAGACAGAAGCAAAGGCTTGTTCAGGTCTCGACCGGCTAGGAATTGCATCACAGCCTTAAAGATTTGATAACTGCTGTAAGAGCGCATGAGAATTGGTTGTCCGGTAGGGCCGCCGCCTTCAAACAGAAGAGAAACGAGCGTAGCCCATTCGAAACCACCAAATCCTCCATTTTGGAACGAGGAGTGGAAACCACGCTGCTGTAACCATGTCCGTCCTAGGATACATGCGTCACGGAATGACTCGCATTTTTGAGAAGCCAGATGGAGGTATTTGTGGTAGAGTGCGACGGTGGCCTCAGATCGAAGACTTGCGTTGTAGAAAGGAGTTGGCTCGCCGGGTTCCGAGCTATCTGCGGAAGAGCCCTGTCGGATATTGCACTTTGCGGGTTGTGTACGGGCGACGGGGAACAGGGTAGGTTCGATTGCGGTCAAGATGCGAATTTGAGGTTGCGATTGTTTCGATTTGTCGCCTTTGGAAGAGCGAGGTTCCAGCAAAATCAAAGGTCGAAGACTATCTCCATCTTGAAGACCGAATTTGACCTCCAAATCGAGTTCTTTGGCGGTGTCCTGAATACCAGCCGCGATACAAGCAACATAGTATGCTCTTTTATGGAAATAGCGATAGTTCACGAAATCCTTCTCTTGGAAAATAGCACTGGGCATAGTCACAGCCATATCAACTGGACGAGAATCCGAGGTCTTTGCTCCATTTCTCAGCGCAAAACTTCCGACCACATTTATGTTTGCTGGCTTCGCGTAGGACATGGTGTATTTGGCGTCTTTTGCGGGTCGAGGTTCGGGCCAGGGGACTGTAACTCCGCCGGAGACACTGCGGAGGTCCTTCTCGGCCTCGGAAACAGACTTGGGAGAGGTCTCGGGGAGGTTTTCAACGGCTTCCTTCAATTTACGGAGAGTGTCCTGTAATTTTGAGATGCGTTTTTCGTAGTTTGGCCGCAGGCCGGTAAGCAGTTCATCCATCTGCAACTTGAAGAAGCTGGACTTATAGAAGCCGCTAGCCGTCGCAAGCTCTGCAGTCCGGTCATCCTTTGCCTTATTAGTCGATTGGGCCTTAATCGAAGAATCGTTTTTACGAGCAGAAGAGCTCTGATCGGTTTTCGTCGCAACAGCCTGAGGCTGAGCCTTTGAGTCGGATTGGCTAGCACCGGACGGTTCCGGGCTAAGCTTCCGACGCTTCACCGTATGAGCAGACATTGTGCTGCTGCTGGCGGTGGATGATGAAAGCGAAGAGATTGGGGAGTTGTTGCTTGTTGCTCTTTCGTTGATCCTCAGGAAGTTTCTAAGTTTCTTTTTTTTTGGAGGCCGCGGGACCCACCGGATGAGTCAGCAGTCTCCGTTGCGGCCGAAGTCGCAATCTACTTTCAAGAGTGACTCGACGCAACTTCAACTTTGTCATTCTCTTTTTTCAAATTGACATTCTCAATCACGGTCATTGGTATAATTTACAGTATATTCTGATCAATTATTTGAACAATGCTTCAAGCACTTGGAGGGACTGTTCCCCCAAACACTGACCATGTATGTTTCGCAAACCCCGCGATGCCCCTCTATGACTACTGCTATGGAGGGGCATGGTCATTTTCTGATTGACTTCAGTCAAGATATACTATTTACAATATTAACCTTTTCCTTTATAGGCTGTCAGTGTATCACTGCCCACATGGAGGGCAAATGTCGGTTACGAAGAAGGTGAAGACTGGGTAATTAGTAAAATGGTCTGCGGATACCCCCGATTCTTCGTCCACCCCAGCATCCAAAAGCTCGCCCAAGAGATCGTGCGTCGAGTCGGAAACCCCGAAACAGAAACCGCTACTCTATTCGCCTCTGTGAAAACCGCCGCTCTCTGCCAGACCTTCATTCTTTCGAAATTGCCCGTCGAAGACGCCAGCAAAGTCCGCGTTGTGAACTTTATTCCCTCCCCGCATGCCGAGGCCGGAGCCACCATCACCTCTTCGCTTTCGGCTGTTATATACCCCAAGGAACATGCCCCTATTGCCAAGCAAGTCTGGCAGCATTCTGGAAATGGAATTTCGAGTCGTCGGGGAGAGTTTTGTCTGCGCGCTATGGAAGATGGATACCTGGTTGAGGATAAGGGTTCCGCGTCGGCTGAGTCCATGGCGCAACGACCTTGCAAGGGACCTAGGAGATATCAGGGAAGAGGTTCGATCACTAGCCTCAAGCATAGCCCACCAAGAGAGACTGCCTCGACCAATGGTGCGGAAGATGGTCGGGATTATGCTCAATTTATTGAGGAGCGGTTCGGTCGGAATCTCAGTACTATGCTGGCAAACCAGGCTAAGCTTGCTGTGAGAAAGCGAATTGCAGGTGTTCTCACTGCCGATGTGGACCTTAAGGAGGCTCTTGAGGCGGACTCGGCTGAAGGTCGTGTTGCAGGTATCTCCGAGAACGATGTATACCTATATCCTTCCGGCATGAGCGCTATCTTCAACGCTCATCAGACCCTGCTCAGCTCTCGGGGTCCCTTGAAAAGTATTTGCTTCGGCTTCCCTTATACCGATACCTTGAAGATTCTACAGAAATGGGGACCCGGCTGTTTGTTCTATGGACATGGTTCGTCAGAGGATCTAGATGATCTGGAGACAAGGCTGAAGAATGGTGAACGTTTCCTTGGACTTTTCACTGAAGCCCCCGGTAACCCACTTCTGAGAACTCCCGACCTAGTACGAATCCGTGCTTTGGCTGATAAATATGACTTTGCCGTTGTGGTCGATGAGACAATTAGCAATTTTATTAACATCAATGTACTTCGGTACGCGGATATTGTTGCCAGCAGTCTGACCAAGATTTTCAGTGGAGACAGTAATGTCATGGGTGGAGGTGCAGTACTTAACCCGCAGGGTCAATACTACAAGTTGTTGAAGGGAACCTATGATCGTGAATTTGAAGATAATTATTGGGCAGAGGATGCTGTTTTCTTGGAGCGGAACAGTCGAGACTTTGTTACAAGAATTGACAAGATCAATGCTACTTCTGAGAACATTACTGCCATGCTGAAGGATTCACCACTAGGTAGGCCAGCATTCCACCATGCCCCCGGCCAATCATTTTCCTCTGTCAAATGCTAATCCATAACAGTGAAAGATGTCCACTACCCAAAATACAGCCCAACAAGACCTGTATACGATAGCCTCCGCAACCCCCACGGCGGTTACGGCGGTCTTTTCTCCGTTACATTCCACTCTAATGCCGAGGCAATTGCATTTTACGATACCCTCGAGGTCCTAAAGGGCCCAAGTCTCGGCACAAACTTCACACTTGCGTAAGTTTACAGAACTGTCTTTGACCCTGTGAAAGCAGCTAGCTAATTGATCAATTTTTGTGAATAGGTCCCCCTATGTTCTCCTTGCTCACTATGGTGAATTGGACTGGGTATGTCTGACCAATATCTAACAACCATTTTTGAAGGGGTTTTCAACTAACAAATGTTATTTTTATCTGAACAGGCAAAGTCATTCAATGTCGACCCCGATCTAGTCAGAATTAGCGTCGGACTTGAAGAATTATCGGATCTGCGCTCTAGATTCAAGGTTGCTTTGGATGCGGTGGAAAAAGCACGTAAATAGAGACAATACTAGTACCTACCCAGGTACTGGCTCAGGTACTGGGATTGATTCCTAGAGATATGTACATTTCAACAATATGATCTAATCTGGGACGGACTGCGCATTGCCAGTAAGTGTTTGATAGTGGATATCCCATATCCACTAAATATGGGATATTATCCAACTACCTCTACTAGAAGTAGGGGCCACTTCCAATTCAGAGACTCAACGATGGCCAAAACAGTGTTTCATAAGTATATAGACACATACATGCTAAAAATAAAAATGATATTTCCGCAATAATTCTGATTCAGTTACAAATCAAGTGGGTATAATATATACAAAAAAGACAAATTGTTAAATAACCAGCCAATACTAAATAAAACCAGCTAGCCAGACCGAATTCCACAAACACAGTAAGTAAGTACTCTTAGGATATCCAGATCCAGTGAGTTATGTTGTGAGTTATGTGGTAGCGGAGGTGGTCCAAAGCAAGGCAAAGCAAAGCTAAATAAAGGCAAACCAGTATCACGCCGTGACAATGTACGAAAAAAAAATATTCCAGTGAGCTTTGTAGTACATGCTCACTATTAGAGAATGTAGAATGTATCCTCCATATTCATAATGATAGTCCGAGCCACACCATACCACACCACTGCATAGCATTGCATTGCAGCCATCTCCTTTCTCCAGTACGAGCACCTCAAAAGGTAAAGCTAGCTCAAGCGAGTTCAAAACGGTCGATCCAGAACCTCATCATTCCCAATCGCACTAGTAGTAGCACTCATAACACCACCAAGATCACCACTCCCCGTCTTCCGCAAAGCCTGCGTCATCGTCTCGACATTCAATTCCCCGCCGAAACTAGAAGATACGGGACTTTGAGCTAGAGGTGGTGGACTTCCTGCTCGACGGATACCGTGATTCGGAGACGTGTCTAGGCCCTTGAATGAAGTGGCTATACTTGTTGGTGGGGAAGTTCCGAGACCGTGAGATGATGTTGGGGAGCGGAGGGGAGAGGGTGATCGATTGTGAAATCCTCCTGGGATTATGGGGTGGGGGTGGCCAGGGACAGAGGTGGAAGTGGTTGCAGGCCCTGGAACACCACCACCGCCGCTGGTACCACTTTGAGAAAGATCACGACTGTAGACAGATTCACCCTCCGCATGCTCAGCATTAACGACATCGGCGAAAGAAATGAAACTCAAACGCCGAACATCTGTATCAAGTGCACCATACGAAGAAGATAATTCATCAGTATCAGAATGTAGACCTGCATGATCGACCATTCCTGACGAAGAAAGCGATTGTTCGCTCGATGGAGTGATTCCAGTCGCGGGTTGATGCGCACTATGTGTAACGATTTCCACCGAATCCGGATCTAATTGTTCATCTGTAATTGCAGCAGAAGAAGCTTCCAGAACGGGCGGGATATAGTTCTCTGTACGAATATGTGCCGGGATGGAGGGGGATGCTTGGGATGGGAGAATATCTTCTTGGACGCTTCTTTCGAATATTTGTGAAGCGGGCGAGTGAAGACGGGGCGGTGCTGGTGAAGATGCACCTGGGGATGGACAAGATTTGTATGGGTGCCGATCCAGATTTGGGGTTCGGAGGGCTTCTGAGGAACTTATTGGTGAAACTGGTGATACGGGACCGCTATGGGAAGTGGTGGACTTTGCGCCTGTGTATTCGCTTGATGCGCCCTTTTCGACGTTTTGAAGTTGGGTCCAGGTTAATCCTGCTGGTCTTGGAGCTCGTACGTTTGTTGCGGGCTTGCCGACCAGGGGGATGTCTTGATCGGCTAGTCTTGTGATGTCGGTTGGGATTTGGGATGGTTCGGATGTTGGTGGCGATATCTTATTTTCCGTGGTATCAAGTGGTACAGTTTGTGGGCCTGACATGGTGACAGCTGGTATGTATGTAGGTAGAAAGGGTATAGTGGAGGAGAAAAATATTCAATTTGGAGGAAATGAGAGATCGGACGGATCGTCGGTTGTAAGTAGAGAGGCTGCGGGAGCCGGAGGTTCAAAGGGTTCTAAAGGGCATCAGCCATGACCATGAGACGTTCAAATAGTCAAGTTTGACTCTGCTGTATTTAGCAAAGCGATATTGAAGTGGCGAGGTGATCTTCAGGAATAAGGGGGATGTTCATTATCGTGAGAAAGTAAGATGATGACATCCTGTGATGGCCAGGTGATCAGCGGAGATGTTGGGGAAGTATCAGTACTTGTTGACACATAGAAATAACCCGCTGTCTCTAAGTACCCAGTACCTCTGTTACTTCCTCCGTGACGCCATGCCAGATCGGGACAAGTGTATTGTCACGTGCCCAAAGGGAAAAAGTTCGGCCTCGACACGTCCTCCTTTGGAAGGAGCATCTCGGGTTCCGGTCGTACCTTCCCTCCGCGTTCTTTGTACTTTGGGGATCTTCGAATTCTTCAATTCTCCTTCAATTCTACTTCACTCCATTGCTTCTTCACCCTTGGCAACCACACCAACCCGGCAGAGATCCGATCTCTGCTGTCCGCCGCTGTCCACAATGGCAGCAATCACACTTCCGAAGCGACCCTTCTTGACGCTACCTTTCCTGCTTCCTTCATGGACAGAATCCGTCTCAATGGGTGCTAAGCGCCATCAATCTTCATATCGCCGCACCAAGCAAAGACTTCGCGTCAAGCCAGATGCATCATTCGGTCCTTCTCAACCAGGCCGTGATCAAATCATCTACAACCCACCATCCAGTGCCCCATCGGTCTATCACACACCCAGCAAATTCCTTCCTGTCAACGATGTCCGTCGTGCCATGCGCCCCGAGACCGTAACTGCCACCAATGTCAATGAACTCCCCAGCGTGTACAAAGCCGAGGCCGAGAGGAAATACCACTTGACACCCGCCGATGTTGAGGAGATCCGCAAACTCCGATTGAGTGACCCAATGACCTGGAGCCGGTACAGCTTGGCTAAGCGCTTTGAGTGCTCGCCACTGTTCATCGCAATGGTTTGTGAGGCTAGTCCTGAGAAGAAGCAAATTCAGAAGCAGGTCCTGGAGGCCGTGCAATCACGATGGGGCCCGAAGAGACGTATGGCTAGAGAGGATCGGAAGCTTCGTCGGGAAGCTTGGGGACGTGATGAATAGATGTTTTGAGGATGTTGGTCTCTACGGATTGTCGGTCCCAGGGGCTGTGGGGAGACGTGGAATATGGAGTGTTCTGCGTGACCCCTGTATAAAACGATATGTATTCTAAGCTAGCATTGTTCTATTCCCATATTCCATATCAATGTATTAAATATTCAAACTTCAACTTGGTGGGCACTCAGCTAGTGAACTAGTCAACTAGTCAGCTAGTCAGCTAAACAAGCGGATGAAGCCGAAGAAAAAATAACATCCCACAGGTCCAAGTGGGTCGCCTGTCAATTCGCGGACTCCGAGGTCACATTGACAGACACTGCTTAGGGTAGAAGTAGAAGTAGATGAGAATGGGCAGTCAGCAATTAGAGCAGTTAGAATGGTCAATAATTTTCTGATTAGGAATAGTGTACCCCTTTACAGGATAGACTAGCATCAATATAAATACGGTCGGGCCATCGGCATTGCAGTAGTACTAAAGTAGTACCTTGGTATCATCAAAGCTGTGATAGGCGGCTACAGCCGGAGACCAGAGGTACCCTACTTACCCTACATAGTGTGTACTACCATAGGGTAACTGCCAGTTAACTGGGAGAGGCTAATTACGTGATAAGACTCTTCTTCTGCAATGCCCCTCCTTCTTCCCCTCCGTCGTCTCCCCTCACTCAGACTTGGACAATCGCTTCTCTCCAGCTTTTCACCTCGTCTGTCCCCCGTTGTTCCTCGCCGATTTTTCTACGGTCACATTAGTGATACCAAAATGGCGCCTCAACTCGAGCCTTTCTTCAAGCAGTATGTATCTCTGCCATGTCCTGCCCACCTGACCTCCAGACAAAGAAAAGAAAGAGGAAGAAAAAAAAATAACACCACTTCTGCTTTTAGAGTCGACTCCTCCGCGGACTCCTTCATTGATCGTACGTACCGCCTCGTACCCAGTTGCCCGAGCAAAAACTGCCTGCCAGCAACGTTCAAGCTAACTCATATCAAGGTTTGCGCAAGGCCGTCGCAATCCCCTCCATCTCCGCACAAGATGAGAACCGCCCCGATGTGGTCAGAGTGAGTTAAACGCAGCCGCTCCCCGCAACTCACAGCCATCTGCTGGTCCAAGCTAACACCTACCAGATGGCCCAGTTCCTCACCGACGAACTCACAGCCCTCGGAGCCGAAGTAGAGCAAAGACCCCTCGGCAAGCAACCCGGCAAAGAGCACCTTGAACTCCCCCCCGTCGTCGTCGCCCGCTACGGTAACGACCCCAACAAGCGCACCATCCTCGTCTACGGCCACTACGATGTCCAGCCCGCACTCAAGGAAGACGGTTGGGCCACCGAGCCCTTCGAACTCACTATCGATTCTAAGGATCGCATGTACGGACGCGGATCTACCGATGACAAGGGTCCGGTCTTGGGCTGGTTGAATGTTATCGAGGCTCACAAGAAGGCTGGTGTTGAGTTCCCTGTGAACTTGCTTTGCTGCTTTGAGGGTATGGAGGAGTATGGATCTGAGGGGTTGGATGATTTCATTCAGGCTGAGAGTAAGAAGTTCTTCAAGGATGCTGATGCCGTTTGTATTTCTGATAACTATTGGCTTGGTACTGAGAAGCCTTGTTTGACTTATGGTCTGCGTGGATGCAATTACTATTCGATTAGTATTTCGGGTCCGGCGCAGGATTTGCATTCCGGTGTCTTTGGTGGTTCCGCTCATGAACCTATGACTGATCTTGTTAATGTTCTTTCTAAGCTGGTCGATGCTCAGGGTAACATTCTTATTCCTGGTATTATGGATCTTGTTGAGCCGGTTACTGAGGAGGAGAAGTCTCTCTATGGAAATATCAGCTATACTATGGAGAACCTTCACGAGTCTCTTGGTGCTGAGACTGGAATTCACCCGACCAAGGAGCGAACTCTCATGGCTCGTTGGAGATTCCCCTCCCTCTCTATCCACGGTGTTGAGGGCGCTTATTCGGCTCCTGGTGCTAAGACTGTCATTCCTGCTAAGGTTATTGGCAAGTTCTCTATCCGTACCGTTCCTAACATGGAGAGCCCCGACGTCAACAAGCTTGTCTTTGACTACATCAAGGCTGAGTTCGCTAAGCTCAACAGCAAGAACACTCTCGATGTGTGGCTGCAGCATGATGGCAAGTGGTGGGTTGCCAGCCCCAAGCACTGGAACTTCAGCGCTGCTAGCCGCGCTGTTAAGCAGGTCTTTGGCGTTGAGCCTGACATGACCCGTGAAGGTGGAAGGTGAGCATAAAACCCGATCAGCTTTTGTTTTATTGTTTTGTGGTACAACGCTAACTATAACAGTATCCCCGTCACTCTCACATTCGAACAAGCAACCGGAAAGAACGTCCTCCTTCTGCCAATGGGTAGCTCTACTGATGCCGCTCACTCTGTTAACGAGAAGCTTGACCGTAGAAACTATATCGAGGGTACTAAGCTGCTTGGAGCTTATCTGCACTATGTTGCTGAGGAGCCTATCGCTTAGACTTGGTATCTTTGAGCAAATTATTCAATGAATTTTAGTGGTTTTGAAATATTTGAGGTGCATTATATCCATGTAGAGTTGAGTGGTACTTGAAGAATGCTGATGCAAGTTGATCTGCTCCTCGTCTCCTACCATTATTTTGTGTGGCTGGTAGTACCAGCCACACTGCAATGATGCTACCGCTGGGATCTACTGTTGTATAGACCGGCCAGTCAACAGCAATCTGGTGCCCAATCTCGGCATTTCGTACGGATTTCCCGCGCAAGACCTACTAGGTGTACTCCGTAAGCCCTGGCCTCTAGGGACTTAGAGGGGCGCAGCCATATATTGAGATTCAGGCTGGTGACCCCAAAGGCATAAGAAGGCCCTCATGTTTATGAATATTTACTACATACTAGCACAGCTAATCCCGATTGGTTGATGGACGTAAATGATCAGTAGACGAATAAAGCGCACAGACCAAAAAAGTAGGGAGGGGGAAAGTGAGCCTGTGAGCCGCATGTCCTTTCCCTTCCTTCGTCTTCTACAATATCAGTCTGCGAGTTTTAGTCGCTATGGCATTGCATTAGGGCGGGTTAGCGTCTGTGCCGCCGCTGGCAGTGGCGCCCGCTTTGACTGGCCATCTGACGACACTTGGAAGGGAGATCTTCAACAGGTTCTAAACATATGGAATAATAACCTAACCCCTCCCCTCCCCGGGGCTAAGTACAGTATTACAACTTTCACCGCCTCAGATCATCAAGTGGTAAAAGTTGAAGTTACTAGTCAACGTAATTTACATAAGAAAACATATTTATTTGGTGGTATCTGGGTATGACAAATGTAATATTTCTAATCAAAAACACATTTATTTTCGTATAATTAGCAGAATTCTCAACTGGGTATCGCGAGATGAGCTGTTGCATAAGTACATGACCTGTTGTACTACAAACTTTCCTAGCGCCTCCACGAGGCACCGCCGATCAACGAAGCATCCCCCCCATATAAACCAGAGAATTCTCGTCAGTAAACTTGTTCTTCTTCCTCGAATATCAACCCATAATGGAATCACCAAGAGTCACTATGTCAGCAATCAAATATTCTCATACCGATTGGCAAGCTTTTGAAGAGTCTTTTACTACTCTTCCGCAATCATTCTATCCTCAAATACCCAACATACCTTTTACAATTTCTCCAACAAATCTTGACCTGATACAAACAACACCACTACTAGAAGAGTCTCACTCTGGCACAAAGTCAACACAACCAGACATACCACCCAGTTGGTATTCAAATGAAAAGAATACTATCCCGACTGGATATTTCGATATCAATCAATCATTTCGCACATGGGAACATGAAGATCTCGAACTAGATTTCAATGATTCTCATTCTCTGCCTCGTCATCAGAATAGGCCTCGTACTGAAAAACATTCGGACAATCCTCTGTAAGTCTGTCAATATAACCAAACGCCAGCCACCTCAGCACTAATACACTATTCCCTAGTGAGCAAGACTCGACTATGCTCTACTGCCGATGGACTGGTTGTGAATACTCAAAGCACTTCGCTTCAAAAGGTACTTTGATGAGACATATTGAGACAATGCATGTGAGAAATGAAAAATTTACTTGCAATACTTGCAATACTTGCAAGAAAACGTTTAATCGGAGGGATAGACATCGTACGCATGTTCGGATGGTTCATTCTTAGTTGACAATTATTGGAGATCCACTTGTAGAAAGATGTCCTTATTTGTGTCTAGTTTTTGTTTTGTTTCTTTCTTTTTTTGCTGTTAGTTGTGTGAGAATAAATTCAAGGAGTTTCGGGAAACCGAGGATACAAGCATCAAGCCGCGATAATCGCAATCTAGAAGAAACTGTAAAAACAAAGAGCAAACCCCAAAATCCAAAATTCGTCCGTTTAACGGATTGAAGAAAACTAGTTTTCTTGGTCAGTAGGAGGAATGAACCAATAGTAAGACTCGAGAGTAGACAGAAGGCCCCACTGGTTAATGTTTGTACACCACATTATACATGGCTCGGAGCCAAGACTACTGAGCTGGCTGCCACTATGAAGCACCGGAGTAGTTTGGAAGAAATACACAGCCGACACGAGGGCGAAAACCACGGACAGAGAACCAAATCATAGCATGTGATGTATAAGATCCATCTGTTCGTTGATCTCGGAGCCAATCATGTACGTTTAAAAAAGACGGAATTAGTCATAATAAAGAATAATCATCAAAAGGCTCAAAAACAGAATGACTACAGAGTAGTTTAACATTATCATAACCGTACAGAGCATCATTGCCTACGCGACCAATAGCGGCCAGTATATGGGAGTGCGAAATCACTACATAATACTGCGTCACTCCACGAGAGATCTCCGCCGAAGGGTTTGTAATTTTTGACTGTCCAAAATAAACCAATCACATCAAACTCGGGCCATATTTGGTAAATTCGCCAATGAGCGTGATGTTAACATAAAATGACAAACGATTTTGGCCACAGAGTGAGTCGAGTGGATCGGCTGGCCCAGACGACTTGGCGTTAAACGATGTTCACGTTAAACGGAGCTCCTCTTGGCACTTGTACGGTATATTGACACAATCTCGTAGTTCACCCGAAAGGGTTTAGCCCAGATTGTGGATCACTCTATGCTTTTACGATATGGTTAAGTTATGTAGATAAACTACAGTTAACCATAAGGCCGGACCCACTTAAACAGTATCGTAAACTTTAACATAAACATCATGTAGTTTAACATAATATTGCCATAAACGCAGTACTTTTAACTGTTTAACATGGGCTACGAGCCGTCTGGGTATCTCTGATGAAAATATTTAAGGCCAGACGATTCTTGCCCCGAAATTCTATTCACTACCTCCCATCCCAAATCCAAAGCCTAACATGGAATCTTTTCATACCGACCTGCCCCAGACCGAGGAGATTGCTCAAGTTGATTGGCTGGCTCTTGAAGAATACAGCAGTCTTCTACCCTCATTGAGCTACGAGCTACTAGAGTCTTCTATGGACCCTTTATTTCATGTTGGCACAGTCAGCCTGCCAGTAACAGACTCAGACTCTGTCTCTCCTACCGGCTTGGCGGCCCTTGGAGAGGTCATCAATTTTCTACCCTCGCTGAATCCCGAAGACGTAGCTTCCGTGAGCTCTTCTTCTACTGTTAGCGTTGCCGAAAGCCAGCAACAGTCAGATGAATCTGTCTCTGGAACAGAACAAACGACACCGGCTCCCGGCCTTCCAGAAACACCTGGTGAAATTTTCGATATTAATCAACTATTCCCTATCCAAATTGGGGGTGATGAACTGGATTTTGACCCCGCTTTCGCCCATCCTCTCGATCACGACTTGTAATTCTACCCCCTTCCCCAATTTTTTTTCTTTTTACTGATATATTCCCAGTGAGCAATATTTGACCATGTTCTACTGTGGATGGTCCGGCTGTGAATACTTGGGCCATTTTGATAGCCAGGGTGCTTTGATGGAACATGTTGAAGCAATGCATGTAGGCCCAGACATGGACAAGTCTACATGCATCACTTGTGGCTGGTATCGTACACATGTTCAGCTGGCTCATTCTTAGTTGGTCAACTACTAGAGGCCTATGGTAGGTGTCAAGACCAAGAGACGCTTCATATTTCTTGCGGAGCGCCCGAAGGGTGCGAAGCATCATAATCGCTGGGTTGAGGGGTCACTCGCTATAAATAAGAGGCCCCGTTTCTATGTGGCGATTTTAGCCAATCAGAGCGCTGGATATGGTGCTAACTTACTCACGCTAAACCAATCATACACCGGAGCATACACAAGCAGCGAAGAGAGAATATTTATCGTACATATTGAGCGCTCCCTCGGGCACGACGGAAACAGAGCCCTAGATAACTTTAATTTTTCTTGTTATGATAATTTTGTTTTGCTATCCATGTTTTGCTTCTAGTTGATTGAGAATGAATTTAACGATACTGCTTCTTAGTAACTAACTACGTAAGAACATATCGCTAGACCGAAAGCTCCACTCAATGCTGCAGCTATTATTCCAGTGAAGGAATCTTTGGTCGTTTGGGGGCGAGAAATTCGAATTAATGGAATCATATTGGTTTGGATATGGTCCAAACCCCGAGAAAGACCACCTGGTCTCGATGGGCATCGGCACTTCGGTTACACGCCACATACAATTAAATTAGGCTGTAAATCTCCCAGTTAAAACCACCTCTAGTTGTATTATTGAGGATCTAATCGGTGTGCACGCACTCCTCTCTAAGTTTATTTCAGTATTTAACTTGAATCCGGCAAAGCTTTCGCCGTAATTCTGCACACGATATCGTACATTGACGATAATTGCGATACGATATGGCAAAAATGTGACAATATCGTATCATGGGCAGCCCTACTCAGTTCTAGTTAGTTCTACGAACGTAGTAATGTGTTCATGAATTCATAGTATGAAGTACGTTTATTGAGATGGGGTGGATTTAGTGAAGGTTGGCTCTACATGACAGCGGAAAGTACTCAGACTTTGACTCAACACAACTAGCACTTAGTGCTCTCGGTACTTCTCCTACCGGCCACAGCAACCAACAAGCATCTCTCAGTAGACACATGTTGCAGTCTCAATGCGGCATCAAAAACCGTTTAGCGTTGCTAACCAGCGAAAAAAGACCCATCTTCCATGTGAATTGAAGTCGGCTATCCTGTGTGTCTACAGAAGGAAAAAAAGGAGGGCAAATGACTGTATTGCTCGCACCTACTCGGTGCTTCGCAATTAAGAGAGCTCCCCAAGCATTCTGTTTAACCTAGCTATTGAGTCCAAGACCGCATTTCTCTTCATTTCCTCGTAAACTTCGCATGCTTCATTGAAAGCAATGCTAAAGTCGTCCAATTCGGATTCAGTCAGCGGTATCTTATTACGGCCCTTTTTTGGAGGCCTGACTAGTTTGTACAAGCGAGACCATAAATCCCTAATTCCCCATCTTTGAAACGGATCATTATAAGGAATGTACCAGAAAGGATGATTGTAGCTTGTGTCTATGAGGAAAGGTTTTCCTTTTTTGAACCGATTTCCCTTCAGATAAGAAAGGTTGCGAGTTTGCAGCTCTTCGAACGATTCATGGGCCATTTCTTCAAAGAAAAGGCGTGGACTTGCGGAGTTCTGCGAGTTGTCGACCTTTTGCGGCCGGTCTTCGGGATCATAGGTATGGATCTTCCACAATGGATCTTCGTGATCAAGACCAGGGCCGAGGTTGATCCACCTTGTCATGGTAATGGCAACGCGTGAATCGAAATCTTTGATCTGAATTTAGCAGACTGTATCACATTGCGGACAGGTGTAGTTAAAGAGTGTTTCTCTGCCATCCTTCAATTTGTCCAAATCGGCCAATCTGCTTGAAAGCGGATTGTGATAGCAAATCTCGTAGAGCCTTATAGGGTTATCGGTCAATTGAATTCCGATGTCGTTCCGCGTTTGATACAATATTATGTCCTGCATCCGGATATAAAGACCGAGAGGCTTAGGACATATTTGCGCTTCTATCGAAAATAGCTCAGGGACCTCTCCCTGAACCAACTCTCCGTACTTGACAGGATGTGGTCTGAGTTCTAGAGGGTGCATGTCGGCATATATCTGTGTAAAGGATAGAGATTCAATGTTGATGCCGGCTGATACACCGTAGTGAAATCTTCTCATGGCAAGTTTCAGCTGATGGAAAGAAAGGCGGCATCGTGTGAAATAGTACTGTCTGTGAGTTCTCAGAGTCGCTACCGAAGGATGTTCCGTTGGCCAAATACCACGTTTATAGTCGCATGGAAGTTTGGAAGTTTTGTCCTCGAACAAACCAGAAAGCCCAAAACTTTCAGAGCCATCATACCGATGTAGCTTATTGCAAACGTTGCAAGCGAAATACTCTGGCATATGCTTCTCTAATCGGACTAGGATTGATAATTTTTCGACTCCCTCAAGTGGAAAAATCGGATTCCCTTTTCTGTAATGTAGTTTAGCCAGTTCATAGAGTCGGTGATTGCATAGAGACAGGCATACTGAATCAACTGGCGAAAGAAAATCGAAAATTTTGAGCAGCAACTCCGGGATGAGTCCGGGTAGTGTGGTTGCGCAGTAGTCTTCGAAATCGATCATCTCGGTTTCGACTGCGTTTAACGGGCGCTTGAAGTGAGATTCGATGCAAGATATCAGACACTCCATTTTCACTCCGTGAAGATATTGCTGGAGAAACTTGGAATGTGAAAGTGGGTTTGAGGAACAGAAGAGAAGAGAAGAGAAGAGAGAAGATTTGCGAAACAAATAAAGGCATCCGCGCCGGATGCGTAGCGGTGCACCAGTGACAACCTTGGAACGACGAGACGAATTTGTGGAAATTTGAAGTCAAACGGCAAGTTGATCCACGAAATCACGGCGGCTCGGCCCAATTTGGAAAGTAAACAATCCACGCAAGGAAAGCGTGATGCTTTTCATCATAGAAGGCAGCAACGACCTGGACGTGACGTAGACCGAAATGTTATTATTGTCATTTGTGCGTTTTGAACATTTTCTCTTTTTTCTCTTCCGCGTTCGTCCCCATTCATTCTTCTTCGTCGGATTTCTTTTGCTCGTGAGAATTGAAACTTCCCCTGAAAGAAGTAGTTTATTTTTCGGGTAGAATTGATGCTGACCTGAAGACATGTAGCGAAAAAAAATGTTCTTTTACCTTCCCCTCCTGGCCCTTGTGGCCCTGTTTCTTTCCCCCCCTCTGGCCGGCATGACCGAGGTAAATTCTCCCATACGTTCGGAAGACATTCGATACAAGTGCGGCGACGACATAGATCTTCTTACATATTCCTCAAATTACGCCATGGAATTGCGGTCACTGCAATTTATTATTGTTGGGTCTGTCAAAGCCACACACAATGGCCTTATAGGGTGTTGACTTCGTCCCCCGGGTATCTTCAGTATACCCTTCACCAACAATCGCCCTTGCCCCGACTTGGCCCTGTCCAAGCTTTGCACCCATCCCCCCGCGTTGTTTGGTCTCACGACGTTTGTTACCTCCGCTCCCCCTGCTCTCTCCGGCGTGCTGGCCCCGGGGTTCACCCCGACATTCATTACTTCTGATTCCGCCCTCTTGAACACGGCCACGTCCACGCCCACTGTCGCTGTCACTATGAAATTAACAACCCCGAGACGTAAGTGCATTTAGTGTAAATCGGGACCTTTCACTGTGGAAGGATGAATAACTTCAAGGAATGAAAGGCTAACTGTATGATAGTAGCCAACACACGATGGAGATGGCAAGAGGTCGTGGGAGGTCAAGCTTTTCTCAGCAATTAAAAACCTTCTGAGCGCAACTTTTCAGGACTGGAAGGTTTTCTTCGGCCCGTGGTGGGCGGGTTTGCGTCGCGGGGTGTGTGTTAGAGCAGTATGAGACTTCAATGAAACATTTCAGCCAGGACCGAATCTGGGACAACAACAAAGTGACCGACTACAAATGGAACCTCGTATACCAAACCGAGAAATAGTCAATGGTGTTAGGTCTGTCAAATCCACACACACACACACACACACACACACACACACAAAGGCGAACTATTCACTGACCAAATGGCTTCATAGGGCTATCCGACTTTTGATTCAGCAATTGTTGAGCACTTGTATCCTCCGCTCCGATTTTCGTGTCAGTCCCATTTCCTGCGCAGGGAGACTGGTTGAGGCAGTAACATCCACAGCCAAGATTGGCACCACCACAAGTAAGCGTCCTCGACGTAGTCCAATATATTTCACCACAGAAGGAAGAATCAATCTGAGAAATGAAGGGCTAACTATGCGATAGTTGTGACAGTTGAAGCTTATGATGGATATGCCTGGCTGTTCAACCTGGCTGTTGAAGTCATTCGAGGCCGCAGACCACATTCTGGGGGCTTACAGAGGTTCCGCAAGCTTCAAATAGGTTCCTCACTAGTGTTCTGTTATATTCTCGATCCAAAGGATAGCAACGAGGGGTTACAATAAACAACTACGGCGGCGGCAGCAGCCAGACGATCTACAAATAAGCGAATGATAACACAATTCAACACCTACTGCAGAATGAACTCCCCGCACCACATCAGTAGTTTTCAAATTGACCAGAAAATCCAGGACCATGCAGAGTTAACAGTCTGCTGAAGTCTATGCGTATCTTTACGATCAATATCACCTGCATATCGACGCCAACGGTATCACCATGTGGAGGACTGGACGATTCGTTTGAGAATGTTTTTGTGCAATCAGAAGGCTGTAAAACTCGTTAAGCTTGCTTCAAATGTCACTGTCTGGTGTGTGCTGGGCATAGGTTTGTTCTCGCAGGCCACTTTGAGACAAAGTGCATGGTCAAGAGAGTAGCTAATTCCGGTCGGGATTAACTACACGGTGTGCGCATACATATTCCCATTTTCCCTAGCCGCGTGGAGGGATGAACAGAAGGAGCACGCCAAAAGCATTATCTGGATTGATTCAATGCGAAACTTCCATCCATAGAGCACCAACCCCGATTCCCTCGGGATGAAATCAATGGATCTCATAATTGAATGACCATGGCACAGACCCCATGACACGCGGGTTTCGGTGCTTGGACGTTGCATCCAAGGAGACCAACCAGCGACGCATACAATCTCAAGAATTATCGCCCAAGAATCTCTGACAGCCACCCAGCACCAGTAACCCTTCATTTGTCGCGACTTGCGTTTCGAGTTACCAATCTCAGAGTTTCTCAAGATACACGCCGCATTGGCTGGGCTCTTCGGAGCACGCGGGGACAAAGAGCAGGCAGGTGACAGCCTGCGGGACCTAGATATGTTAGGATTGCTGACGCAAGATGGAAAGAGCGAGATTACCAGCATGCTTGCAATTCATTGAAGGATACAATCAACGACATCCCTTGGGGTTCTTGGCTCAAGGTCAGGCAGCACAAAGGACACAAGGAAAGATACCTATTAGAATGCGAAACCCGGCCCACCACAACAGAACACACGAGATATTACCAAATGGAATGAGAGAACTGAAGACTCTTGCGATACGCTCCAACAGTCGTAGGCCTCACTCCCAAGACAATGCCATTGTCGGCTATCTGGACACAGATTTTTTGGTTCCGCTCATCAATTCACGGCTCGGCTAGCCCCTTGATCTAGAGCCACACGGCGTCTCCCCTATTACCGTCCGGGGTATCCGGTGTCAAGATTGATCCAAAGTCGCAGGACTGTCTTGTGGCGGTCCTGGAACACTCGCCCGACGAGCTGTGCATTTGGTCCGGAGACTTCGATGAAAATGGAGAATTGGGGCCCAGTTGTTAAACCTAGGCCCCAAAATTGTGGTCGTTGTCTGCTGGCCCGCTCACATTTACGGGCTGCCGTTTTTCCCGATCTTCATGGGAACAATCTTGTGTGGTGATGATCGCCGGAGTTCTTACAAAATGTGGAAACACACGAAGAAAATACCTACAAGCAACCCAGCGGAAGCTTACGGTCACGACCTTTGGGTCGGACTAGTTTCGCAGACGACATTCCGCTACACAAAGCTAGCACGATTGCATTCAAATCGCAAAATCCACTGTTGCGACAAGTGTCGATTTTGGTACCACGGAATCATACACACTTCGTGATCTGTCTCGAGTCCCCTTCTCTTTCGGCGAGGAGGCTACAGCTCATTCCAATGCGAAGTCCGACAAACTGATCGTCAAGCCGTTTATAGGCTCCGATACCATGGGACCTCAAGGATCTGGAATCGATCACGATAGGTATATTCGAGAGAGACCAATTCATTTTATTGATACCGTTGTTGTGACGGTTCTGTATGCCTAAGTCTACGTGTGGTTTTTTTAAACGTTCAAAAATTAGTAACAGAATTAGAACCAGCTTCATCTTTTCTCATATTATACAGCCACTCTACTCACCCCATTCGCGATGCTGGAATTATATTCTTTTTTCTCAAATATTATCCTAGCGTCCCCATTTATTCCTTTCCTTAGGTGTGTCAAGTACATACGACCATAGGGTGTGGAGAACAGGGCTTCCCGTCCGCTCAGCCGTACTTAAGCCACACGCCGGCAGGTTAGTAGTATGGTGGGTGACCACATGCGAATCCCTGCTGTTGTATGTTTTGTTTTTGCTTTTGCTTTTTTTTTTCTTCTGCTCTGCCGAAACACAACAATAGTTCATCATGAGGGTCTCACTACCAGTATGTCCCCGCGGAAAGACTCGAGGAGAGGTAACAACAATGCGATTTCTTTCTCGAGTAACGGAAATCCCACTTCCAGAAGTGATTGCATTCAATGACCAAGCGGATGATGATATTGGGTTTGAGTGGATCCTAATGGAGCTAATGCCAGGTATTTCAGCCTGGAAGAAATGGAGGACTTTGACCACTTTCCAGAAAGTGGCGCTTGTTCAACGCATAGCGGAATTTCAAGCCCAAATACTTCAACATACTTTCTCTGGGATTGGCACCCTTAAGACTACACAGAATGAGGGGTTTAAAGAACTGCCAGGCGAAATGGTGTCACCTATCTTCTTTATGGGTGAACACTTTGACTGGGATATATTTCGTGGGCCATTTAGATCAAGCCATGACTGGCTTTATTCCTATCTACAAGTCGTGATCAAAGACCACCAGACTTCTATTGAGAAAGCTGATGATGAAGATGATGAAGATGATACAGAAGACGCTTCATTCGCTTTAGAGCTTGCTCAAAGATTAATAAAGTTGCTGCCAAGAATATTTCCCTCAATTCAGAATCCCCCTGAGGTATCGGTAAGATGCCATCATGATCTCTCATCCAGCAATATTCTAGTCAACGACAAAGGAGAAATAACTGGTGTGATCGACTGGGAGTCTGTCTCTACCATACCATTATGGAGATCCAGTCAACTCCCTAGGTTTTTAGTAGGGGCCAATCGTGAAACAGAGCCAAACCGGGAAGGTTATGGCGATGCAAGCAGTGAAGGCTCTGACACTGAGAGGGACCCGAACGAATTGGATGACGAAGGAAAGACTGATCTCTATTGGATACACTTGCTTGAGCATGAACAGACTGGTTTGAGACAGGTGTATAATGCCTCTATGAGGCATTTGCGACCCGGGTGGAATGTCGAGATTGAAGCCAATGCGCTGAAAGAGGACCTTTTTGCGGCGGTGTTACGATGTGAACAAGCTATGTACTTGGATGAGGTGGAGCAGTGGATAGATGCATTGGAAAAGGGCGAATTTCCTAGACTGAGGAAAATTTAAACTACGGCTACGTCTACATATACCACGGGTTGCCACCGATATGAAAACATCAGAAGTAGCGCTTTCAAGCTAATCTACTAACACAACTACTAAGGGTTTCTGTCTCTGTTTCTAGAACATCCGGCACATATATATGGTTTCAATGAACAAGAGATTAAACAATTACAAGTAGTACTTAAACGTGAAAGTTTTGAGCTTGCTGTCTCTACTTAGATGACCTTTCGAGCCAAAAAAAAATATTTCTTGAAAAAATGATAAATCTCGAATGATCTCGAATCTCTGACGGCGAGCCAACATAGCAAGCTAGATTTTATTGACTTTACACTATTTCCTCTATTGCGTATTATTTCAGCCATTTGCTGCCATTACGAATCGGAGGTCGCTGTTGGGGACTGCTAGGTCTGAAAAGCTTTTCCTTTCTTTTTCATTTCCCTCAAGTGGCTGACCAAATGCCCACTTCGCTTTTCAATCATTCTGTGAAGTGCTTGTTACTTGGGTCTGTTGCTTCTCAGACTCGGTCAATATGTTCAATGTGTTCTTTGCCCTCCATATCCATCGTGGGGCCAGCTCGTTTTGGAAGCGTCCTGGACATTGACACGACTTCGAAAATCGAGCGTCCCTCGCAAAAAATAGAATCTAGCTCTTCAAGGTTCCTTCCTGTAGTCTCGGGATAGAAAAAGAATATTACAGGCACAACAAGAACTCCAACAACAGCATAGATAATATAATACTTCAAACCAAGATCTGTGATGGCGACAGGAGTTATCATCGCCACCACGAACATCCTATTCTCGCCCAACATACCTCATTAGCAGACTGATTCGAAAGATGGGTAGAATTGGGTGATAATTGGGGACCTTACCAGAGCCATTGATTTGCCGTTGAGAGGGACTGCATGGCGACCCGTAAACGAGAAGGGGCGACTTCTGTGGTGTACAAGAAATTTGCTCCCAAAAACCCGATAGGTAGAAAGAAATTATAGACGAAGAGAAAAAGCGCCATTGTGATCGATGCAGAGTGAGAAGAGGAGCTAAATCTTGATCAACGGCCCTGCGACCGCAAATTACGACGTCGACCTGGGACATGTCTTTCTCAACGACTGGTACTATGTATGTCCATCCTAATCCCCCCATCGAAGAAGAATGAAGCTGATGGCCATGAAACACAGACTACTGCAGATCGGTTGGTCCTCTAAGCAGCGACCGGTAGTCCACCAACAGCCCCTAACAGCCTGATTAATAGTACTAATACTTGGAACGAAGAAGGATCGCAGTTTGAGATAGTATTTGAAGCTGGTAAACGATACAGAATACGCTTAGTTAATGCTGCAGTATAATCGACAACTACATAATAGAGGTTATTACTAACGACTTTGTCCTAATTTATTCTTTTAATATAACCTAATTGAGTATAGGAATAGGCTAGCGCTACGATATTATTATGACAGGAAAGGAGCTTTAGTCCAGAAATTTCTAGATGTGTGCTATTCCCCAATTAGCCTATTCCGAGACCGATACAGCAGACAAGGTCAAGGGAATTATTTAATATAATAGCTCTTCTACTGTAGATCTAACGATATCAGCCTATAGCTATACTGACTCTTATATTAATAAAGATCTATCTAATCTTATTCCCTATCTGAAAGTCGATACTTCAGACATATATACCTATAAGACAGGTGAGAATATCGAAGTTTAAGTCACAGACAATATAATACTATAGTTAATAAATAGAATATCCCTACATACCTAGTAAGAATACCCCTCCCTTCTACAGGTAGCTCAAGGCAATAACACCTAGCTCGCGCGACAGCAAGTTATTTCTCTGCCCGCGGCAGAAAAGTAGGTATACATAGTTATCCATAGTCCATTTGCCCAGGATCATCCCATACACCTTCACGGTCATGATTTCTGGTTACTCCAAGCGGGCTATGGTAATTTCGATAGTAGCATGGTGGATAGTTTGACACTGGTCAATTCTCCACGTCGAGATGTTGTCATGCTCCCTGCAAGTGGGTATATTGTGATTGCCTTGTATGTAGACACAGTCATTGCTAACATACAAAGCCCCATGCCGCTACCACTGATCATAAGTGCTAATCGCCGGCCAAATCTATCGGTAACCCAGAAGGAAACAAAGCAAGAAAGAAATTTCCAAGTATGAGCACAAGCAGACAGAATATTTGCAGTGCTGGGACTAAGTCCCAGATGGTTCTGGAAAATAGTTGGCGTATATACAGATATCAAAGTGCCTCCAGTCATTTGTTGTAGAAACTGAAGCAGCATGCAGAGTGAGAATCGGTAGAAGAGTTTGTCCTCGCCCATTGTGAATATATCTTTCCATTTCAGGTTGCCGTGTTCTTCCAAGGCCAATTCCATATCACTTATCTCTTGAATCACATGAGGCGAGTCAACCTCACTCCTTCTGAGATCGGCTAGAGCGAGACGTGCGGAATCAGATCTATTCATCATAACGAGCCAGCGTGGGGATTCCGGGAGGAAAAACACACTGAGAAGAAGAATAAAAATGAAGGCAAATGGAACTGCTAGTGATCCACGCCATGATGCTTCGAGCGCTTCAATTTGGTAAAGCCCAAGATTGATCCATTGGGCTACTGTGAAACCAAAAGCAATGAACATCCCGGCCAATACCACATTGCGACCTCTTTCTTCGGGCGTGCAACACTCAGAAATCCAAACAGGGACTGTTGCACTCAATATTCCAACACCATAGCCTAACAGAACACGCCCTGCGACAAATTGAACAAGTGCGTTGGCTGTGCACTCGAGGGCTTGGCCGATAAAGCAGATACATGCCCCAATAAAGACAGTTCGACGGCGGCCGAGGAGATTACCGACAGAAGTACAAGATAGAGAACCAAAAAGTGCCCCAATAGTGTAACATGAGATGACAGCGCCTTGAATCGTTGAGTGTTCTCTTTCGTGCGTACCAGAAGGGATACTTGTTGAAGGGAAGTCTTTCATCCAAGATGAAAAAGACACTAGTTCCCCAACGCCGGATTGATTGTAACCGAATATTATGAACGAAGGCGCAAGGACTAGTAGAATATGTGCTCATATTACCCGATTATCGCCCATTTTGATTGCTTATTCCTAATTGTTTTGCTTGTAGAAGAAGTTGAGATGTGGGCAGCACCAACAGCGACGTGGCAGGAAATGGAAATCCCGTTTTTAAGACAGAAGAATCTCCTTATTTCGGAAAAAAACTCTTCTAATTGAAGCGGGGTCAGATGTTCTAATAAGGCTAGGTGAAAGTGGTGAATTTTACTCTATCATTGGGCAATGCATAGCGTGGCCGACAATTTACAGCCCATACAGTTACTAACGTAGGATGATGCAATGGAGCGTGTTAGAGCGTAAAATGAGGCACAGGCTCTATTACAGTAATTTATAGCTATAGCGTATGAGAGAGTAAGATAAGTTTTCTACTCTGAGTATTAGACATCTAAGGTCTTCGTTCTGGGACAATGGCCCGATTTCACACCCAGAACCAAATCCAAATGTGTCAAGCCTTAGAAATCAAACACTTTGGGATATCTAGGCGTTTGAAATACCTTGGAAAAGGGACTTTATAGAAAACATCGTTCAGGGAATGATTCAGACTGGGATATACACTTGCTATCTTGAAGAATCGCTTCCCGAATGGTGTTGAGGGAATTCCAGAATTATTGGTATTCGAGTTGTTCGAGGTAGGGACAGTCTTGGTTTTTTTTTGTTTTTTGATTCTGTCACCACCTAAACAAATCGAGATGCCAGAAAATACTGAATTTGACAGCCAAATACTTTACTATATCCATGTTGTCAATCGCTAGATAAGGTGTGCGACTCGGCACGAGAAGATCGACGGCTTAGTAAAGTGGCGGTTTTCGGAGGTATCGCAAACACCTGCTGGTCAAATCACAATCTCCGAAATCGTAAGTCAAAATATAATTTTTGAGCGAGATCGTAAATTTAACTTGAATCGATTCCGACATTTCATAGGTCCGGCATACCACACTATGTTCCGCCCAACTTCCAGGTGTTTTTCTTACATCGGACGCATCCGTTCACGGCCTCCAGAGCCGTCGATTCCCTTGGTCTATTCCCGGATGGTCTCAGCACAGGCCCGTTCAGTAGTGTCTACAAAATTACCCTCCGACGCGTACTAGATTCTCTCGAATGTCGGTAAAGCAGGCAATTCCGAGGATGTGTGATTTGACCAACAGATGCGGGATGTACAGAGATGGTGGAGTTCCCCACGCTTCGAAGGAATCAAACGGCCTTAATTCAGCCGAAGACGTGGTAAGCAAGCGCGGTTCCTTTCAACAAGACGCAAGGAGGCGCAAGATAATGTGACATCACTTGCTTTCCGTGAATGCGCTATCTAGCGGTTTTGAATCCAAGAAGCATTCCTCAATAGTTCTAGTCCTTCTCAACTATATACGTAGTACGTGTACCATGATTGCCATAATGACCTATTGGAACAGGCTGGTCCCGCAATCTATGAATAGGAATATCCTAGGCATATTTAGGCAAATTCGCTATTATGACTAGGGCTCCTGTTGAATCGTAACTACACTTCGAAGGTGGTCGTTGCCAATGAGGTCTCCAGCTTCCCAGAACGACTGTAAACAAGTTCAAAAGTCGTTGGAACCCGGTATCCTTCATAGTCTGAAATAGCAGTCGGGGGCAACTGATAGTTTTCACTAGCTGAAGTTCAGCTTTGTATGTCACAATCGGAATAACTTTACGAAACTCAGAGTAAATTTTGAAGGGATAATTTCTTTTTCCCACTGCAACTTCTTGGCATCTGCCAATATTGCTTGTACTGTTCTATTCCCTCCCTGGAGCATCACCTGTCAAACAACAGGCGGCTTCACCCGGGTCACAACCCACGGTAGGCTGCCCGTGGGTCGGTAAAGCATATGAAAACCCAACCCAAACTCGCGCTTGGCTGGTCCAATGTCAAAAGTTTTGGTCAATCGCCATGCAATTGGCCTGACCGCGAGATTTGAAAAGCTCAGTGAATTGGCATCTATAGATTAAAAGAATCCTAGTTCTATCAAAGAAGCTTCAAAAACGATACTACGTTTTCGTAAGTCGTGAAAACTATCCCGCCACTGAGTACTAATCGTCCAAGTCTCATCGAGCTACCTCTCCAGAATGCCCTAATACCGCCTTCCTTCACAATTGCGAGTATTGCCTGCCTCGTTGTTGCACCTTGTGCTCCTTGAATTCTTGTTTTAACTGAATCGAACGGTTGGGTGGCATAGACTGTAATTGTACCAGCTAGAGCCCCAACGGTGAACGTAACAAAAGGGCTTTGCACGTTTTTGGCTCCACTTGTGCGAGAAACAGCCTCCTTGAGGAAATTATAAGACCCCATACGAACAGCAGATGTCGCGGACTGCTTCAGGGTTGTGGCGAGAAGCCCTCGATATAATCCATGTAAGCCTTGCTCATTAATAACAGCCCGCAAAGCATGCACACTACCATGGAAACGCTTAGCCGATCTGGCATCATCGATACTGATGGGTAATAGTGAGTATTTGGCAAATTTATGATACGAAGGCGCAACTCACAGGTCTGTTTTGATGCGTTCCGTGGGGGTTACCGCTACTATGCTCTCAACTACTCCAGCAATCATACCGGCAAGAGCTCCCCCACTCGCAGATAATTTGCCATCTGAATCAGCTAAGAGACCTTTTATAGAGTCAAATATCAGGAATCGAATTCCGGCCTTAAAAGCAGTACCCTGGAATTTTATGCATTGAGTTTAACGCTCATCCCTATAGATTAATGGTGAGCGGACGTACCAGAATTAATGCAGAGCAACCTTTGTAGATTGAACTCACACCACCTTGTCCTACAGTGGTGTGTATCAAAGCAAAGGGGTTTCGTGATTGACTTCCAGGCGTGGAACCGAGCTGCGATCGTGTTTTGGCAAATTCGAAAGGGTACTATTGAAAAAGAGTTCTCCATTATGATGTGTATACGGGACATGGCAATGTTTCCATACGGTAATAGATGCTTCTACAGCACCTGAAATAGCGCCAGATATGAGTGAAACACTCGGCTTGATATGATCGGCCTTCGTAAACTTGAGGCTTGGAGGCTCATGCCCAGCCCTGTCTTCCTGTTTGAATGACATGGATGGAGCAATGTTCCTTAAACAATTGACGAGTTATTAGCATCATTATGAAATAGCTTGCGTTCAGCATTCGTTATATAAATCATGTACAGAAAAAGTACAATTGGTTATCTAACGTTCTCGATGACGAGATGTATGCCGAAAATCGGAGCTTCCGTAATACTTTCTTCACCGGCTTTATGGAACCAATTTCGAAAAGCGAAAACTAGGGTAAGCGCATTGAGTAAATTGATGTGTTGGGTGATCATACCGCGCGTCTCGGAGTTAACTGAAATTGATTGATCTGCGTGGATGCAGCTGACTTCGAAGGGAAATGGACTGGTTGAATAGAAAAACTAATCAATTCTACGATACATTAAAAGACTGATAGCAAAAGGCCTAGCGAGTCTTGACACCCAGCATAAAAGGATCCGATATTGAGAGCCGGCATCCCGACCACCGATGTCAGTTGGGGGTAGATCCTGTTAGGAAACTAGATCCGTTCTAAGTCTGGCCGTCCAATCAGATATAAGAACTCAAATTAGAGGAGCACATGGCCGCAGCCTGTCGTCCAATTCGAATCACACCCATTTTAGTGTATGGTCAGACCCGTCGGCTCGTCATTATTTTTTTTTTTTTAGATGGACCTAGTTCTTTGAACTTTCGAACGGCCAGAGAGGCACAGAAATCCATCCGTGCCAGTAACCTATTCGCGCTACTTGTGATGAGATCTGCCGACCCAGTTTCCTGCGATTTTCGGAAGTTATGTCCCACGGACGACAGAAGCAGATGAGAAGGTACCAAACCACTAGTAGAATCTCACAATAGTCTGTTTTATTAAGACAACCCGTTTGCAGAAACAGCGTCTGAGCCTACCGTCTGTCCAATATCGGAGGTTTTATATCCAGCCTCCGACTACGAAAATAGGGAAAGTGGATAGCCGCTCAATACTGCATCTGAGACTGTTGGACCGCGAGAGCCTCGAGATTTAAAAGGTGTCTAGCTCCTCACCTAAGCCCTATATATCGCTCATTGATTACAAAAAACATCGGCTCTTACCATTCACAGCCTACCTTACTACGCGCCCAGTATGGCACCTCCTAGACTGTACGATGTTGAACTGACAGACATTGCGCAATATGTTGCGAAGCAACCTATAAACTCAAATGTAGCGGTAGGGTCTTGATCGGACAAATCATTTCTCCATCGGTGCACCGTGGCTGATATCTTCCCTAGTTCGATACTGCGAGGCTATAGCTTCTCGATACGTTGGGCTGTGGTCTCGAAAGCCTCAAATTTCAACAGTGCACAAAACTACTGGGTCCAGTCGTTCCGGGCACTTTTGTTCCCAACGGGGCGAAGGTTCCTGGGACGAACTTCCAGCTTGACCCTGTCAGCGCGGCATTTAATATCGGTGCTATGATTAGATGGCTGGATTTTAATGATTGCTGGCTGGCGGCAGAGTGGGGCCACCCCTAGGACAATCTTGCAGCAATCCTGGCAGTTGCGGACTGGGTGAACCGGACGAACAAAGCTGGTGGAAATATTGCCGGTGGAGCAATTTACACCGTGAGAGATATACTTGAGAGTATGATTAAAGCTCATGAGATTCAGGGGTGCCTCGCATTACTCAATTCCTACAACAAGGTAGGATTAGACCACGTACTGCTTGTCAAAATCGCGAGCACTGCAGTAGTGTCTAAGCTTCTAGGGTTGAGTGAGCAGCAAATTGCAGACGCAGTCTCCCAAGCCTGGGTGGATGGCCAAAGTCTGCGAACCTACCGCCATGCCCCTAATACTGGGTCCCGTAAATCCTGGGCTGCTGGTGATGCGTGTCAACGTGCTGTGAACCTCGCTCTCAAGACTCTGCATGGAGAGCCTGGAATACCGACTGTGCTTTCTGCACCCACTTGGGGTTTCTATGATGTTCTTTTCAAGGGCTCCAAGTTCCAATTTCAACGGGCGTACGGCAGCTACGTTATGGAAAATGTTCTTTTTAAGGTCTCCTATCCAGGTGTGTCTTGCTTAATGTTTGATATGGCGAAGACAGAACTGACTTGTTTATACAGCGGAGTTCCACTCGCAGACAGCTGTTGAGGCCTCAGAGAAGCTTTATCAGCGCTTGAAGATTTCCGGCAAATCCGCTGTAGATATCAAGAGTATCAGGTGCCGCACACATGAAGCCTGTATACGTATTATCGACAAGCAATTTAAGCCCATGGATAACTTTGCAGACAGAGATCACTGTATCCAATATATGTGTGCTGTAATGCTGGTCTATGGTCGTCTCGAGGCTACTGATTACCTCGATGACAGTGAAGCCGCTACTTCAGATCTTGTTGACTCTCTTCGTCAGAAGATCTACTGTGTGGAAGATCCGCAGTATACAAAGGACTACCACGACCCTGATCTGCGGACGATCTCTAATGCACTCCTAGTAGAGCTGGAAGACGGAACCTTTCTGGAAGAGGTCACGGTGGAAGCTCCTCTTGGGCATCGTCTACGCCGGGAGGAAGCTAAACCGG
This sequence comes from Penicillium sumatraense, assembly GCA_020086695.1. Classification (NCBI taxonomy): domain Eukaryota; kingdom Fungi; phylum Ascomycota; class Eurotiomycetes; order Eurotiales; family Aspergillaceae; genus Penicillium; species Penicillium sumatraense. Next base: position 186,692 of record JAGIKU010001434.1, on the reverse strand, counting down.
CCATTATCCAAAAATTCAAGCGACATGTCCAAGCTCTTCTAACCACCGAGAGGATTGAACAGCTCATTGACCTTTTGGAGGACAGTCAAGGGATGGACTCTATGCCCGTGGATGACTACGTGGATCTGTACGAAGTGAATAGGAGCTAACTAACGCAGCGGCAAAGCCCATGATTGGTTTTGCTTGGGTGTTCTTTCGTCAAGTCTCCCAGACTTGCCGTCACATTATGAGAGTGATTCTCTGTCTTGGTCCTATACACCTATAAGTAGGTAACTGTTAATGAGAACCACTCAGTAAAAGAGTGGATAGTACACAGTATGTACATGCTGCAATACATAAATCATTCTATCTATATTGATTCACTACCAACTTTATATTAAAATATTTCCCTAGTTGTACTATAGCATAAGAATCAGTAGGGTTTTAAGCTTTCTAGTTAATCTTATAGTGAATAGTAAATATTGTGAGAGAAGTAAATATTGTGAGAGAAGTAAATATTGTGAGAGAATTAGAAGTAAGGTTACTTGATTCTACTTGCTGCTTTGCTAACTTATATGCGGTCCCTCAGTGAGAATCAACGGTATTATAATACCAGTAAAATTAGTCAGAGACTTAGAATCGTAAATTTAAGCAAGGAACTCGAAAATAATGAATCGGATCATGTACATTTCCACCGGATTGCAAATATATTGTGCGACCAAAACCGCCTCATGCGCGCCAGGACTTTTCTTACGTGATCTTAATTTGTGTATTCATTCTATATGATGGATAATATCCGATTTTGAACATTACCAGTGTTCAAAATTACTTGACTTGTTCAATATGTTCGGTCGCGAACTGCTTGTTTCACAAGTCGTTCTCCTTGCCAATAAAGTAATTCTGATCAGGGGGTGTAAAGATATTATAATTTATTTCGAAATTAAGCCTTCGCTCTAGTCGTGCTGTACGAAACATGATATTCTGTAACCTTCGTAATACCCTTCATATCTCGGTAATTGACTTCACTATCATGAAGTGGGCCCATAGGTGAAAGAATTTGACCTGTACTGTCCTCAGAAGTACGAGGTTGAGAATCACTAAGTGGATTCAGACTGATATTCGCGGTATTATCAGAAGACCCAGCGAGCTGAGTCCACTTGCTTCGTGATCGCGAATTAACATTGGAGCTTCTGCCCCCTGTAGCTGAGCCATGACTACTAATCGTTCGTTGCGTTGTGGAGAGGTGGGAACGGAATAGTCTTGCAAGCGGAGCCCACATCATCGGAAGGCATGCGCAGATTATGGCCATATTTTCTTCTATCATTGTCCAAATCGACGAGGTCAGGTCGTCTAATAAGCAGCATTGTAAGTACCTGCCGTGCCAATCGAGAAATGCGGTTGTGATACTTACAAGTAGTGTCCGGACTTTTCGAGGAGAAGTCCAGGGTCTGCATACGGATGATACTAGTCACCGCAACGCTGGATACCGCCAATTAGCCATATATCAAGACTTTGAATGATTTCCAGAACTCACAAGGCACCAAGCGCGAAAACGCACATCAACGCAATTTTCCTGCCCGTCACGATCTTCGAATTATAGATAGGGTACATCGGAAGAGCGAGTATGATGATATCGGTAGCGATCGAAAATCCAGCATTAGCATACCAATTGGTTGTTATATTAATGCATGAGCCTGGGATGGTTTTATTCCAGGCCCTTGCCACCGGTATGCATTGGAATATCGAAGCAAAGAATGCTGCGACCATGTAGGAGGCGATAATTCCCAGTAGGATGTAGCAGATATTTCGGAACCATCGTTGGATAAACACGCGTAAATAAAGCATCAAAATCGACATTTTTGTCATGTTCATCGTGAGTTTGTAGAAGGCTTGACTAATGAAAAACAACTTGATTGGGGTCAGCTCATTGCATACTATGCAGTCATTTTGAGGAAGATTTCGGACAGTATCTAGATATGCAGAGCGAAAATACCTTCAAAGTCATTGCTTTATTCTCCTTCGTGAGGTTTACAATGTGTTGGCCGAATCCGTAAGTGCATGAAGCCAACATGAGGGCCATGACGATAACTGCAAATATCTGAAAATCGCATCAGAACGATCTACCAGAGCACAATTAGGTAGTCGGGTGCCATGTTTGAAGAGCTCACCGTCGATGCGAAAATGGTCCAGTCGTCCCATCCCAGACCTGTCTTTGATTGCACTCGGGACCATATCCGAATCGCTACGAACGCCGGTGTCAAGACCAGGAAAACGATACACGGTATTTGGATATCCAAGGCTCTGCTTGGACCTGGGATGTTTCCCGACATCGCCCTAATATCAAGGGAAGCCCTAGGTGATATGGCAAAGTAGGTGTAGACCGATGCGAAGCTGCATGTTAGCTTCAAATTGAAACTGCCCAACAAGCGACGAGGCTGCTTTAGTATCTATATTCAATATAATCCTGGCCATACAATACTGTACCCCGTAAAAAAAATGAAATTCCAAGATAGCAATACCTAATATGGGCTGAGGTAAACAAATATTACAGATACCACGTACTACGTAGTAGACAGGGATATCATCCAACAGGGTTCTTCGCCTTCCCATCGCAAGCCCGGCGGAACCCTCATCAATTACCCTTCGGAATCCGGAGTATCGGAGTCCTGCCCTTTTTCATGTCAGGTCTAAGCGTGCGAACCTACTAAGACGCCTCAAACCTGGCGAAGGATCTAGTTGCATAAATTACAAACTTAGCCCCAGCAAAACAATCTGACAACCCATGAACTACACCCGTTACGCCTTAGCGTTTGTAAGGTTACAATGACTTTTGATTAAATGGCTTTGTTTGTGGGGCCAAAAGTAGAACGAGGCTTACACTGGTAGGTCCGGTCGCGCAAAGACACATTAACAATGCATGATCTCGGCGGTCTTTTATGCGAACGCCCTTGGCTTCGCTTTAATGGCGTTCCGGGCTTCCGCGCCCCTGGCTGGTAACTGCTGGAAAGGAGCGAGGCTGGCCAGTTGTAGTCATTTTATTTTACATCCAGAACCTGTGTAGATGACTGTAATGGAATACGGAAATATAGATTAAATTGACTCACAAATTAATACTATTTCTATAAGCGATACCCATTAACCTATTCCAAGTTAGTTATGAAATTGTGTTTTCAATCCCCTGGCCCCGGCACTCCGCGTTTGGTTGCGGATAGCCCAACAAATTTCATGTCGGCATTTAGTCAATTTGATGTGCGTCAAAGGATTATTGGCTATTGCGGAGCTTTATGGTCAATAATACATATGTAAAGAGCTCTTGATATTTCTTTTATACTAAATTTTATCAACCGATTGCTTTTTTATTTGATTGCAGAATGCCGGTGTTTAATTGCTCGTCGGAGAGCTCAACGCGTTTCATTGGAAGATACCAAGTGGGTCGTTCCCCAAATGAGGAGGAGGCCCGGTTACTTTTAGTTGCTTAGTAGCTACATAAACAATTGTTTGGCAGTCCTCCCCCTCACTCTGCAATATTCTTCAGCTTGTTGAGTCTCGAGTCTTGGGCGGTTCTCATACCTGAACCATCGTGCAATGAAGATAAACTCAGTCTTCAATGTCGCTTCGGCGATCCTGTCATGCGCGCTGTCTGTCTCCGCACAGTCTCCTGACCCCATTGGCACCATCTATCACGGCCATGTACCGAACAACTTACACGGATCAGACTACCGCTATCCCTGGCCAGTGAAGCTTTTCAGTTTCTACAATCAACATCAAAAACTCTCAATGGCATTCATGGACGTCCCAGCTAGCAAGAAATGCGACGAAGAGAAAGTCGCTGTTCTACTCCACGGCGGAAACTTTTGTGGAGTTACTTGGTCTGCTACCGCGCGCAAATTATCGGCGGAAGGTTACCGTGTGATTTTACCTGATGATATTGGATTTTGCAAATCTAGCAAACCCCAGGGCTACTCCTACAATGTGCACCAGCAGGCATTGAACATCAACAGTCTTCTCACAGCGCTTAAGATCAAGAAGGCCACGATCGTTGGACATTCGATGGGTGGTATGATTGCTGCACGCTATGGTCTTATGTATCCCGACTCGGTCAATCAGCTCTTCCTAGTCGATCCACTAGGTCTAGAGGACTGGGTTGCCAAGGGTGTACCTTTCCTTCCAGTTGATGCAACCTACGAATCTCAGGTCACGCAGAATTTCACTACTCTCAAGGAATACGAGGCGGCTAGTTACTTCCATGGCGCTACCTGGAAGCCAGAGTATGATACTTGGGTTGAAATGCTAGCCAACATCTATGCTGGTGACCATGGCTCAGACTACGCGTATGTGATGGCGCTTGTCACCGATGCGTTACTCAGTCAACCTGTTATCTACCAACTGCCGAACCTCAAGACACGAACATATCTGATGGTTGGCGAAAACGACATTACGGCCCTTGGGAAAGCATGGTCATCTGCAGATGTTGCTCAGAAGCTGGGACATTATTCCACTCTCGGTCCAGCAGTAGCAGCCTCGATTCCTAATTGTACTTTCCATATGTTCCCCGGTCTGGGCCATGCGCCTTTCCTTCAGGATCCCAAGGCTTTCTACAAAGTCCTATTCTCTTGGCTGGATTAATTGGCAAAACCTCCCCCTGAAGTTAAGAAACAGCAAGCTCTACTATTTGGGCTAAAATCCGTGTACTTTCTAGAATATTTCCGAGCGCAAATGAAAGTTTTTTAACAACCTACAAGTTAGGAATTTGTTACTTCCGGGTGCATTTAATTCCACCTCGCTTGAGTTTATAAGCCAAAAAAATGACATATTCGTTGACTGACAAGGACTGGCTTGCAGTGCCCAGCTTCGCCGAGCCGATATGTTGATGCTAATGCTTGGAAAGAAAATATAGTGTGCTTCTATGACAATGATCATCATAGGATTTCGACGAGAGCTAAGTGATAGTATCACAGAATTTTGAATGGGTTTGAATTTATGTTATACATCATGACTACATGGCAACACTCGGCAGAAATTCATGGACAATATATAATATTGGAAATTGGAAGTCAGCTTGACTTACGTCTTGTTCCAAGGTAGTTTTACCAAGATATTTGTCTACTTAGCCCTAACTCTGGGGTTGTCCAGTACATACGACCATAGGGTGTGGAGAACAGGGCTTCCCGTCCGCTCAGCCGTACTTAAGCCACACGCCGGCAGGTTAGTAGTATGGTGGGTGACCACATGCGAATCCCTGCTGTTGTATGTTTTGTTTTTTGCATCCTTTTTGCAGTTTTGATCATTTTTGGACTCATTGTTGCTTTGACTTAGCTTGCCGTTCTACCACTCAGCATGACGCTATCTAGCCTTTGAGGTGGGTAGGTCGTTGGGGATAGCACCTTCAACAAAGGCCGAAGCAGTAGGCAAATAGTATTTGTAGCATATTGACACTGCAATTAGAGTGCAATGGCATTTCAGGGGACTCAGAGTCGTATTACACCCGTTAATTTCGCGGTCTGGGTTCTGACTCTCTTCAGCTTATTCAAAACTGGTCAGCCTGAACACCTTCCACCTAGAGATCCACTGTCTACAATCCAGTCCCGCATTTAATAGTTCTTGTTTCCAAGTGGTAAATTTCGGAGATTTTCAAACGGTACCGTTCTGAGTGGAAGGGGTTTGCCTTCTTCCTGGAAACTTTCGATCATGCCCCCTCGCTGAATATGTATGAGTAGCCAAATAATCAGGATGGAAAAAGTGTTTAATCATTACATTATCATAATATGTTGAAAAATATATTTATATTAATAATGTATTAAAGCCAGAGGTAAGGTGCCCATCTTTGGATAAATATTTTCGTCGGCGAACTGGAGTTGATCGGCGACCCATCGCTTTTATCTCCGTGTTACTTACTACTTATCTGCAGCAGCCATCTCTCCCAACCCCAATTTGGGATCTTACTTCAATCAAATTCTTAGCTCCTAGAATATCTGAAGAACTGAGGGGTAGACAAGCCAAAATCATGAGCGGCTCTGATCAGAAATCATTCACCATGACCAATGTTCCAAAGGCACCGGAAGATCCCCTTTATCGCCTGATGAGAGAGTATCGACAAGATGACAATAAAAGAAAAATCGATTTGGGAATCGGTGCCTATCGAGATGATCAAGGAAAGCCATGGGTTTTGCCCGTCGTTAAAGAGGTCTGCTTGCTTGACTCAGGGCCCCTTAGGTTTCCGGACTTAACATTGCTAGGCCGAGGCTCTGCTTCAAACATCGGAGCTTAACCACGAGTACCTTCCAATACGTGGTTTAGACTCATTCTTGGATGCAGCACGGAAATTGATGCTCGGTGATGATAGCCCGGCCATTCATGAAAATCGGGTATGCACTTCCAAGCTAGAATCAACAATTCGACATGAAAAAATTCACCTCGAGTCATTTATAGACAGGGCTGATCGGCTAATATTTCTAGATATCCTCTATGCAAACAATATCAGGGACTGGGGCGGTTTATCTTGGAGCGACTTTTATCTCTCGTTTCTCCAGTGGGACAGAAAGGCCAAAGGCATTCATCTCTGATCCCACATGGCCAAACCACTACCAAATCTTCAGCCAAGCTAATTTTGACGTCCAACACTACTCTTACTACTCGGCTTCAGATAAAAAGATCAACATAAAAGCCATGATCATGGATCTGAGAGAGGCTCCTTGCAAATCCCTAGTTGTACTACAAGGCTGTGCTCATAATCCTACTGGCCTAGATCCGTCCAGAGAAGAGTGGAAGCAAATCGCAGATATCATGGCAGAGAAGGGTCATTTTCCCTTTTTTGATAATGCATATCAAGGATTCGCAAGTGGCGATCTTATTCAAGATTCATGGGCATGTCGGTACTTCATCGAACGTGGTTTTGAATGTTGTATCGCTCAGTCCTTCGCGAAAAATCTTGGAATGTACGGAGAGCGTGTCGGTGCATTTCATTACATCTGTTCACCATCACCCGATGCTTCTCATTTTGCAGATCGAATCTCTAGCCAACTAGAAATCATCCAGCGTGCTCACATCTCGAATCCTCCAGTCTATGGAGCTCGCATCGCCAGCCAGGTACTGAATGATACTGAGCTTTTTCGTCAGTGGCAACATGACTTATGTACTATGAGCGGCCGCTTGATGAAAATGCGCGAAGAAATCAGATCTCAACTCGAAGCCCGAAAAACACCAGGATCGTGGGCATTTCTTTCAACCCAAACGGGAATGTTCAGTTACACTGGTCTCTCGAAGGATCAGATCAAGTTGCTGAAAAGTAAATGGCACATATATATGGTAGGTCATCTCCCCTCTACGCCGTAGATAAGAACTGACAGACGAGCAGACTGAAAATGGACGCATTTCTGTCGCGGGACTAAACCCCAACAATATGGAATATTTCATTGATGCTGTTGATGACGTACTAAGGGTTTGCTGATGAGAGCTATCTTCAAGTTGTGATTTTGAGCTCCTGTACCTTTTTATCGCCACATTTGGCTTTGTGTCATATATATAAAAAGTTCTTCCTCGAAAAGCTGGGACAGTATTGACCAGTTACTGCTCCCCTTTGGAGGAATTTTCAATGCTAAGGGGTAATCTCAAAGTCGATCTGTGCGTTTTGATATTTTGCAGGACTTTGAATGCGACCGTTGGTTATCCATGCCGTATATTAATGCACACTATCACCTGATTCAATTAACTTCTAGTAAGAATGGGCTTACAGAGGCGAATGCAATCATGAGTGCTTACGGGGAACGGCTATTCGCTGAAGGAACAGGTCCAATATCTCCAGACACTGGGCCGTTGCTCTATAGTATTGGAGACATAAAAATACCAGGTAATATTCGAAGAAAAAGAAATCAATTTTTCTCCCTTTATTCACCTTCTGCGGGGTCAAATTGGGAGTTGTTCTAGTAGATGTTCGTGATCCCGCCGTAGAAATTGCTAAATAATATTTTCCGGACATCATTGAGAACTGAAGAATGATTTATAACAGTATCACAATTTTCCCCAACTAGGCATCGTAGTATTGAAATTCATCCAGACCACGTCCAGATGGTACCATAGGCAGAGACAAGGCTTTTTGAGCAACTTTCACTTCCAGAAGCGCTGGACCGGAGGTATTCAACAGCCATTCAATCTTGTTATCCATATCATCGACCCTGGAGCAACTTTCTGCGCTAACTCCCATTGCTCGAGCTGCTTCCACAAAGTCTGGGTTCAAATTATGGCTATGACAGAATCTGTTGCTGTAATAAACTGTTTGCAGATGTGTCACCATTCCTTGTTCCTCGTTATTTAGAAGTACAACTTTGACATCGATTCCAAATTGACTAGCTGTGAGTAATTCACTGATGGTCATGTTGAATGACGCGTCCCCGTCAATATCGATGACAAGAGCATCTGGACGAGCAACCTTAGCGCCAATTGCCGCAGGAAGTCCATACCCCATGGTACCAAGCCCTCCAGATGTGATCATAGTCCGCGGATGTCTCCACTGGAAATGCTGTGCAGCCCACATCTGGTGTTGTCCGACTCCAGTAGTGATAATCGTGCGCTCCTTTATCGAGTCCACAGCATCGCTCAGTCTCTCGATAAAATCCTGAGGTAAAATCAACTCGTTACCGCTCTCACTTTGACTAAACGCTCGTAATGGATATTCTTCTTTCCAGGTCTTAATTTGTGAGAGCCACTGAGGTCGGCGCATGTATTTTGTATGACGCAGCAAAATGGCAAGACTCTCCGCGCAATCACCAACAACTGGTATTGTAGCTTCGACCACCTTGTTGATATTCTTTGGAGATATGTCAAAATGCACTATTCCACTGCGGCCCTCGCTCGCCGCAAGGCGTGCTTGGGGTGCAAACTTCGGAATATAACCAGTAATCCGATCGTCGAACCTAGCACCAAAAGCAAGGATCAAATCTGCGTTCTGGATAGCTAAATTAGCGTACCCAGACCCATGTAAACCTAGCATGTGTAAAGCTTTAGGGTCTTTTTCGTCGAAAGCTCCTAGACCTTGCAGGCTTGTAGTAACAGGTATCGACGACTTATCAGCTAACTCCTTCAAAAGCCTAGGCCCATCAGATGTTGCTAGGATGCCTTGCCCCGCATAGATTATAGGCTTCTTTGATATATTTATCAGGTTCGCAGCCTCTTTGACAGCCTTGAGCAGCTCCTGTTGTCGAGCATCACTCGCTGCTATTGTGGCAAGACGACCATTCTGGGGACGAAGTGGTAGATTGACTGGGGCCTTTGACAAAATGTTCTTGCTCACATCCAGTGGCAGTTCTACCAGGACCGGTCCAGGTCGACCGCTAGTTGCGATTTCAAAGGCTTCTCCAATCCTCTGTGCAAGCTCCTCAGTCTTACGCACACTGACATTCCACTTCGTGCACGGCTGTGATATCGACAAAATGTCCACTTCTTGGAAAGCATCCGTTCCAATCTTTTCCGTACTGACCTGGCCACAAAAAAAACCATTGGAGTGCCGTCCGCGAGGGCGTCCATCATGGGCGTGATGAGATTAGTTACACCGGGCCCGGATGTAACCAGCAAAACTCCGGGCTTTCCTGTCGCGCGCGCATACCCCTGCGCCATGTGTCCACCACCTTGTTCGTGTCGGGGAAGTATGAAATCGAAGTCTTTGGATTGGTGAATTGCATCGAAGACGGGGAGAATGCAGCCGCCCGGGTAGCCAACTGGATGGGAGACACATAGGAGTTAGACGAAAAGTAACAACGAGCGAAGGGGTCCCGAACATACAAATATGCCTGACACCGTGTCGCACCATCATTTCGTGGAATATTTGAGCTCCAGTCTTGCCTATAAGGCTGTAGAAAACAGTTATTAGTTAGATAGTTCTGTAAACTAGACAATTGTGGATGTTGAGACCATTCACTCACGAGAAATCCGAGGCCATCCTGGAGGCAAGTGAATCTTGCCCTTTTGGTGGCACTTTCAGACCGGGAATCTGAACATGATGGGTCCTGCCATTGGTATATGGATCAGAAAAAGTCATTCAATTGCTCAAAACAGTCGATCTCCGCTTACGCTTGCAGGGGTGGAAGGCTAGGCACAAGCGATGGTGAAGTGGCTAAAGCCTCGGAAGCAATCGACAGATGACGTTTCTTTGGGGAATTGATGACTGCACGCCTACTCAGTGCACCAATTTCGCGGCGAATTAACCCTGCCATCGAGTGGGTGATTTTGGAAGCAAATCGACGTGCGTTCTGAGTTGGCCCTCCAAGCAGCGGATAATATTCTGTCAATTACAAGTACTACTGGTCCAAAACATGAGAATTCATAGAACTAGTTAAAATATTTATAGTGGCCGTGAATAACCGCAATTCATATTGAACGACTCTTTTACTAGACACGTCAAGAAAATCGAATAACGAGAAGTGAGTCATGCGTTGCCCCCACGCCGGTAGTTCAGTTTGTAGGGGGTACATGCGTCGTATTTCGAACAGTAATTTTCAACTTGTCTACGGGCGGATATCCAAAAGTGGAATTGATAAGTCTCGAGCTGCAGCTCCTTCGAGAATCCGATGCCGCTTTATTGGCATACAGTCACTCGTCTATGGAGACCAGTTGGTCGCCGAATGCTCGGGTTTCCAAGCCCCATACATAGCCTGATCGCCGATCCCTGAGGACTTCAGTTTGGTGGATCTTAAATCACACCCCCTGTTCAACAGTCTGTCAGCATCCTATTCGCGGTAAAAACAGGAATATGTAGCATTTGGTATTCCACATATTCATATAAGAATTTAGGTCAGTGCGTCTGATTAGTCGAAATGTTCGATTGGAAAGCTCAGCATATCGACGAGACACAGTAATGCGAAGAGGTTGGATCAATTGCAGAGAGGATGGACAACTCAGTAAGTATAGCTGCTAGAGCCCGCGAGTCTGTTTCTACTGTAACCATTTACTGATAACACTACTGGCAATTAACGAATGGAAGCAATTTTCCAGCATTGATTTACAGGAATGGTGAGTTTATTACTTCGTTTCAAAGCAAGTTCTTATTTCTTTTTAGGAACACCCAATTTTCTATAGCGGATTTGAATACTGCTTGTGATATCTACTTTGTCCACTGTCATGGACAGCCATTCAGATTCTTATCGGAGGAAAAAATCCGCAAACAAATTGCTCGAGAAAAAGTTCCCTTATACTTGCAACTTGCCCTTATTGCAACATCAGTGCGACATACTACAGAGCATCTCCAAGAGAGATGGAAGACTATAACACTTTATGCACGATACTCATGGAACATTATGGCAGTTTCGGGGCTTTTATTTCGGGCAAAGACTGATATTTCCGTTGTTCAAACATTAGCTTTGCTTTCTATGATAGATGTTGCTGGTAAGTCTCTTCTAGTTCCACCTAAAAGAATTCTTCATGATCTGATAAATTGGTATCTGGTGATCAGTAGGAAGAAGGCCCTCTGCCTCGGTCAAAGTCGGAATAGCAATTCGGGTAATCCAAGAATCAGGTTTGATGCACGAGCCTGCTCATACTATTGCTTTCGTTGAGCTAGTTGAGCAACGCCACACTGTTTGGTCTCTGTTCATCTTAGACAAGATAATTTCTTGCTCATCAAGGCGTGCCCATGCTTTGGATTACAACGACTGTTCCATCGACTTACCAGATCTGGGCTCACCTGGAGTCACCCTTAGAGATGTCTTAGATGAACAGATTGCCATGAACCCGTGTCTTGGTGGAAACTTTTCAGGGGCTGTCATCATGGCCTTTGCACTGGAACAAACATCTCGCTACGTCTTCAACTACGATGATAATGGGAAGATGCCACCATGGAGATCTGATTCTCAGTACGGATTAATTCAGTCTATTCTGTACAAACTACCTCCGTGGGCCACTGACCCGAATGGAAAGTCAGGGCTCTATGAGGAAGACGGCAGGGAAAGATACTCGACCCCTTTCTTCTCCTACACAATATATCACCTCTGCAAGTGCTTATTGAACCATCCGGCTCTTCTCTCTCAAAAAATGCAGAACTGGGACGATGAAATGTCAATTTCTTGGCTTCAGGGCACGCGCCACGAATGGCTCAGTCACTCACACTCCCTAATATATCTGCTCCGACAAGCAAGGTCACATGGAGTTAAACCGTCCGTATTCTATTCCTACTGCATGCTTGTCAGTGGATCAGTGCAGGCACTACTCATACATGCAGAAGATTTGTCGACCCGAGAGCATGCTTTGCAATGTGTAAAATGGTGCATTACTTATTTGGAAGAGTCTTCAGTCACTTGGCTAGGTGTACAACCGTTGGTAAATGCGCCGCGGGATCTGCATGTCGTCTGTTGCTAACATTTAGCATTAATAGGTAACTACTTTCAAGACCTTTGTTTCACACAGCGCTACATATTTCTCTTGCATAACAGATATTTATCACGGGAAGCAGGCTGAATCAACCGATGTTGGATCCTTTCGGTCTATTCTGGATTTTAATATCATGTTCTGCTTACACGATCCGGTGTACGATTCGCAAATGAGCGACGGGGCTGTACTTCCAGTTGATGGAGATGGACGCAAAATGATAGAGCAGGAAAGAGCTCTCGATATCATTAATAATGTTGAAGGCTTATCGTGCTTGTTTCAGTTAATAATGCCTGGTAAATGAGACAATGCATGAGAAATTCGAATTTCTGTTCTTCCAAAAACCGGTTCACTGCTTATACCAAAACCCACATAGCCACTTTGAGAAAACTTTCCTTCCTTTCGACCGCACACTGGCTACCAAGAAAACTTATCACTCAGAGATGTCCGTTAAAAATCATCATTTAACACGACAGGATTTTTATGAAATGTCAGTGGACCATAGAGTAAACAGCGGCCTGTCCGCCGCAAAAGATTTCACCGCAAGCGCATTGTACAATGTGTCTCTCAATTATCACTTTTAAAGAGCCAATATCAAAAAAAGAAAAAAAAAATAAAGTAAGAAGATTTAATGAAGGAGCACAAAAATCCAGGGTCGAACATATGATCTAACCTTCTTCCTCACGCTACTACACTTGCATTGGAGTATTTTTCTATGTGATGACCGCGTCCACCGTAGGGCCAGTACCTGCGACTGTAAACCCTCGTACCCATTCCCCATCAGATCCTCAAATTTGGCTATGCGAGTCGGACCCAGTCATCCATCTATTCCTCCATTATCTCGTCAATCGCGTCGTATACGCCTATTTTCATTAGCTTTGTCCGAAACTACTGAGCCCGGTGATAAATTGCATCAACTTACGTGTGACATCTGGTAGAATATACTTTTCCCATGCCAGTCCAGTGTGGGTGGTCCACCCAGCGACACGTTTGATTGGTGAGTTCAGATGGAAAAAGGCCTGCTCCTGGATTTTTGCGGCGACTTCTGCTCCTACGCCATAGTTGACCATGCTCTCATGAACGATGATAGCTCTTCCGGTTTTCTTGACGCTTTTCATCACAGTCTCTTGATCCCATGGATATATAGTTCGTAAATCAATCAGTTCGACACTGATTCCTTTCTCTTTCTCAATAGCATCTATCGCAGCCTGGCAAGTGTAAAGAGGTCGGCCATAAGAAATGATTGTTACATCACTTCCTTCTCGCAGCACCTCTGCCTTGCTGAGAGGAAGGTAGTACGTTTCCTCGGGTACCTCTTCGACAGCTGCACGATATAGAATCTTTGGCTCTAAAAAGATAACTGGATCAGGAGAATCGAGAATTGCTGATAGGAGAAGGCCCTTTACTTGACTTGGAGATCTCGGCATTACCACTCGAAAGCCTGGAATGTGACAGAACAGACTCTCCGGGGACTGGGTGTGGTATCTGTAAGTGAAATAAACTAGTCGGTCATCAGAGCTATATCAGCAAGAGTCATATAATATTAAAGGAGTGTACCCACAATGCTCCGTGTCCAACTCCCCCACAGGGCATTCTGATAACCATACCACCTAGGTTTGCCCCAGTAGACCCTTCGCGATATCGAAATTTACACGCCTCATTGACAATTTGATCAAAAGCAGGAAAGACGTAGTCTGCGAACTGAATCTCCACAACTGGCTTCATGCCTTCAGCAGCAGCTCCGATCGCTGCACCGACAATGCCCTGTTCTGTAATTGGGGTATTGAAAACTCGGTCAGGCCCGAATTCATCTTGCAACCCAGTCGTACATCGAAAAACACCTCCAAAAGCCACGTCTTCACCGAAGCAAAGCACTCTTTTTGATGTACGGAGAGCTGTTGCAAGGCTACTATTGATGGACTGAACGAGATTCAATCGTTTTGTGGGACCTGTAGGGAGTTCAGGATTCCCTTTGAGTGTATCTGGAGTATGATGAAGTAATGGAGTTGCCGCAAAGTCGATCGGATTATTTAGACGTCTTCCCTTTGATGGCGTCGAATAACTGCGAATACATTGTGAGCCTAGGGCGATCCGAGTACGAAACAACGACATCTTGTTCCAGCCTAGGTGTGCTAGACGAAGGAGAGGCTAATTTTAGTCCTTTAACATCAAGATGTTGTTTATCTAGTCAGAGTCAAGCCCAGCATCAATCAATAACCTCGACGTTAGCCGAGAATAGTGTAAGTAGGCTCCGTATATCGGCCGGAGAATAATGAAATGAGGGACCTGTATCGGATGAGAAAAATACATTGACCGTAATTTACTTGCTTATTTTAGTCGCCGAATCATAGGAAATACATATCGCTATGGGATAGGCACCATTCGACTCCCCAGACAAGCATCCTGTCCTATGTTTGACATGAAGCCCTGCACCAGTCTTGTTGTAGGTATTCATAGGATGTGATTTGCTCAAGGCTAGCGCCAAGGCAACCTCAGAGATATTTACATACTAGCCAGTTCCCCATAGCTGCGAATTTATCAAAGAGTAATTTATGACGAGCTTTTATTTTCAGTTTCTACGATTTGAAAATCCTCGGCTCAGTAGGACGGATAGGAGTGACAAATTTGAAAATATCAGTTCGCGTAATTAACAACTCTCGCGAAGAAAAATATCAACAGAACTGATACACGGTAGACTCAATCAAAGAGCTTGGATGCCACCCTCATGTTCATGAACGTCATACTCGTTGGGAAACTTTTCCATCAATCTCCTTAGCTCTTCGCGCTGCTGCTGTGCTTCCTCAGTCAATTCCGCGTAAACATCGTCAAATATACCACCGAGAGCCGGCTTCTTTTCTTTTTCAGCAGCAACAAGTTCTTTCAGAACTTCTGCTCGAATAGTCTTCCTTGCCTCCGCTTCCTTCCCATCGTCCCAGAGCTGTCTTTTAATAAGCCACTTCCGGAGTTTAGCAATCGGATCGTTGTTAAGTTTCCAACTTTCAACGTCATTACGATCACGGTATGCGAAACTATCATCGCTCGTGCTATGGTGTGAAACGCGATAGCTCATGAACTCAAGTAAAATAGGTTGTCCTCCATTTTCAAGTGATTTTCTTCGTGCCTCCTTAGTAGCCTCGTAGACGGCGAAGATATCGGTACCATCGACACGAATAGACTCGATACCATATCCAATACCACGGACAGCAATCCCGTCCCCAGCATACTGTTCAGTTGTTGGGGTAGAAATTGCAAAGCCATTGTTTCGACACAGGAAGAGGACTGGACATTTTCTGACCGCAGCGAGGTTAAGAGCAGCGTGGAAATCTCCTTCACTAGCAGCACCATCGCCGAAGTAGGCCGCGGCAACACGAGGAGCGGTCGAGGGGTCTTCCTGTGCGAGCATTTTTAACGCATAACCAGCACCTGTCGCATGGGGAATTTGTGTTCCGAGAGTTGAGGCCACGGCATGCTGTCAGTTGCAGGGATCTACAAGAGTACTCGCATGGAACCCAGGCGAGAATAAGCGTCCATTCGGCCATGGACTCGGCCATTCCCTCCGATACCGGAAAGTGTCTGTGCTCTGGGAAAGGGAGTATGTACTTGATCGTTTGACACAGAAGATAAATTTATATTTACTGCCTTGGGGTATTCCATCGGTGATATGATTAGACACTGCCAAAATGACAACAGTCGGTATCGCCATGTCACGCAGCAGATTCCTTGGAGGCCTTGGAAGATTTACTAGCTATGGCCGTGGTCCAAGGCACCATCTGTTTCATTCCACCGCTTTGAAAAAGAAAATCCAACCATATCTTCTTGCAGATATTGGTGAAGGTATTACTCCTTGGTTCACTCTCAGAGCAACCTGAGACTAATTGGTTTACGGCAGGCATCACTGAGCGTCGAGTTATCAAGTGGTTTGTGAAACCGGGTGACCAAGTAAATGAGTTTGATGCTCTTTGTGAAGTCCAGTCAGACAAGGCTTCCGTGGAAGTATATTTACCGATCCCCCATCTCTTCAAAACATATTGTTACTGACACCTTCCCCAGATAACATCGCGATACAACGGTACTATAGCCTCTCTTCATTCCAAGAGGATTACATGGCAAAAGTGGGACAGGTATGAGAAAAAATGGCCAAAAGGATAGGGGACCCAAGCTGACAAAAGCCTCAGCCACTTCTGGACATCGACATGGAAGATGGGGATGGGGGTGAATCATCATTTCATGGAACCGAGTCAGCAACGCAAACCTCAGACGAGTCCCTTGAAGACACTACCTGCTCTTCTATTGGGACTGAAACAGATCAAACACCATCGGCAACTTTGGAAAGTTCCGCAGTGAATTCTGGCCAGGTCCTGCCAGCTGTTCGACGAATGATCAAAGAGCATGGCCTTGATTTGAAGAACCTCCCAGCCACTGGAAAAGGAGGCCGTGTCATGAAGGCAGATGTTCAGCAATATCTGGCTTTGAAGAATGCAGGAAAAGAAGAAGGTACACCTGTACACCAGACAACTGCGTCAACGGCCGATACTGTTCTTCCCCTGAGCGGAACAGAAAATCAGATGTTCAAAGTCATGACTGATGCTTTGAATATCCCGCATTTTGGCTTCACGCACTCGGTCGACATGACCACGATAGAATCCATCCGGCGCAAGTGCAATGCAAAAATGGAGTTAGTTGGCCAGATTGGAGGCAAGCCGGCCACGAAGATAACCACTCTACCGATTATCATGAAGGCGTTATCGATGGCGTTCAAGGCCCATCCAAAGCTGAATTCTCACTTGGAAACAGCGAGCACGGACCAAAAAACCCGGCTAATTCTTAAGGGGTCTCATACTTCGGCATTGCTGTTGATACCCCTAATGGTCTCTTGGTTCCGGTGGTAAAAGATGTCCAAAATCGCTCGGTCATGTCAATTGCCGAAGAAATAAACGATTTGTCTTTTCTCGCTAAGGAAGGTCCTCTCAACCCCCATCATCTTACAGGAGCTACATTTACTGTGAGTAATATTGGCAGCATTGGCGGCTCTGTGGTAAGCCCTATCATCGTGCCGCCCATGGTTGGCATTGTTGCAATTGGTAAGATCGAGGATGTACCGGTTTTGGTGAATGACAAGGCAGGTCAGATTCAAAATCGCCGTAAGGCAGTCCTGAGTTGGAGTGCTGATCATCGGGTTCTTGATGGAGCATCTGTTGCACGATGTGCGAATCTCTTATATTCGATTATCGAAGAGATGGACGGTGTTGGGTTTGCACTGATGTAGCCCGTACCTCTTAAAATATCATTCGTTCTATGTACTTTTTCATCTCACCCTGGGAGCTCCTAACTAGTCTGAGCCATTAGCCCCAAATAACGGTTCCTCTAGATTATGGCACGTATGTACACTATCAGCTTTCAGTAGTTCAGTAGGGCCCTTCATTGGTACTGAAATCGAATTCGAGAATGACCCGACACTGATCCGGAGTCATCCTCCGAGTGATATTTGGGCTCATTTTCACCCAAAGAAAAAAATCGAGGATAGTTCAACCAGCTAGGGTTAGTGTCGGTCGAGACATGCATTCTTGATGTACACCGAAGTTCCGTATCAGGCAAAATTTTGCGATGATACAGCCAAAAAGTGTCTCCGAGATCGGCTTTGCCACTATATTAGTAGTCATATTACAGTGCGGCTCGGCTCGTGAGGTTACATGCGGGGTCCCCGAGGCCCCAGATCAGGGTCTTCTAAGTATCGGTGATTGCTTTGCCAAGGTTGGGTCGCCGATAGGAATCGCGGGGTCGGGTTTCCCGAGTTCTGTCAAGTGCATTTACGCTCGGACACACCAGCCAGTAAATAGCCGCCCTCTGACCTCATCAAGCATCTCGCAATGAACGTATTTGAAATTCATATTGGCAGCCCAGGTATGAATGCCGTGGCCAAGGCCTGTGCAGTAAGGTTGCGATTCAGACCATTGCATCTCTGGTGTCTTGTACACTGCGCCATCCCATTCAAGACTAGACTCTATGCCCGCTTGAGAGGACTCGGCTTTCCCGAGGCCTTTTCAAACTCACACTCAGTATGAACTGAGCTATGGATGATGGCTTTTCTCACTCGAGAAACAAAGAAAGCCAGGTATTTTCCAACTACCTTACACTTCTAGCGTGAAATTTTCGGGTTCACGAGAATTCATCAGCAACAAATGGACGTGTGAAAATTAATTTTCAAGGCTATTGAAATCTACTAAAGGTGCTCCCACCTCCGTGGCTCAGCCATTCGCCTACACATATCCGTCCTTCAATAGATATTCTTCCAATACAAGAAAATACACATATCATCTCCTCACGGCCCCCAGTTTGTGTAATGCAATCACCCGAAGGTCCAATTTTCAAGAGCCCATGAGGCTTACTCATGACCAAAGCCCTTCTTTGCAAATTGTGTTGAATTTTGATGTTTTGATAGTTTATATAGTACCAGCTACCCTAAGATCTTGTTTAAACTCCGAATCATGCCTATATGTCACACATCATAGAATGTGGTTGAATGTAGTCCCCCTCAAATTCATCTAAACTATCGTAATGTTTGCTAAGGCTGAAATTGCGGGAGATGTTCCGCGTTACCAAATAAATCAGATATTCAGTAAAAAAGCCAAGTATGATTGGATTTCTGTAGTATTTCTATCAAGAATCTAATTGATCCAAAACAGGGGGCGAATGAGACTCAATGTTACTCCAACATACTAATTTCATTTTTTTTCTAAAGTAAATTTATGGACTTGATTTTTTTGGCTTTTTCACATCACACTGTGTAAAAATTATGATGGATTGAGAGAGCCATTTGAAGGAGACCATCAGCAGTTTCACTCACATTACATGTGCCCGTTAACAGAAGCCACTGCCTTCTTAGTAGCCTGGAGAACATCAATGATCAAATCCTGGGTGTCTTCAACGCCGCAGCTAAGACGAATGAGATCATCGTAAACCCCCGACTTCTCGCGTTCCTCCTTCGGGATTCCCGCGTGAGTCATTCCTGCAGGTACCTCACAAAGAGATTCGATTCCACCCAACGATTCAGCCAGGGTAAAGATTTTGATATTCTGAACAAACGCGTATGCGGCTCGACGGCCACCCTTCAGACGGAAACTTAACATTCCTCCTCCCATGCCGTCTCGATGCTGCTGAATTGCGATGTTTCGCTGAGGGTGGGAATCGATGCCGGGATATCGTACAGAGATAATGTTGTCCGATGACTCAAGCGCCAGAGCAATAGCTGTAGCATTCTTTGTCGCTGCTTGCGATCTGAGATGAAGAGTTTTCAGGCCACGGTGAGCCAACCAGCAATCAAATGCAGATGGGACGGCGCCAATCGCGTTCTGAAGAAATGTCAGACGCTCTTTCCATTCCGAACTGTTGAAAGCAGCAACTCCCATAATCACATCCTATGAATTTTGTTTAGCAAATACTCGTTGATATATTTATCATTAGCATTACACGCACCGAGTGTCCATTAATATACTTAGTGACAGAATGAACAACAACATCGGCCCCCTGCAGAAGTGGATTCTGTATATAAGGGCTACAAAATGTATTGTCGACAACCACAGAGACTCCATGGGAGTGCGCAATAGATGCAGCCTTGCGAATATCGACGAGTCCGAGAGTTGGGTTGGATGGTGTCTCAATCCAGACGAGTTGAGTTTGGCCAGGCCGAATCATCTTTTCTAAGTCCACTTCTAACGAGGATGTGAACGAGACTTCGACACCATGTGTATTGGCCACTTTGGTAAAATACCGATGGGTTCCGCCGTAGACATCAGAGATCGATATGACGTGAGAACCTATCGGGAGGGATTGAAGAATCACGGCTGTTGTTGCTGACCCTGATGAAAAGGCAAGAGCATGCTTCGCATTTTCCAATGCGGCAACCGCAGCTTGAAAGTTATCACTAATAGGTCAGCCACATCGTTTACAGCAATCGAAAGACTTCAACTGACCGGTTGGGATTAGCGCTTCGCGTATACTCATATGCACCTACCGGCTCACCGACGCCGCGTTGTGCGAAGGTAGTAGAAAGAGAAATCTGGTATAATGAGCCAATCTGAAATGAACCTCGAACCAGGATAATCGTGAATAGAGGCAAACGTACAGCTGGTATCACCGCACCCGTAGAATGGTCCTGAGGCGAGCCGGAGTGTACGGCCCGAGTTGCGAACGCAGTATACTCCGTGTGAATAGTCATATTTAGGTCTTTTGTTGGTATTTGTTTTATTATAAAATGTTTGAGATGAAACTATATCACTCGTAGGGGAATTGTATGTCGCTTTTAAATCTAGCAACTTCCAGCGAGATCGGAAACACTTGCGACGATATCCGAACAACCTAGGCTACTGGTAAATTCGCCGATTATTTTTTCTACAAAGTCAAAATGTCTCAAGCGGGGTAATTGCTACTAACGTGTTTTGTATTGTGGGATGTGTGTTTTAATAGATTGATTGGGTTAATCTAGTGGAGGTTGGATTTACATGCAGTAGAAAGTGTCAGGGCTGCCTACTCAATGCGGTAACCAATCATGTCTTTAGCAATTATTGCGGGGATACTCGAGCATCTTCAATGGCGGTTGACCCCATATCCCTTTTTTTGACTTCGTATCACTAATTGAGCTCAGACCAAGTTCAATCGGCGACTCAAAATTCAACACTATCTGGTCACATTCCGTTACCGACACCAATCAGGGTTAGTCGATTCCAATTCAACTCCACCCTTTCCCATCCAGGAGATACTGACATAAGTACGCTAGGGTAGCTCTGTTCTTATCATGGCCCCAGCTTCACCCCCGCATTTTCAAATTATATCACCAGGGATGCCCAGAAAGGTAAATGGACCGGGATATAAAGCATCCAACCCCCAACAAATCACTCTTAGTTTAGTATAACCCTCAATAATCCATTCAAATATAAAATATATTGTCCAAGACTTCACCTTCGTGTTTTACCTAAGAAAAGTATGGGCCACGACTCTGAAAAAATGACCCAAAACACCTCTATTGGGAAAGATACACAGGGGAATGAACAATGTGAAGAGAAGGGCGAGGTCACCCCACTTACCACCAATCACTTGGCCAGGAATCTGTCCGCGAGGCAGGTTTCAATGATTGCGATTGGTGGGACAATTGGCACTGGATTGTTCTTGGGTACCGGGAAGGCGATTGCCACTGGAGGTCCAGCCTCTACACTTCTTGCATATTCGATTTGCGGGTTTATTATCTTCATTACGATGCTTTGCCTAGGTGAAATGGCAGCTTTCATCCCCGTTTCAGGTTCATTCTGTACATTTGCCGGGTAAGTTACAAAAAGGCCCTGTCAGTGAAATGGACTAATCTAAGATTGATCAATCTCTAGTCGGTTTGTGGATGACTCTCTTGCCTTTGCATTGACCTGGAACTATTGGTTCAATGATGCCGTCTCAACAGCAACGGATCTGCTTGCTTTACAAATTCTGTTCGAATTCTGGACAGAGAACTTCCCAGGATGGGCTATCAGTCTAATATTTCTTCTCCTCATCCTCGTACTTAATCTTGCCCCCGTTAAAATTTTTGGTGAAGTAAAAAACCTATCACGAACACCTAATGGTTAAGGCTAGCCTAATTATTCTTATAGGTTTCTTACTGGCTAAGCTTACTCAAGGTCATCACCATCATCGTAAGTATTAAGGTTTCCCACTCTTTACACGGCTTCTCATGAAAATTACAGGTATTTATTATTGTTGGAATTGTGGTCAACTGTGGCGGCAATAAAAACCACAAATATATCGGCGATACGTATTGGCACACTGGTGAGGCGCCCTTCGTGGATGGAATCAAAGGGCTCGCCTCTGTGTTTGTCACAGCCTCTTTTGCATAGTGAGTCGTATTTGCGAACAAAATATGTTAACAATTTTAACGATGTACCTTCTATCTCAGCGGAGGGACCGAATCCATTGCGATTACAGCAGGAGAAACTAAAGATCCCGCGAAGACTCTACCGCGCGTCGTTCGCAATGTTTTTTGGCGGATTTTGCTATTTTATGTTCTTTCTATTATAATTATCGGGTTCAATGTCCCATACAACCACTCTGGTCTCTCTGATGGCTCCACTTCATCCAGCCCGTTCACCATCGTCTTCGTCGAGGCTGGAAGTACTGTTGCAGGGAGTTTCATTAATGCAGTTATCTTCACTAGTGCTATATCCGCTGCTAATCACGCGCTATTTGTCGGCTCACGGCTACTATACACCCTTTCGATTAGTGGACATGCACCGCGATTTTTTAGCCACATCAACCGCTTCCAAGTACCCTGGGTCTCAGTTCTGGGTACTCTTGCTATCAGTCTTGTTTGCTTTGGAGCAAGTTATATTGGGCAAGGGACATTGTGGGTTTGGTTGCAAAAGTAAGTTCTCATCTCACTGCTTCCCTTTCAAAGATTTAACAAGTGATCCAGCATTGTTGGCGTCTCCAACCAACTCTCTTGGGTGATGATTGGCATATCCTCTCTTCGCTTCCGCGCAGGTATTCGCAAACAAAACCTCGAACATCTCTTGCCATATAAAAATTGGACTTATCCGTGGGGTCCAATACTCACCGTTGTATTAAATACAATCCTCATTCTGGTACAAGGCTGGTCAAGCTTCAGTCCGAGCTTCAAAATCGTCGACTTTGTCTCCTTCTATTTGGAGGTTGTCATTTTGATTGTCATGATTATTGCGTGGAAGGTCATCAAAAAGACTAAAATTGTGAAGTCTCAAGACATGGATCTCATTACCGACCGATATGATACAGTGATTGATCCCGATGCAGATCGTCCACATGATTCAAATGATCAGGCGCTGCATTCCACTCACAACAAATTACTGGCAACACTCAAGCGGCACGCCATGTATCTGTGTTTCTAATATCCCGGCTCTGGAATATACAATAATTAGGTATCGGGTTTTTGAATGCTTTTTTTACCTCGTCTGACTAGTACTCGAAAGTTGACGAAAGTTCACGAACTGAAAGCTAGGCAATATAAGAAATAATCTTAAGCAGGCTGTAGTGGACTGCAATTATATTTCGAATGTCCTTCTTAAAACTGTACTTAGACTCTCAGCTTCTAGATTTTCTCAATTGCACGATGGGTCTTCTTGATATTTTGTGCTAGAGGGATAGTATTCAGTAAATTTGGTATGAGCTATGAGGATTCAAACGCGTTTGTGTCCCGTCTGGGTCGAGCACAGTTATCCAGTTGCTTTAATATCACCGTTACCCTGTGAACATTCCTTTGCGTAAATTGATGCAGGATTCCGATCTGAAATCATTGTTAGATGCTCCGTTCGCCGGGGAGATTTCAGTACTTTCCGGTAATAGCAGTGAATTTCCAATCCCCCATATTCTGTCGCGGCTTCAATTCTACATTAGAATTGTATAATGTATACATGATGAGTAGTGGATTCCTACGGCCGCAGGTATTGAGCTAACATGAATAAACCATCTAACTCAATACTATCTGTTGACACCGTTGGGGCTATTGATCCACCCACAGCAGCCTTAGGCATCCAGTTGCTCATCCTTCACTCGCCACCCCTATGTTGTTATTCCTGCCTTCTGGGTGATCATCATCATCATCCATCAAGTTATTACATACCCATCAAATTCAACAAGATCAAACAATCGAATCGGGTTGGAAGTGTGTAATGTAGGCCTGTGGGATTGGAACATGGCCATGGCTCGGCGACTCGAACGAGAGTAGTCGCCGTTCAGATTCCAAGTTCATTTCCACACGCCCCGAAGAATGTTAATGCTTCTATGTGTCATAGGGCGCTCTCGGTCGACATTTTACTCCTGAAATAATGCGCTCCAGCATAACTTCCACTGCGGCTTTTAACCTGTCTCATTCCCATCTTCCCATTGCTACTCTACTCGTCGCAAAAAAAAACCGGGGCCTTGCAAAATCATACTGTTGACTGTTTTGAAAACAACATTTCCAAGCCACCGGGCGTTATGGAACCTCAAGAAAATCTAACAGCTCCATGTGAGCAGCCAGAAGCGGCCACTGTATCCAAACATGATCGCGGATGGCGTCGAATTATTCGCAACTTTACCCCGGCGTGAGTTTCCTTGACACACTAGATGCGCGATCGATTGCTTCTAACAGACCTTCAAGCTGGTTCTCCGTTAATATGGGGACAGGGATCGTTTCAATCCTCCTCAACACATTGCCCTATAACGGCAGATGGCTTTATTATCTCTCCATCATAGTTTTCGCCTTGAATGTGGTATATTTTACGATTATCTTGGCCATCACGCTTCTGCGGTATATTCTCTATCCAGAAATTTTTCGAGTGATGATCACCCACCCAGTACAATCGCTGTTTCTGGGTACGTTTCCGATGGGCCTTGCGACAATCATTAATATGTTCTGCTTTGTGTGCGTACCTGCATGGGGGAATGGAGCAGCTTATTTCATTTGGGCTGTCTGGATATTCGACGCAGTTGTGTCAGTACTAATAGCTATTGGGGTCCCTTTCCTGCTGTAAGTTATCCCCGTTTTTAAATTGATTTTCAGAGTTTAACTAACTTGAACTTTGTAGTACAACAAGCCAGAAAACCTTTGACCTTTCTTCGATGACAGCAGCTTGGCTTCTGCCAATTGTGTCGTGTGTCGTCGCAGCAGCATCAGGAGCGATCGTGGCCGATATCCTACCCAATATCCAGCTAACATTGGCTACTATCTTAGCTAGCTATATTCTATGGGGCATTGGCGTCCCTCTGGCATTAATGGTAATATGTATATATTTACAGCGCCTGATGTTCTACAAGCTTCCACCAAAGGCCATGCTTGTCAGCGTTTTCCTCCCTCTTGGTCCCCTCGGCCAGGGTGGCTTTGGGTAAGTCTCTCAAAAATTCCCACTCCTTACAACGGAGTTGTATATTGACGCTTCAATTTTCTTTTTTAGCATCCAGAAACTCGGCAAAGTCGCACAAAAAGTCTTTCCGCAAACAAATACCTTGAGTGCCACTACTGGTGATGTCTTCTTCGGTGTTGGATCTATGATCGGAATCTTGCTCTGGGCATTCGGTTTGGTGTGGCTCACCTTCGCAGTGGTAACCTTGATCACTACAAAGAAGTTCCCGTTCAATATGGGCTGGTGGGCGCTGACTTTCCCTTTGGGAGTCTTCACCACTTGTACTTGTACCATGGGTGACGACCTTCCATCGCGATTCTTCTCAGTTCTTGGCACTGTTAGTTTTCTTCGTACGATCATGATTTTTGGGGGGAGTTCCAGCTAATACGGCCATAGATCTTCTCCGTCTCGGTCGTCTTGCTTTGGATTTTGGTCAGTTTCCACACTATTCGCGGCATTGCTCGGGGGGATATCTTCGTTGCACCATGCCTTAAAGATCTGGGGAACGCAAAGTCTCGCTCCGTGGAAAAAGCGTGACGAGAAAACTAATGGCGGTGGAGTAAAATCGAGCATGATTTGGGAATAATCGGGCATCTGTGTTTCGTAGAATGATGCCATTGTGACGTTTCCTGCCATAATTTGGACTTTCGACTGGCGGTAGCAGGGTGAATTGAAACTGAGCGATTTTAATCAGAATAATGTACTTGCTACGGCTTGGGTCCACAAAATACAGCAAGTGTGGTAAAAAATCTTTACAGCGCAAAAACCAAGACCAGGGCCGAGTAGTGACGAAATTCTAGTCGGCGATTGAGCCATCCACCATGTTAAATGGTCCATATGTATTGAATTGTGCTCATTCGGTTGAATTTGCATTTCCTTTGATTAAATACTTATTTTTACCCTACTGTTTCTATACTTAACTCATATAAATACTCGGACTAATTAATATGTTTTCTGATAAATTTGTGGGCTTAGGCTCTGGTCCGCACGACCCTGTTGTGTCGCATATCCAGGAGGTTAAGGGCTTCAGTAGCGACTACGTCCGTCTGCCTACCTATTGGATGTTCAAAATGAAACATATTGTTTTAATCCCATTTTCTTATGTTTTTATATAGACGCTGAGCATCATTGGCAGTTATTGCAGAATCGAATGCTATGAATTCGTCTTTTTGCCCATCGTCATCTGCAACCTCAGATCCTGTCACAGGCCGCAATACTAACTCGAGGACAATTTTCAATTTGAACATAAACAAACCAATGGATGCCAACTATCCACGAATCAGAAGTTACAGTCAAAATGATGCCAGCTTTCCTATCGTATCTAGAGTTTTGAAGCCAGAAAAGCATATCTATCACTACGTGTTTCAGCTTAAGCTTAATCTTTCATCGCTCGGGAAATGAGTTACCTTTGCCAATTTGGTCCGCGTCTCTCTGGTAGATTTGTACCACTCTCGACGGCCATGTATTTTCGCTGACCTTTGGACGCTCGACCGGCTGTTATCCATGGTGTTATGAGCTCGAGAATTGGTTCGCTTGACTTCTCGCACAAGTGAGGGCCCTGCAGCGCTGCTACATTCTGGTAGATCGGCCGGATGCCATGAAAAGTCCGACCATCGATGTCCATGTTGTTTCACTGGGTTCGAGTGCAGCACACTTCATCTCTTTGTTTTTCTTATCGGTTCCTCTGTTGAGCTGCGAAACCAGCTGGGCCCGGGACATGGGAAGGGGCTAGTTTAGCGTCGGCTATGCAGATCTTTCGACTTTGGTTTCGACAAAAATGTCGGCCATCTATCACCAGTATCGGGTACAGAGAAGCTTCTGCCGATGGCTTTTCCCGGTCGCTCCGGTACTGGAAAGGAAAAGTATGCGGATTCGAGATGCGCAACCTATCTACCTGAACATATCAGTTCTGTTCCGGCCATGAAAGGCATCAAAAATATGCTCACAGACTGAGTTACCGTGAACCAAATCCATCCCTTGGACGACGGATTTCTGTCGGGATTTTTCAAAGGAGCAAAATTGAGATTCAAGATTGAATTCAACTTTGGAAGTCCAACGTCTATCCAACTTTGAACTAACAGAGGAAAGTGCGACCTTGAGGGTCGTATCTCAGCATCGCCAAGACTCATAGTCTACGTAGATATGAACACTTTCTACACTCCACTCTTCATTCTCTATTTACTCCCCACTCCCAACTCCCCATTCATCCGTTTGAATACTTCACCATCATTTTGTATTGCTCAGGTATGACAGCCAGAGTGATTTTTTAAATTATGCCCCCGCCCACAAAACCAGACGACAGCTCGACCACAGCCATGACTTCAGACAACAAGGATTTGTACGAGCTTATCAACACCAGAAAACGAAGGCTTTACGAATCACATACCACGCAGGATGTTCCGATAGAAGATATATCACCTTCTTTAGCTTGCAAACTATTTGACTACTTTGATGAGAAAATAACGTCGCGGTAAATCCATCCTTGTGTCTAAGTATCTTCTCAAGATCTTCCTGACTCGCTCAAACAGTAAAACGCACGACACTCATATTTCAACTTTCCGAATTAAACAAATGCCAACTTTCCTACAAGGTTGCGTACAGTCGTGGATTTTTGACGCAAGATGGAAGTGGCATCCCGATCAGTTCACCACAGCAGAAGAACATGCGATTCTGAAGTGCTGGTCCTTCTTTACTGCTGGATGCAATCGGAAACCTAGTATTGCTGTCGAAACAGGATGGTCGGAATCACTTATCGTTTGGCTGAAGTTGAGATGTCTCTGATGGGGTATGAGTCTATGTGAGCGACTCTCTCAAGCTTTTCTATGATTTTACTGTATTGTCTTTCTAGTCTGTCTATACCTGGAGTAGGGATCTTTCTGTTGTCTAGATCTTCTTGTCTTGCTATTTTCTACTTAATGCCTACTCTTGCTCTCTTCTCACTCTCACTCTCTCTCTATACCTGCCGTAGTACGGCCCTCAGAGTATCTTAGCATCTACGCCAAGACCCAAAACTAGTAGTTTATTTTCGGATGAAGATACACATCTGTTCGTTCGTGCGATCTATATTTTGATTAATGTTTCATGTATAATTCTCGATCATCTATTTCTTCAAATTTCAGAAATAATATCCTGTCAAATTCAGTTAGAGAATACGTTAGTCTCAGTACACGATAAATTAATCATAAAACTCACATTGAAAAGTTTCGCCTTCTCCACTACAGAGCCGTCCGCATCATGTTTCTCAAAGCTCTTGAGCGCAACCTGCAACTTATAGTCTTGACTAGAGACAACATGCTATTTTGCAACGATTGTCAGTTATCCACTTTTTAATGTGTATAGTAGATAGAACATACTTCTTCAATGGTGCCTCTCATGATATAACGACTCACTACGACCTTCTTGGTCTGACCGAGACGGAGGGCTCGGCCAATGGCCTGCTTTTCGACCATGGGGTTCCATTGAGGCTCGAGAATATGTACTCTCGTCGCACTGGTGAGGTTCAATCTAGGAAGAAATCAGAACCTCCAGAACTTACGAAATTTATAATAAGTTTCTCGATTCCGACTTACCCCACGGCTCCTGTTCCAATAGTCATAAGTAAAACGATCCGGCCAGAAACGCTGTCAAAGCCACGTAGAGCTTGTTGTCGATCGGCATTGGTCACCGACCCGTCGATTCGCAGATAAGCGATATTGTTATGCTGTAACATTCTGCCCACTAGATCTAGACTCCTTTTCCAGAGTGAAAACACGATGCTAGATTTTATATTAGTCGGGTTCTGGGACTGAGGATCCATTGTTCCGAGTAATTACCATTTTTCACCTGGCGGCTGCTCCAAGATTCTGTTTAACAGAGCGTATAACTTGCTGGGCAATATATTGCTTTGAATGGCTTCATAACCCAATCCATTACTCGGGATAATATTTGGAGCTAGCTGTGTTTTGGAGAATTCCCCAGTGAACCGAAAAAGGTCCCGACTGTTCGTGTCGCATAAGTCGTCAATATTCCTTCCATGGGAGCTCAACTCCTCCTTATCATCTTGTTGCCAGAATTTGATGTCTTCGCCCTGTTCGATTGTCTCATCACCAATGAATGTTTCTTCTGTATCACGAGCGCCATTGTTACACATCATCCTCAGGTCGTGAAATGCCTTGAAGATTTGCTGGCTTGCGTTCGAATTGTCTCCAAGACTGACTGCCATCTCAAGCTTTTTTCTGTGATGCCTCACAATGTCATTGTAGCTCTGAGCCTCGGCTGGCGACAGATCGAGATGTAGTAAGTCAACAGTCGGATCGTCCAGAGAGCCGACCGCCTTAGTCCTACGAAGACAAATAGATCCAAGCAGGGTTCGCAGGTTATCAAATCGGTTTGATACGTCGCTGTATGCTTGATTGGTGATATGAACCCGGAAGATCTCAGGATCCTCGAGAAGTGGTACCTTGAGAAATGATACGAGGGCGCCAAAATCATCGACCTTGTTTTGTATAGGCGTACCCGTTAGACACCAGCGTCGAGTTGCTGATATTTGCGAAACGGAGTCGTACTGTCGTGTGTTTCTTTTTCGTATATTATGAGCTAGAATGCGTGTTAACGAACGTTGTTTCCCATCGAAATATGTCGGCTATGTGTACCTTCGTCTAATACCAAACGGTAGAATTCGGTTTTGTGCAGAATCCCCTTTCGTCGTCGAAGCTCAGACATAGCAGTAGCATAAGTGGTTAGAATGATGTCTATATGCTGAATGTTTTTATTCAGAGATTCCCGCGACTGGCCATGGTACTTGCAAGCCACGACAGTTCCTGGCACGATTCGTCTTTTCGCAATACCGCAGTTAGTAGCTGTAAAGCTATATTCAGGGTATTCTCACGTTTGTATTTCGTTAAACCATTGATTCATGAGAACTTGAACAGTCAGTAGATGCCGCGGAGAGTTCGGGCTTAAGATTTGGTTTACCTTCGGAGGGAACAACAATCACGGTCGCTTTACTCCTCTGAAGCATTGAAGGCCCAGGAGGCTTCGAAAATATCCAGGTTGACGCGCGTTCAAGAGTGCTGAGTACTGTCGCTAACGTTGTTAACGTCTTTCCTAAGCCCATTTCGTCTGCAAGGATGCCTCCAAAGGGACCAGATAAAGGCTCAGGCGTTTTAGACTTTGTGATGACATGTCGATAGCTTTCATATTGTTACTCAGTTACTTTGTTTTGGTAATAAAAGCTCGGGCACTAACCAGGGGTCTACAAGGATACTCGTTTCGTCGTACCAAAGAGACTTCGATGGACGGAATTGCCCCGTTTCTCGATGGATCATGAAGTCGACGCCTGCTTTTTGGTGACTTCATTTCAAAAGCGCAAAGTTAATATCAGGCTTTGTGTTGTACCCATGAGCATCACTCACCTCAATAGTTCCACGGTTAATCTAGGATCAACGTTAATGGAGTAGAGTTGTTCGTGTTGATCTAAATCATTCATGACGCCAAACAAGCCTTCAGCAGGACTTGTCACCCCTGTCGTTGGGGTATTAACAATAGACGAATTGAGCGAATGGCCATCTTCGCTTTGGGATTCATAGTCTGATAGATCTGGAAGAATCAAGAGATGCGGATTGCGATATGGAACCCCAGTATCGTATAACGGAGATTGGAGAAACAGATCCCCTGCTGATAGACATTCACCAACAGCCTCGGCAGTGCTGGGTATTCCAAATATAGAGACCTCCACTGTCCTTGCCAATGGCTTCATGAAACTATGTTGCACAGCTCTCCATTCAGAGCTGTTCAATGCAATTTCCAGTCTGATTTTGCCGACATGTTGAAGACCTTTCAACGTGCACGAGGTCTTCAGGTTAATGAACCCAATCATCTCATCCGCTGATGGCGCGCAAATGACGAAGTAATCTGGCCCGGGGAGTACGTCGAGAATATACAGATTGTCACTCGCAGAGTTTGAGTCTGAACAGGATGGTAAGGTGTTTCGAAATTCGACAGAAATGTCTGGAATCTGATACAAGTCAGCTATCATTGCAATGAGAACACATGGTAAAACATACACAGCCATAGCAGACTTCGACTGGTGCAGGACTACCTAGTCCTGAACAAGCCGGGTATCCACTCTCGGAGTTGTCCCTTGCGATGGCTTCTGCTTCTTCATTATAGCATATGATACTAGGGACGCCGGTCGCAGAGCTCCATGGCGCTTCGCAAAACCCCGACGCGTATTGTTGGTCGGCCTCATATTCGCAATGAATGGACGATTCTGAGTATTGAAAGTCCGTTACATGGCCTGATAGGCACTGCGCCTTGAATCCTAAGTCGGCGCTCAGCTCTTCTTGGTCTAAACGTCGCTTTTGTGGTACAAGTTGCCCGAAGCCATCATGAGCCATCGCGAGGTTTTGAGGCGAGTTTCGAAGTGGAGTATCAACATCACAGTCTACTTGAATCGAACTGGAGAGAAATAGATGCCATTGCATCAACTTCACGGACAGAATACTTTTGCTCACTCAGCTTCACAGGGCCTATGAAATTCTTGCTGCAAGTAAGCTAAATGTGGGATACCGATTCCCATTGAATGGGCTCTAACAGACTGCCTAGATTGCCAACACATATAGCGAGGCATTCGGGAAACTTCTTGAAACCTACCAAGTCATTGGAGAGAGTCTACCGTTACTAGATAAGTGTCAAGGGTTCCTAGAAAATACACCCTACGTGCGCCAAGCCCTCGAGTCCATCTTCCGTGACATTCTTGAATTCCACGAATATGCTCTGGGATATTTCAGAAAGCCCAGTAAATTACATGCATCCCTTTCCACATATTTGAAAAAATCTGACTCCCATTTATAGTGTGGCAGAGAGTCTTTCAAGCAACGTGGGCTACCTACAAGACAAGGTTCCAGCCAATCGTGGACAATCTACACAGGCATAAAGATCTTCTGGAGGGCAGAGTGACCTTCACACAGCTGGAAACGATTATTTCGAATGGAGAGAAGGCCTTGCAAGAATTCGAAAGACAGCAAAAAGAGCAAGAAGTGTTGAAATTTCGAGCTGTACAAGTTTGGCTAGGTAATGTAGATGTGGAGATAGACCATGAAAGCATCGCACGGGCTCGGCATGACAGTCCAGACGCAGGCTCTTGGCTTCTCCGACATCCTCTGTTTCAGCCATGGCAAGATGCCACCAGCGACGCACTCTTTCTTTGGCTAAATGGTATCCCTGGTGCAGGTAAATACTGGCATCTGTTTTTACATTTTTTCTTTTTCCAGTCTGAACCTAATCGTTGCCAATAGGAAAATCGGTCCTTGCTTCACTCATCGTCGACAAGTGTTGTCAAAAGGCTTCGAATGCGGCTATCTGGTTCTATTGCCGACATGGCGATAAGAACCGAAGTACGTTTATCGCACTGGCTCGGGCACTGATATCCCAACTACTGAAACACGATATGGATCTGGTGCCTTATGTCCACGAAAAGATGTCTTCTAGAAGTGAGCAAATGTTGACGTCGGAGGCGTTAGCAAAAGAGCTGCTTGAAGTACTTCTCAAGAACTCTCGGGGGCTATACATAATTTTGGATGGCCTTGACGAATGTCCAAGAGGGGAAGAGAAGAAGATTATTGAGTGGCTTTGCTCTGTAATGGAAACTTCCACTCTATCAGCAAAAGCTTCCCACAGTCCACGCTGTGTTTTCATCTCGCAGCGCGACGCAATCACCACGAAATTCCTTCGTGATCTTCCAACAATTGCCATCACATCCTCCAACAATCTTTATGACATTAGGACTTTCGTGTCATCCTGGGGAATGAAGATTCAGGAAAAGTTCGGCATCTCTGTTGATGATACGAAAAGCATGAACGAGATGGTCATCGAAAAATCAGCAGGTAAGAGAATAATATATCTGAAGAGTGCCTATTGATATAAGCTGACTTTTGGCTAGGAATGTTCCTTTTTGCTAAACTTGTAATGATAGCCTTATTTTCTCAGATTTCGAGGGAGAAGCTCTATAACGAATTGAAAGTTAAAGGAATACCCGAGGGACTTGAAGCAACGTGAGCTTTTTAACCAAGTGTCTGAATATAAGCTAAATTCTTTTAAAATTTTTGACACAGTTACTCTCGCGTATTGAATGTTGTACTCGACCAAGCCTCAAAGAGTGAAGCGCTTCAGTTATTAGCATGGCTGGTGTGTGCTAAGCGCCCTCTTCGATGGCGAGAAATTCAAGCTGCAGTGGCAATAGACCTTGAAGGAGAGACTGTTGATTTCTACGGTCGGCAGTGGATGGTCAATGCCAAAGATCTATGTGGCTCGCTTGTTGAGACACGAAGCGACGGCTCGCTTGAGCTTGTCCATACAACGGCGAAGTTGTAAGTAAATATCCTTAGACACCTGCTAAATCCTTTCTTCCTTTACTATAGAGAATTATATCTAACACTCGATTGATCAGCTACCTAGTTGAGAACGGTGTCATCAATGTCTGTCACGAAGAACTGAAAATTGCATGTCTTTGCCTGGGCTATTTAGCTCTTCCCGGCTTCGAAGCATTTCTAGCAGAATCATCAGTTGAGGATGTCCTCAAGATAGGATACTATGCCTTTGTCGACTATTCTGCGTGTTACTGGACTTCTCATCTTCGAGCGGGCCTAGCCCGTGGTTCGCCAGGGCTGTACACGGGTATGCAAATTGGTCATATTGAAAGGTTTCTTGATTCCCATTATCAGCCCTGTGCTGAAGATATTCAGATCCCAGTGGCCACTCGCGCCATGTTGAGTTGCCTTCAGGAGCTTGAAGACAGTCCATTTGATAGATTCGAGGAATTTTTAAAAGTTTTCGTCGCCACAGAACGCCAGGTTGAAACCTATGGTGAAGATGCAGCCTCAAACATGATGCTCGATATCCCTGACATAATTAAAAGAATTCGAAGTGTCCTTGAAGATACGACACGGCGAAAATATTGGGACGAGGTTGACCAGAAACTGTTTAGTTTCTTCTACGGCGAGGCAATCTATAAGTGCCCTCGAATGAGCTGCTCGTATTTCCACCACGGTTTCGTGTCCCCAAAGGAAAGAGAGGCACATACGCGAAAACACACACTGCCATATCCTTGTTCGTACCCAGGTTGTCTGAGGGCGGCTCTTGGCTTCTCCTCGCAGAGCGATTTGCAGAAACACATTTCGCAAACTCATGAGATAGCTCAACATAAGGCCCAAAGGTTTCCACCGAGGCAGAAAAGGCCTCTCCTACAATGCGGCATATGCCAGCAAAGCTTCAGTAAACCCGGGCAGCTTCGAACTCATCATTGTAGAAACAATGATGCTGTTTCGGGTCCCTTGTCCCAGTCATCCAGTTCAATGACTCACGGCGAGCAGCAGCAAGAGAGTCAGAGTGAGCTTACCACTCAGGCGTATTCAAAAATATCAACCTCACCCGTTGCGCAGGGTCAACCTCAAATGGATATGGGTATAAGTTACCCAATCAAACAGAATGCTTTGCAGCGGCAGAAACAGCAGGAGTCAATAGAAGCGGAACGAGCGATGCGACGGGCAATAGAAGATCAGCAATTGAAGGAAAAGTCACTGGATAAAAGACTAAATTCAGAGCCCAAACAGCTGAAATCGGAGGACCAGTTTGAGGAACAGGCACAAAATGAGGATACAGAATCAATTCTAAATTCTATCGCACAGAATTTAGCCGGACAGCGTAAATTCGGCGGATGGAAAGACAATGTCCCAGTCAAGACACGAGCTATGAACATTTTCCGAATGTAAGCAAGACAAAAACGGAGTGTTAGACTGTCTCACCCCTCCCCACCATGGCTGTTGTTTTGCCTTGCCCACTCTACCAGAGTATCTATCACTCCTTACTTTTAACCTATGACTAAAACCTTTGGGTCCTTAGGATTAAAGCCTTGCGGTCAGTTGAACCTGGAGTTGACATGGGTCGGCCGGGCGAAGTCACGACTTCATGGGAGCATTACGCCTTGAGTAAGGCCAAGGAAATGGTTCGTCCCTTCATTTCACTTACCAACACTCTTTCCACTTTCTTCATACCAATTTTCTATCGTTATTCTACTCAAACCTTACGGTTCTATTCCTTCATCCGCATTACAGGAGTTCTCTAATCAAACTAACTCCGATGTTTTCACTCTGGTAGAGCGACTACGAGGAAGAGTGCAATGAGAGGGTCCTCGAAATTAAGGACACTCGTCGGAGACAAGAGGAAAATGAACTTCAGCAAAGCAAGATGTTGCGATATAATACAACCGCTATGCAAAACCAGCTTCGGGATGGATCCCCACCTCAAATGAATCCGAATATGCAGGCCTTGCCTGTTGAGCAGGGCCAACCTCATATGATCATGGGCATGGAGGATTTTGACCAACAGGCATCTATAGAACAGATAAACCAGCTCCAACAACTACAGGAGCAACGGCGGCAGCTGAAATTACTGGAGCGACAGCGACAGCGAGAGTGGCAGCGGCAGCCGCTACCGCACCAGGGAGAGAAAGGATTACACGAGGCACAGGAAAACCTAGATCAAGAGGTCAAAATGCGACAAGAGGTAAAACTACTGGATCAACAGCTCGAACGACAAGAATTGGAGCAACGACATCAGCAGATGTTACGGCAACAAAAGCTAGCGCAACAGTACCAACAGCAGGAATTCGAGCGACAGCAATTGCTGCAACAGAGCACAGAGAATGATGATTTCAACATGCTAGGGATTCGCCAGCCTCCATAGCTTTCTCCTCTACGTCCCACCATCTCCCATACACTAAACACTCTCTACAAACTCACCTCTACCTCATTACAACAGTTTTCTATGCGCCGGTCAATTCACAGAAAGTCTAAACGACCTCATGACTTTAATAAAGACAACAAAAACAAGTCAGAATACTATTAAGTCGGGGTTTCAAAATACTGTTTGGCTTCTAGTTTATTTTCTCGTAGGGACCGAGGCTGATTTGGCTTTCCCATCCGTAGCTTTCCTCGTGTGAATCGTGGCGAGTCAAGGCCAAGGTCTATCAGGTCGTCAACGATTCACTCAACCCAGAACCAAAAAGGCAAAAAAATATGTAAAACATTCAAAAATAAAAAACGAAACATACAACAGCAGGGATTCGCATGTGGTCACCCACCATACTACTAACCTGCCGGCGTGTGGCTTAAGTACGGCTGAGCGGACGGGAAGCCCTGTTCTCCACACCCTATGGTCGTATGTACTAGATACCCCCAGAGAACAAAATATATTGGATAGAATCCATGGCATTCGCGCATTTTGTGAGAACCAATACCTAGGCCTACTGCTCCGTAGTCACTTGGCTAAAAGACCGGATATAAAGACCTGCGGAAATCGTCTCGTCATGCACGGGACCGGTGTAGAAGTGCGCACTGTCACAGGTGGTGCCCTTATATGGAGCCACCACATTTTCCATGCACATATGACTCGAGCTGTAGCTTTTGAGTAGTCAGAGAAGAATTCAATATCCCCTTCAAGTAGTGAATGATTTGCATTTACAATCATGAAGTCATGTCATATAACTCAGGATTATACATATGTGCTCCAGGGCTACAAAATTGAAGGATGGAAGCGCTTCCTATGTCATTGATGTCTTGCAAGATGTCGAGACCATGGTGAAAGCAACGAAAACAGCCCTGGCAAGACACTGCATGGTTTCTGGAGATCATCATTTTGTTTGACAAGCCTTGAATTTGCCTGGATTTGAAACGTCATTCATAACCTAGGTACGATGACCTGGTCAGGTACAACTATTTAAACGATAACTGAACCTGAAAGCGCAACGTGAAATGTTCGAGATCTCAATTAATAGATACAAGCAGGGCTAGGTAATAGGGTCGGACCTTTGATTTCAAGCCTCAACCTATCATAAATATTTCCTCGTCTGAGGATTGATGTTCCGCGATATTGCTTGACGCATGTGTGTGCATCGCAGTAATAGACTGTTCGATGCGAGATATGGATGAAGCGCTCAGCGCAACTTCCTTTGAACTCCTTTCCACTTTATATGTCCCACCATTGAGCTCTGTCAGTCTTGATAGCCAGAATTCCCATCGCTGGAGACTCATTGGGGGGACATCTGTGCATAATGGGCCTGGCCTGACAGAAGCCAGCTCCTCTGCGTCTAGCTCTTCGGGGAAGCTCAGGTCCTCAAAAAAGAGATTACCGCATTGAATCAGCCATTCGGTCACAACCCAAAGCCTCCACTCAAACTCAGTCGGGCCTTGCGGTGCAGTCTCCAGGCCGGCAGTAATCTCCCACCAGGCGAAGATGATCCAGGGCCTGAAGTCGTCGGCTAGCAGGCGGGAAGCAAATGAATTCAAACGCTTCCAAGCTTCAATACTCTCGGAAGTAGAGTTACCCGTGTCTGAGGGGCCTTTGCGTATCGTTAGTTAGGCAAGGACGGACCTATTTTATAGCCTGAGAGCTACTCACCAGCCCATCTATCCCTAAGGTATATGCTAAGTCCGGGCATATCTGCCCACTGTTCACTCTGATAAAAAGAATTAGCATGATTCTCATCTCTGACTGCTGGGAAAGAATCATCACTCACATCATCGGAGGCTACAATACGGCCGCCTTCACGCCGTAACTTGTTAACAGTCGCAATGAGGCAATCGTGCCATGGGTGATCGATAGGTAAAAATGCTGCCACTTGCACTAGTACAAACCAAAAACCCCAAACCAGGTCATTGGCGATTTGGAGGGATCCAGCCGCTTGGTCATGGATATACTCTCGCAAGGATTCAGCTAACCGGGCTGCTTTGGTTGCAGAATCAGCATCAGAAGCCAAACCCTGTTTGAGGATTTGCAAGAGATCTTTCTCTCCCTGAGTAGACACTGGGTGATGTAAGGAATCGAGGTCGATTGTTGCCGGTATGATTTGATAAACATCGTGTGTTTGCGAAAATTATTCTGGGTGAGAAGGGAAGTAAGAGGAGCGTGAGAGCCTCCAGTAGCTTAAATGCGGGCGGTGGGGCGATCTTCACCCACTGTTTGCCCGGGTTATAAGGCCGGCAAGATGATGATAACGTGCTAGTGAAACGAATAATTGTGTTTAGAATTACCCCACGGTATCGAAAGCAAACAAGTGGAGATAGAATATTTGGGGCGCCGGTGTTGACTGGCTAGATTAAACATTGGCAATGTTTTAGGATCGTCCCTGGGCCTAGCCTCCAGATATGATGCGGCTCGCTATTATATTGCTTATTATTCCGATTTCAGTCTTGCTACTTCTTACTCTGTTCATGCTTAAAACCGAGCTGGGTAAGAATTACCCCTCAATGCGACGTCACCAATCCTGCCCAATGGAATGTCGTTTCAATCACTCGCGAGTTTAAGTACACACTGCTCTCATGTAGAGGTTTGATCCTCATTGATTGGGTTCCTTGAGCAAATCTGCTCTCTCGTTGACTCAATTTTGTGGAATGGCTCTACAAGAGCTTGGATGGTGTGTCCTACTATGTAGAGGCGTATATCCTCCGTTATTTTCGACCCTGATAATCGCATTACTCGATCCCGACTAGATACAGTGTAGCTTCTGCGACCTCATGAACACCCGAGCTAATTTTTTCGTGTATTTCCCATAATCTGACACCAGAGCGAATGTGATGCAATCTCAAGCGGGGTGCAAGAAAATGCAAGCATGATGTCGCTCAGGTCACATCTTTAAGTCTCGCGGGTCCAACTCCATCCCGTTCTACTGAGAGCCCTTGATCTGCCCCACGAACATCTTTCACTTCATTACCCATGAAGAAAGTCAAACAACTGGTAAAGTTCTGGTGTCCCTCTTTATTCTTGTCTCTGCTTTGGATATTCGCACAGCACCTTGAACTCCCTTCCAGATCCCCAGTCTCTCTATTTTCCTACAACTACACGCCGGCCAGCCACTCCGAAGATACTGCTGCCGCTTGATTCGCAATTTTGCAATTATGCCATATTGGGAAGCCTTGAGCAGTTATCGCAATGGTGTAGAGGACAGTGAACCCCCGCCACAGAAGAGATCACGCCTGTCACGAGCTTACCAACGCGTGGTGACTCGTCACCCAGCAGTGAGATCTAATTCACCCGCCGGCAATACACTTCAATCAAGTTCACCATCGGCATCATTTGTACAAGATACAGCACTTTCATACTCGGCAAAAGCTCCATTCTCATCTCCTCAGTCGCCATCAGCCTCGTCATCAGCGTCATCAATATCACCAGTAGCAGCATCGTTCAAGACCAATTCCTCCTACTTAAGTGACTATCTCCTCCATCTTCGTTCGAACTTGACGCTAACCTGAGCCCAATACGATTGCCATGATATACTGAACGACAGCAGTGACCCAAAAGCGCGGGACTGGCACTATGCCCGAGACGTCAGGGAGCAAGTTCGGAAGGCCCCATCTCCTAAAGGACACAGGCATCCTTCATACTTCTGGAATCAGAGTTTAGATCCACTCCTCTTGTCAGCTAATGGACCTCTGACACATACGCCAATCAAAAACGGGACATCTCAGCCATACATGTGGGGACGACCAGGAGCGCATCGTGCAACTTACAATGACAAAGATCGAAGCACCGTTGACGTGATGTACCACGATCCCACAAAACCTCGATCACTGAGGTCGAGATTTTCGCAATTTTCTATGGCGACCTACGTTCCCAAAAGAAACACAATAGAGCACGATGGGATGATAGACGTGTTGCATTTGAAGAAGATCTTGTGAGAGATGGAGATGTGTAGGCACATGACTCGGCATGGAGGTGCAAATGGAGGTGCTGCACCTTCGACAAAACAACTAGCGGAATGCGCAATTAGGTTGATTTCGGTGCTTCTTCAGTGTCTGAATTAGGAAGCGAGCGATGATATTACTGTTGTATTCATATCGATGGTCCGGCTTTGTACATATCGAAAGGACATGTGCTGAGTATGCAATTCAAAATCTAGAAAGATTTCCTTTTCATCGGTGTTCTGAATGAAAATATCGTGAGTCGAAACTTAAGAGGTTGCTTTTTCCCGTAATCCACATCAATTCCCAATATTGGTGCGCCGCACACTCTTCTTTCCCTCCGTGAAAAGTGAATAGCTCATTTTGCTTTCTATCATTTCAGAGCGGGTACCACAGTACATACTTATACTTGGATTCTCCACTTTTAAGTGGAGAATATGATCGCGGGGATGCTGACAAATTTAAGAAATGAACACAACAATTGCTAACGAAAAATGGAACTACGATTTTTCAGATACTACTATGAAATTCTAAGTCTTACGAGTACTCTTGGATAAGAAAATATCAAAGCCGATTGCATTAATCTACATGGTTTTCAAAGCTTGGCCGTGGATCTAGTCTGGCTGTCGCTCTTGTCCGCATCATCTGAGTCAGTGAACCGAGCACATATATCCTTAAGCTCCGCAAGATGATCGACCATTCCCTGAGGCGTGGTTTTATACTTTTTACATAGATTAGCGGCTGCAGCTGTAGCAATAGCGTGCTGCCCGCCATTCCCCATGAACTTTGTATTCGATCCAGCGACGTGCGTTACACTGATATGCTTACCCGCCATCATAAGGTTGGAAATATTCTCCGAGGAGAGACAACGAAACGGGATATCGTAGGGCTTTTTATCTCGCTCATCCCACTCCCAGTACTTGAGCCGAAAATCGTATTTGGCATCTTTGTCTGCAGGATAGTGCAGACAGAAGGCACCGTCCGGAAACTGTCTGTGATTACGAATATCGGTCTCGTTGAGAACATAATCACCCTTGTATCGCCGAAATTCTCCCTGGGCAGCAACATATGCGACCCAGTCAAGCTTGAGGTTGGCGTACTCGGGCTCTGCCTTGACATTCCAGAATGTCTCATATATGGCTCGAAGGAGATGGTCGCGAATGTGTTCACCATTGATGTATGGGTCGAGCCGCTGGCCATATTCCCAGAAATGAGTCAACGGCTGCTTCATACGACGTCGTAGAGAGGACGAAGAATCCGTCGTATGCTTTGGAGGTATGTTTGGACCTGGTCCATTCTCAATACCGGGCTTCACGAGCTGGCCACCAAGGTTGGAATAGTCTTTAGCTACTTCAGTAGCCCATGGAACAGTGGGAAATGAGGTGGCGGAGCCTCCCATGCTTGTCCGGAAGAAGACCGTATTGCCATGGTGTATGTAGTCATCGCCTTCAGTCGGTGCGAGGCCTTCGCCATACTCATTCTTTGATTCCTGACCATAGAGGGTCTTGGCCCCTGAGAACAGGCCGAGTATGCACTTGCCTGAACAATCAATAAAAGAGGTTGCAGACAGGCGGATCTCCCTTCCGGTTCGGGCATCGCGAGCATCGACTGAAATAATAGTAGAGTCCTTAGTATTAGCGTTATAAACCGTGTGCTCTAGCAGAACCAAGGCGTTTGGTTCATCCCTCAGTATGCTTTCTGCATGCAAATCCCCGTCCGGGTGTCGTTCAGAAATTTCATCGATCAAAGGCCCAGTTATACCCCGTGGTCGGAGGCCAATTTCAACACTTCCGTTTCCGCCTAGGACAGGTCGATTATGAATGAGTGCAACACGATCTCCCAAGCGCGCAGCGGCAAGTGCCGCAGCAGACCCAACGATGCCACCTCCAAAAACGACGACATCAAAATTCCCAATATCGACTGGGTACTCGGGAAGTCCACGTAGAGCCCGTCTCCAAGCCCGTCCTGCATCGGATGGAGGGGGATCGCCTAACCGACTGAGAAAGATATCATCACAACGTCCGCAAAAGCCTGTCAGATCATGCAATGCAAGCTTGGTTTTTGCTCCGAGTGAAATGGCTTCTCCATACTCCCACGACCAATCCCGGTCATTCGCCCCGAACTCTGGTTGAAGTGCTTTGCCGTTGACTACCAGTGTGAATCTACCTGGGTGATGCCCTGGAACCCAATCTTTCGCACGAACCCAGATATGGTATACACCCGGCGAAGTATCAATGACGGTTGTTGCATCTGCGACGGGTACGCCATTGCCGTGAGCAAGTAGATAAGGTGAGCCCATTTCCAGATCGAATTGAGAAATCATGACCCAACCACCGAAATCGTCGAAAGACTCGGCCTCGACTAAGATTTCAGGTCGGTCGCAGGGTGGAGAAGTCATACTGAGTCAATTGAAAGTGCATATAAAATCTTCGATATGCAGAATGGGTGTTTTGAGCAAACTAGTTTTGCTTTCATAATTCCTAGGTTGTCAACAACACAGGGCCTAGGAACTGGGTAGCCGAGGTAAAGGATATATTCGCAAGTCTATATTGTAATCACCCCTCATACAATCGGGGATTCTGCCCCATGCTGCATGCCACGACAGTGTACCCCCTAAAACGCACTGGTTGCCGAGTACAAAATTTATAATCCAAGTAAAATACAGTATTACTTGATTTCAATGATTTTACATCGCGTTACGGGCATAGTTCAGTGATTTATCATCATCCCGCGTCCCTGAGACTCCACTTCTAAGTAACGATTTGAATTCGTAATCATGATGGAATGGGGTTCAAGTATAAATACGCAACGAGATTGCATAAGGCTAAGTACTTCGAGAACTATTTTCACTGACTCGAAATACCACAATTCACCGATCCATAGCCATGTCCGGTGCACCGAGAACAGCAGTCCTTTTAATCGACCCTTACAATGATTTCCTTCACCCAGAAGGCAAGCTTACTCCGTTCATGATGGATCTCGATGAACGGAATGCGGTTCAGAACATGAAAGACTTGGTCAAAGCAGCACGTATTCATCAAATTCCCGTTTATTACGGTCTTCACCAGCCATGGTCAGCCAACAATTTCAAAGGATGGAGACACATGACTCCGAGCCATGTTAAGCAGGAAAAGATCAAGTTCTTTGAAGAAGGAACTTTCGGGTCTGAAATTTATGAAGGTTTGGAGCCAGACCCAAAGAACGGCGACGTTGTTGTCAGTCGGCACTGGAATAGCGAGTAAGAACCCCTTTCACAAGACGGAGATGCACGATGCGATTACTTGGTAAAATCTCCACCATATCTAAGCTAGAATGCAGTTCTTTCCAAAACACCGACATGGACTTCCAGCTTCGGCAGCGCGAGATCACACATCTAGTTCTTGCAGGCTTGACGGCCAATACGTGCTTAGAAGCCACTGCTCGACACGGCTTTGAGCTGTGAGTTCCTTGCTTGTAAATCATCTCTTACACACCGCTAACATAACCTGTGCCTAG
The DNA here is from genome assembly GCA_020086695.1 of Penicillium sumatraense. Taxonomy (NCBI): domain Eukaryota; kingdom Fungi; phylum Ascomycota; class Eurotiomycetes; order Eurotiales; family Aspergillaceae; genus Penicillium; species Penicillium sumatraense. Next base: position 143,260 of record JAGIKU010001434.1, on the reverse strand, counting down.
TGGTTATCATGTTACTATGCTGTAAGTGCCTTCATCCGATGGGCTAAACCGTTTCGTATCCCACTTACATTATGAACTTCATCATTTCAGCAAAGACGCCACGGCCGGATTCTCGAAGGAACTCACCAGTGCAGCAGAACTAGTCTGGACGTTATTTTCCAACGTTCTGACGGTGAAGCAGTGGGAGGAAACATTGAATGCGACGCATCTGTGATCGCAGAAAACAATAGCTGGAATATATTTTGGAAGAACTCGTCATTCACTTAATTCGTAAATTCTCCCCAGCACATATCACTAAGGTCTCGTTCGACATATTCCCAGGCTGGGGGGGAGGGGAGGACTTAGGTTGATTTGTCATAAACCTCTTTTCCATAAGCAGAGTATTATTTCTTTCAATACAGTATGAGTATTTTATGATTTATAATCTGATCGTATTTTTCGACTCGTACTGACCATCTCATTCGTCAATATGCACAACGGAGATCCACAAAGCGTTCCGACATTCATCCAGAGAACAAGTTTGGTAATGATCTCCTCCTCTAAACTCGTGGCTTTCCTCCGTCTCCTCTTCACAATTTCTCGGTTCTCGGTCACATCCAAGCTCCGCACTAGAGGCCTATACATGAGATTTTCAGGATGCCGCCTCGAAAGAAACGAGCTACGAACACAAAAGGCCCTGCCACAGGAGGTCGACCTAAAAGGGCGCGTCGCGACTTTGGCGAATCTGAGACCCGCAACCAAAGCCAGCTGAGGAGCGCTGAACAACCAAGGCCCACCATCACCTCATCGCAGCCTATACTGCCATGGCATGCTACCATCTCTCACTTGAATGCGGAAGATATGAGCTCGCAGGTTGAAAGATACAAACACTGGCGTCGTAAGTGGCATCTCTATTTACCTTAGGTATCGCGGTCAATTCCGTGCTGACCAAATATGATCATCCACAGGAGATGGATCGATTCATGAAACGACTTGTCGTGTCTGTTTGAAGCCCGGTGCTGTTCAGCCTTGTCATACATGTCGACTTTCGTTTCATACGAATTGCATTCCACCAGAATGCCTACGTGAAGCCGAGGCCTTCTTTTGCTCTATTTGCGTTCAACGTGGATGGCATACGTCTCCTCCGGTGTTGACGCCGCCCGCTTCTCCAGATCTGAGGGCCAGTCAACAACCTCAGCTGGCAGCGACACCAGCTCCCGCGGCTGATAGTATTGGCCCTGGCGCGATGTCGATTCCCAGCGTCATCGGTACTGCTTCAGGCTCAGAATCCACGTACCCGTCATCAAGAGTACCGGTCGCACAGGAGAGCACTGGCAACGCTCAACCTCTTCAGGAAAATTACGATATTAATCAGCATACCTTCGCGACAACTACAAATCCATGGCAAAATGGTCCCAACAATGAGGTCGAAGTGGAAAGCTCTCGGCCTAGACGTCAACGAAAGTCTCGATTCGCCACGTTGTCTAGTGAAGTCGATGCATCTTTGGCTGTTCTGTATCGCGAGCTAGAATCCATTTCAACTCTCAAGATGCAGGTAGCGGAGTTGCAAAATCAGAATCTTCACAATGCTCAGATGATCCAGCTCCGTGACAATAGTATAGCTATGCTGCGCAGAGATCTGGATCAGCAAAGGTCTGCAGCGGCCGAGCTAGCTCAATACCGTGCTAATGTTGCACAACATGATTCGACTAAAAAGGAGTTGGATGAGCTTAGAGTGAAATACGCAGCTTTGGAGACGGAACTACAGGAATCCAGAGAGCAAACAACTGCCGCACAGGAATTTGTGAATGACTGGAAGGGGAAATTATCGCAGTTGCTAAATGCCTGAGTATTTCTTAGCAACTAACACTCATCAAAATAATGAATAATATAATATTACCTATCTACTGCTCCCAGAGATAACCATGCGCCTCCCTGCTCTGCAACAATGATACCCAGGTCGACAGAACATATCCCTTTTGCAAGTATTTACAGTGTATGAGCCACCGCTTCTAACAAACAAAATTCAAGGGGCCCAACACAAATGCCAAAGACCGATTCCCCTTCACAAGGTCATATTTCTCAATTCTGTGCGAGCTGGGGAAAGCGGGTTTGATGACCAATCTAGTTAAAGTGGGTTTCATCGCCAATGACAAGAGCGTATCGTCTCTCGTGCAATATGCAAACACCAAACTTCATGTCCCTTTTGTGCTCTAGCGACTATGACATTCCATATAAGATACGTTTAGGTATATTAGACTGATTAGAAATTCTTTCGGCCTTGAACTTAAGCCAGCCTAGAATTCAGAACTTGATGAACACATCAATCGACGATGCCGTTCTCTGCTAGTGGGTCCAAGTGCTGGCTGGGATTTGTAATGATGCCGGTTTTCCGGTCAATTTTCTAGCTCAGTACTGTAAGATCGATTCACATACAACTTATCCAGAATTGAATGCTTTTTACTAGTAATACTCGGTATTACAGAGGAGTGAAACGATGTCTGCTGACCCTAGTCCCCGAGATTTGTCATCTTCGGATCTAAGAAGTTCATCAAAATGCCAAATTGTCGATGTTGTGCTTTGGCTCCAAAGACATAAATGAAACTGATCAAGTTCTACTAGAACTTGATCAGTAGTGGAAAAATAATCATTAAATTGAATATGGCGTAAGTGCCATTTTAAAGTGATGATAAAATTACATGAACCTATTCAGACCATTAAGCCCGCTCATCTGACGGCGTCTGCGGACCCACTCCGGTCGTGTATTTCAGAGGCCTTCAAAATAATTCAAGGCAGCGGGCCCAAAGAGGGGAACTGAATATTTATAATCAGAGGAAATCTGTCCCTATTTGAGACAGGTTTTGTACCTTTCTCTTGTTGAAGAACCTGCATTCTTTCAAATATGCCTCAATTCGAAAAGAAACACACCTCGTCTCTTTCTTCCCCCGAGGGAGCTGTTGAAACAGACCCCGATCCAGCACCAGTACCAGATGGCGGACTCACAGCATGGCTTCAAGTACTTTGTATGCACTTCGTCTTTTTCAATACTTGGGGTGTGGGTAACGGATTTTCGGTCTTCGAACAACTATACACTGAGACATTGCCACAAACCCCATCCACTATTTCTTGGATTGGGAGTATCCAAATCTCTCTTCTCTTTTTCCTGGGTGTTTTCAGTGGGAAGGCAACCGACGCAGGATACTTTCGGGTTGTATACTCGATTGGAGCCCTACTACAAATTCTCGGATTTTTCATGCTCTCTCTTTGTAAAACATATTGGCAAATATTTCTCGCTCAGGCTGTGTGCATGGGACTTGGAAATGGTCTCACTTTCAGTCCGGGCCTTTCTGTTATGTCGTCATATTTTTCAAGGCATCGTGCGGTTGCTGTGGGAATAGCTTCAGCGGGTGCGGCTACAGGCGGTATGATTTACCCCATCATTATCAACCAAATGATCAATGAGAAACATATAGAGTTTGGATGGACAGTACGTGCAGCTGCACTTGTTATGTTCGTCACGCAAATTCCAGGTCTGATATTATTCAAGCCTCGTTTCTCGGCACGCTCCTCGGGGTCATTGATTGACAGCAGTGCTTTCAAAGAGAAATCCTTCATCTTCTTCACTCTCAGCATGTTTCTCAACTTTTGGGGTCTCTATTTCGCATTTTTCTATCTGGGAAATTTTGCTCGAGACCGTCTAGGGGTGGAAAGTACACAAAATTTTATTCTCATACTCAATGGCGTTGGCGTTATCGGCCGCATCATGCCTAGCCTGATTGGGGACAGGATTACTGGGAAGCTCAACATCCTCATTCCTCTGAGCTTTGCTGCTGCCATCGTCATATACGCCTGGATTGCGGTTTCAAATGCGGGAGGGCTGTACGCATTCACTGTAGTCTACGGTTTGGTTGGAGGAGCAGCACAATCTCTCTTTCCGGCTGCCGCGACCACAATGACACCGGATGTTAGGAGAACCGGTACGCGTTTAGGCATGATATTGAGCTTTGTCGGATTTGCAACCTTGACTGGACCTGCAATTGATGGAGCCTTGGTACAAAAGATGGGTGGGAGTTATACCGGTGCACAAGCCTTTGCTGGAAGCTGCATAATATTAGGTGCTGTTGCAGCTACAGCTTCTCGAATAGCCAAGACGGGCTGGCATTGGGAGGTCAAAATTTAGACCTAGATTTCTGTGGATCATCCTAAATTAACATCATTCTCTGCTGGCTCCTATCGCAACCTAGAATTGGAATTTTGCAGATGGTTGGGATAATATTGAGATAGCAAATATGGAACAATGTGGTTTATATATTTATATGATGTAAGAGGTTGGTGGAAAATTCACCGACTATACTCGTAAAATGTAGATGATCACTAGATTTCATGAATGGGAGCCCAGAAAAACAGATAATATATTATAAAATTCTTGAATTGGCGACGAGTGTACCGATAGTATGGCAGATTAATCGAATGCTTGTGATCTTTTCGATTGAGGGCGAGCTCGGCATACTGCAGCCAACCCGACACGGTGAACTAGTCATATTTATCATCATTTGAGAAGAGCACCTGCGAAGTAAAACTGGGAATCATCTTTTGGGTGGGTAGGCCACTACGAAAATTTTCACAGCCAGATTTTCTTGCCTCTTTTTCGAGTGAGCAAGTCTTTACATGTTACAAACATGAACTCCATTATTTATTGTTGTTTCTATCGCCTCGTTGCTGAGAAGAGACAGTTTAAAGGTAACGGGCAAATCTACAAAGTTTTCAATGCCAAATCTCAGATAGATTATAACAATTATTACTACGGCTAGGGTAGCGCTCTGCGGTATGTGAGACTATTCACCGTAGGATTGGCACTCCTGTTAACAAGTTCCGGGTTTGCAAAAATGGCCGGTTCAAACATGGGCAATATTACTCAAGACTACGATTTCATTGATATGATTTTTCCAGTTCGTGTTAGGATGTTGGAATAAATGCGAAGGAGGGACTATCAAGGACAGCCTCGCCGACCGTTGGAAGACTAGTCAGATGGTAGCATTAGTATTAACAGACCCTACTGCTCCTGTAAAACTTTGATAGTGTATTTACTACCTGAATGACTTAGAACACTTCAATAGAAGTTTTCATTTCTTTGATTCCAGAATAATCTCGCAGAAAAGTTTCAACGTTATCCATGAGCAACCAAAATCAGAAGTGAGTCAAGAAACTCCACGGTCGGGTCTGTTACACATTTTCCATGCTTGGTTCCAGTATCACTTCAAATGAAGTGCGAGCCATTTCATGCAGCTGACTATCTTACCAAGTATTCCAAGGATTATGACAACTGGGTTTATAATTGGCTATTATGATCTTGAAGTATCACTATAATTATTCCAATTTCTTATTCTACAAAATGCGGCATAGAGACAACCTGTTTATGCAAAAAGAGGCAGGGTTTATTGATAAAGTGGAGCTGGTCACAGCCAGCCATGTCAATATTAAGAGGTAGAGAGTACCGGTACGCTGGTTGATCTACGCGAAGGACATGTAAGGAGGCAACTGATCTCCTGTAGTATGGAGATCCAACTACTGGATGATGCTTCTTTAACAAAGCAAATTTACCTACAGGTCTAGTATGTGGTACAATAAAAAGTAACTGCAGAGCAAATACCTAGAGCTCTGGAGGTCCAGTAATTGCTTTTTGGTAAGGTCTTGGCAATCCTTGTTCTTTCGCCAAATGCATAATTCAATCACAAAGTATCATGAAAAAGACTTTTAGATGGACTATATATAGTATCAACATATTCTCCAATCTCTAAATGATCTCATTCTTCAGCTGTTTCGTATCTCAGAAACGGTTAACATATTATAAGCTACCGAGGACAAGCTGAGCCTCCCTAGCATGGGAGTTACGGCATATGCATAGTGCTGCATATTCACGTTACACTAAAAAGGGAGAGGTATTTAAACTGGGGAAGCTACTAGCTTCCTCAGTTGTAGTACAACAGAGCAGGATCAATCTATGACATATATGTGCAGATTTTAATACGTCAAGTGATGAGGCATTTAATTGAGACATCTACAGAGCTACCTTGATAGTCACTTCCCGAGGACGTAAATAGTGTGTGTCAGCACCCCGGACTTGGAATCATATCCATCTTTATTTTCCATTATCACTATTTATCCTGATTTATAACTACCAATCATCATCATGAGAATTAGCTCCACAACTCTCGCTTGGTTCGCTCTTTTCACTGGTCTCGCCAGTGCCCAGAGTGGCTACGGAAACCCCTGTAGCTCGAACCCGACTGGCGAACTGGACGTTGAGCCTGGTATTGTGGCCACCTACGGTTGTGGACAAATCCATGATAATACTCAGTATGCCAATGACAAGAGAACTGTTGCAAGTCCCAAAGATTGTGCTAGCGAGTGCGCTAAGAGGACCCCCGAGGGACCCTGCAGCTGGCACGACGGCACATGCTACTTCTACAACACTGGTGCGGGCGCTTCGGGGTGGACCGACGCGGCGACTGTCGTGGTGAGAAAGGATTGGGATAAAATGAAAGCGGCTTATGACCAGAGTCAGCTCGAGTTGAAGGCTTGTCAGACGAGTGGTGGGGGTGGCGGCGGCCCCCCTGGTGGTGGTACCGGTGGTCCTCCTGGCAGCGGCGCTGGTGGTCCTCCTGGAGGTGGAGGTGGAGGTGGTGGTGTCGGTAACCTTAGCCCAGGGCAAAAGACTTGTAAGAGTTTTAATTTATTTCCAGGAAGAATTTTCACTGAAATTCCCTTCAGGCCCAACAGCCAACAGAGATGTGACTACAAACCAGGGTAAAAAGTTTCATGCCTGGTGCGGAGCTAGTAAGTACAAAACCGCTCTAAAGGGACTATCTGGCCTTCTTCTCTGCATAAAACTAACAAACCCCAGCTCCTCAATCTGGAGCCGTCCCACAAGGAGGTTCTACAACAGAAGCAACGCTCGAGAATTGCCTTAACAGGTCCTTGGGCAAGGGTTCTACTTTCGCAGTTCGGTATGAGCAATCGACCGGATCTTGCCAGCCCTATTCAAGTGGCATGGTAAGCGGATATAAACATGCTTCCCATGACTACTACGAAGTTGCATAAGTGCTGTATGAAGTCTCTTGATAATTTCAGGAGGGAATGAGGGCAGCAGCCACTTTTCGAAATTTTCAAACCAGAACTGCCCCCTCAAACTTCGAATTGCGTCTTCCGTAATCTTCGGTCATCATTTTCTCTTTGATTTAGATCATCCAGTATCTAACTCATACACTCCTTTGGGTCTTTTCATTCTTTTTCCAATAGCCTATCTACTCATTTGTGTAAGATTCGGCTGTGGTCTGAATTGCTCATAAAGTGGTTAGATCTGCAAGCCCACAGGCTATATTATATTGAAGCTAGTCATAATTAAATTTCTTGATTGCTTCACACAAACCATCTCTGAGTAGCTTCCCAAGTTATATTACATTTCAAGCTCCACTAATGACTAGTTTGGTAGCCCAGAAACATTGGCATAAGCTTCAGCAGAACTTACGCAAACACAGAACTAATTCATTCGTAGGCTTACAAGCGCTGTAGTAATTTTTCATCTATCGTCAGTACTCATTATGGTAGCTAAAGTTCCTATTTAGCTGGTCCCAACCATGCAGCAAATAAATAAGACATCGTAAGGCGATTTCATTTACATTCGGACTGCGAGCAGGTAGCAACGCTGCCTCAGGAAGATCAGCACGGTGAATCGCTATCCATTCATACTGTTGCATCAGAAACGAGCGAAGGAAGTCTGTACGAAGTAATTATTTCACAGAGTAGTCAGATGTTCCAGACATACCTAGATACTTATGTTACTTCTACGCTAGTACCGGTACACTGTTCCGGGCCATGAAACGGAGTGCTTTGGTTGGGGTACTCGGAGATTTTCCATATCCAAGTGCAAAGTATCACGGACGTTTCTACCAGCGCTCAAGAAACGGCCAAAGACATCTCTGCGACGCAGAAAAATATGTAGGTTGTTTCCATCAGTGGATGGCCGAGGGAAGATTTTCTGCACGAAAAGCAAATGGTAAGCTCCTGGACTAGTGATTGAATGTCTCGGGACACACCTGGTTGTGACTCGCTCATGAAAACTCAAATACATCTTCAAATGAGTAATACTAGTAATGTTGGAGTGCGAGGATAATCAAATTCATAAAGCGGGCGGTAAGTGCAACCCTATCTAGCTGCATCATCCATTTTACTGAGACTTGGTATGGCCTCCTTCCTTCTGCTGGTCCTGTATCGTTGCTTCCCAGGAAGAGCTCATGCCCAACCAGTTTTTTACTCGATCTACTACCGATTCCCCCTTCATTCCACTTTCAGTCCTTTTTCTCCTCTCCACTTCCCCATTTTCAATCACTTTTCCCTTGTCTGCTCTCTGGTGGTACTGACGCCAAGATCCTTTCCATCGTTAGCACTGTTGAACTCGTCCAGCCGTCTTTGCTCTCGAAATTCACGTCTTCCGCGGCAGTGACCCATGTCGCGAATGGATAAAGACGCATCATGGACTGGGCTTTAATCGAAGTAGCCGCCACACATCCCACTGACGACGGTCACCCCGTCCTGAATGAACCATTCCTTTACCTTTTCCGCGACTCCGATTCAGTGCAATCATCGTCTTGGCGACAATCGAATTGTCAGACGATTCAGAAACGTCTTTATAAGACAGGGCGCACCATTCAAACTACCTGTAGAAGCTATAACGAGCTCCAACAGTGTAATTTGTTACGCCAGCGTGATGAATACGCCTCCGACGGCCACATAATTTTTCCGACCTTAACATATTCCATTGCAATAAGAGATGCTACGTCCTTCTGCAACAAAGGCGATTCTGGATCGTTAATCTACAAACGAGATGGAAATGTCGTCGGATGGTTTTATGGTGCGAATAAGAGGCTGGAAGTTTGGTTTTTCTCATTGATTGCAGACATCTTTGAATGCGGATGGAGTGGATCCGAATCTAGGCTGCATAATGATATAAATCTCCTTATGGTCGGAGGACAGGGCTGGATCAAGGTTGCTATCATCGTCAAATGGGCTCGTCACTCTGACCACCGTGTGTCAGGTAAAATAACTGTTTTCAAGTTGGACAGGAATGGTATTCCGATAGTGGACCAACGTCAAGTATGTCCCAAGACATTCAATCACTGGTCCAGACACTTCCATCTACTTTTCGTACAGCAAATCTTCCCCGAGCCATCTACGAACCCAGACGATCAAAAAATTTGTCTCCAGCGGGGGGACGTCTTTGGTACCTCTCTACTCCCCGGTCGAAACCCCCGAGATCCTCTATACCTAAAAATGGCAAATCTCCGAGCCAAAGCAACCAAATGCCTCGGTTTCATGGGACTCACGCCAGCATGAGTATCGCTTTCCACATCCGTCTTCCTTATTTGTGTCCAGGTTTGAATCGTTTCGGACAATCTGTCCGCATTTTTCTATTCCATGTCAGCCTGAATTATTTCGGTCGGGGATGAGGAAACTCCATAGTCAATTATCCATATCCTGTCGTGTCCTTAGCTATCCTAATCAAAGTTCTATTCTTATGAAACTTCCTCCTCATATGTAATACTTCATGTGAATTCTACCAAGGGGAATTGTCACTGCACGATTCATTTTCTCAATGGTAATTTCCAGGTGCTCCTACGCCCAGTTGCATAATACGTTGTCTGCTGCAGATCTGCAAAGCACGAGAAGAACAAGCTCCGAGCTAAGGCACCGCTGTTCTGAAAAGACTCACTGTCGAGATTTCCAAACAAACCGATTTTTGTCTCGAGCTCAGTTGCACTTTTGGTGATACCAGATCGGGTCAAAACAATCTGATCCAGTACGTGATAACCAAAAATACGCCGCAGATCATTCATATCGTTCTTGAATAAGGCAATTGATCTTTTGATGTGCCTTCCTGCTTTGTCGAGATCAGAAACTTGAGATCAGTTTTGTTGAACCTCTCAAGCAGACTATCGGCAAGGTATGAAAGCAGCTATGCAGTGTAAGGGCCTGACTCGAAGGCAATAGGTGACACAGCTTCCTTCATTTGAACAACGCTTACTTCGAGATCTTCCATATCGTTTGTTTTAGCATAACGGCTTCCAAGCTGTATACCAGATTGAAACACGATGTTTACTCGGGTTATAGCCCTTAGAGGGGGGATGGTAACTCTCTAGGTTATGCTCCTGCTAGTTTTCCCGTCTGCGGCACAATCCCCCCATTCAGCGATTCCAGATGATACAATATTTTTCTTACTTTTTAGGATCACACTTGACGTGTTCATGTATCTTCCCTTTACTATCAGCTTCCAGTACATGAGAACATAGGGTGTGGGGAACAGGGCTTCAGGTAACTACATGCGAATCCCCCCTGTTGTATATTTTTTCTTGCCTGAAATATTGTAGTTCTTTTTTTGCTTATTTAAATCAGGAAAAATCAAGTTGGCATTTCATGATATATATCCTTCAGAGCTGCCCAGAATATCGTCAATTTTACGATACCGCCATTGTGAATAGACGGTACGACATCGACAATTGTATCGCCAGGCAAAAGAGGACGATATTATCGTTGCGAGAATATCGTCAATATCGTCAGGGCACTGCCCTTCACAATGGCGGTATCGTAAAATTGACGATATTCTGGGAAGCTCTGAAGGATATATATCATGAAATGCCAACTTGATGCGATGGCGATCGGCAAAAAAAAAAAAAAATGGGCAACATCGTACTGTGGGCAGCTCTACTTAATGGGCTTCCAGAGCACACATGCCCTAGAAACCAACCCTATCAACCCCCCTCCCTCGTTATTTGCACCATCTTTGAGCAATCTTTCCACAATATCCTTGTGGCTATTTACAGCGGTAAATACTATTGAAGGTGTTTCTGTCACACTTCATAGTTATTTAGCCACGTGACCTTCTCCTCCTACTTAGTTAGTCCTCAGATCTAGGACAATAAAGCACCTTTTACAACCTTACTAAGCTACGTGCCTTTTCCCGCTTTCGGGACATACTACAGTTTCGCTCATACTTCACAACATTTTAGGCATTTTAGTGGTACGTTTAACTTCTCTTTGGTAGTTCTGTCGCTTCTAACGGCGAATCAACTCTCAAATCGTTTCTAATTTTCAGTTTTAGAGTAGCAAAATGAGATTCAATGTAATTCGAAAGTCTTTTAAACTTTTATTTTAACTTTCTGACATTTATCTAGATTCAATTAATATGAAAAATATACTCAGCGATCTTCTACACAAATAGTCACGTGTGTATGTTTAATTAGTCAGCAAGCTACCGGATTTTTATCTCAATCAACCAAACAAATAAACAATCAGCCATCTCGAAGTGAATCCTCCTCTCTTTTATCTTGCAGGGTTAGAATTTCTCCGAGAATCAAAATGGTCCCACCGACTCATGTCATAGATCCAGACGGCGAAGTGATCTAGTCCTGCGGAATGCCGACAGTCCTTTTGCAGAAATATCTCAAAGTGGATGTATGGACGAAGAAAATGACATCCTCTCAGCATTGCATCACCAGACGCATGCTAATAAAAGAAGAAAGAAGAGCGAGAAAAAGAAAAAGTCCACTCGTCGACCCGATCTTACTGAAGAATCTCCTACAAATAGGCTTTCATATCGTGAAGGTCACGCCCCTGAAGCCCCTGCAGTGAATTACTGTCGGATAAAGCTCCTGCCGACGAAGTCCGCGCTGAAGAGTCGACTGCCACATTATCAGACCAAGGCCAAATTGTTTCCTGTATTGAAGTTTCTGCAAAACACTTGATCCTCGCCTCTCCAGTTTTTAAAAGAATGCTGTCGGGTAGATGGAAAGAAAGTACTGAATATCTGCAAAAAGGTTCGGTTGAGATCAAGGCAGAAGGATGGGATATCGAAGCGCTGTTGCTTGTACTTCGGCTGATCCATTCCCAGTTTTACAGAGTTCCTAAAGAGTTGACCGTTGAGATGCTTGCCAAAGTTGCTGTTATCATAAATTACTATGGATGCGAGGAGGCTTCATGGGGATGGACAGACAGATGGATCCGCAAGTTGAAGGAGAAACATCCATCAACTACTTCACTCGGCCTGATTTTGAGGGTATGGATTGCCTGGTTCTTCAGAATGCCTGAAGAATTTAAGAAAGCAACCTCGATTGCGATATCACGGACCGATGGTCTGATTGACAGCCGGAGTCTTCCGAGCTCTGGCAGTGTCATCAGTAAGATACCCTGTTGTTCAAATTCAGTACCACACAACGCTAGCCAGATGCTAGATTCGATGAATCAGTCCAGGATAAATGGTATTAGAAAATTGATTAGCCTTATTCACCAAACGCGGAATGCCTTTTTAGAAGAAACTCGAGGTTGCAGCTTCCAATGCCGCTCGGTCATGTATGGGGCTTTGTCTTTGCAAATGAAGTCAAACAATCTGCTTCCTCCCAAACCTATGACCCCTTTTACGAATTTGAATCACAGTGATCTGGTGCTGAAGATAAGGGGATTCGAAACCCCAAAATATACGGGCAACTTCAGATATACCCAAAGCTGCTGCCGAGATGCGCGCTTTGTCAACGTATTTCCGGAGCTAAATGACTTTCTTGGGGGATTGCAAATTGAAAATTTCACCCGCTGACTGTCGGCGACTATTTTGTACAATAATCCACCGTCGCTGCTACTAATACTACGTATTACAACGTAATGGCTACTGCTATAACTTGAAGGTATTGGTAACTTGAAGTTATCATTACTAGCTTACTACATGCGGATCCGTGTATAGAGTTTCTATGTTTGCCCCATCACCCATTTGGGAAAGTATAACAAACAGTCCATGTTATGCTTCCTGCTATATGATGAATTATTGTTATTCAATACAAAATCTTGGTTTCAAGTACGTCTCATTTATTACATTATCGGGTTTGCTACAAGGAAACAAAATCCGGATTGATAGAAGCAATAGAGGTCTGCATTCGTAATATAATGAAGTTGCTAGCTTCAGCTTATTTTTTTTGGTTAGGAGCCGAAGATCCTTTTTTCGTCTCATGCGACCTCAAACATTTGCAAATTCCCCAAGTGCCGCCTGTGGCTGCAAGCTTGCGCAGTTCAACTACAGGGCATTTGCGATAGCTGTATACGCAGCCTTGGGGTTGTAGTTACCATCAAAAAGCAGAGGGTTCGAGCTAGCCCTCCACGAATCCTAAGAAGCATCGAGTGTCAGTATGAAGTACATTCATCTGGAAAAATCGGGACTCTGCACTCACGGGATCGGCGACTCCCCAGACTGTGATTCCGACACACTTGGACTGGTTCAGGCAGGCGTTTACAACCTGATTAATAGATATTTAGCAAGTAGTTATTATTTCAGTGGAAGAGTGATAGCTTACGTTCACGTAGTCGGTTGAGCTGGCTCCAGCAATATCAAGCTCAGTAATGGCAACCTCCTTCGTTCCTGCGCCTGCCAAAGCATTCAGTGCTGTGAGGGGTTGTAAGCTATTATTCGTTAGAAAACAGGGAGGAGACACTTATCCTGAGACTGCAGCACCGGCACCGGCACTCAAGTGAGTTTGCGAGCCTGCAACAGGTCAGTCATCATAATCATATGCGTTAACGGTATATGTGTATCTTACCAATTCCATCAATGGGAATACCGGCAGCAATCCACTTCTTGACATGGCTGATCATACCCTGCGTTTTGGGGTAGGAGGCAGAATCCAGACTTCACAAGATTAGAATTGAACGATGCATTAAATCAGAACGGGAGTTGGCTGTGGCTCACTTGTAGTCATTGATGTACAGCTTTGCATTTGGGTCGACAGCGCGAGCGGTTTCAAAGGCGATTCTTACATAGTCCTCGCCGATAACGTTGTAGAACACACTGTTCCGAAGGGAACCGTCCTCGTTGAAGATTTCATTCAAGACATCCTGAAATAATTTAGTAATGCGGTTTGCGGTGGGAAAAGGGTATTATTTACCCAGGCATAAATTTTGCCCTTGTAACGGGTCATGAGGGTAGTGATGTGGTTCTTCATGACGTTGATCAGAGTGGTCTTGTCTGAAATCGAAGAAACCCAGGATGGGAGCTGGGAGTGCCACACTTGATGGATTCAGCATTCCTGTCTAAAAGGTCATATATTTGGGCTCTGAGACTTACCAAGAGTGTGTCCACGAACAAGCTTCCCGTTTGACTGAGCAAAATTGACCTATAACTCGTAAGAATCGAGCAAAGAAGCGGTTGCTTTGTTAAAGGCTAGCCGGGTACCTACCAGATAGTCCGATCCACTGAAGGAGAACTGTCCTTGGTTGGCTATTTTGCAAGTAAGTTTTGGGTACCACCAGTATCTCATAGAAATTTTTCCTTACGCTCAGTAGCATCCCACTTCATGCTGTTTTCAGGTGTCAGTTGACCGAAGTTGGCTTTAACAATTGCCGGCGTTTTCGCGTTCTTGCTGAAGGTGTACTGGTCACCAATATTTCCAAGATATTTCTTGCCATGTGCTTTGAACTTGGTATCGATGCTGACGGATGCCTGTCGGGCTTCGATAGGTCCAGAAAGCGCTTGGCCAGCGAAAAGGGCTGCCACGGTGAGTGCCTTGATTTGAACCATGTTGAAAATTGTATTTACGTCGAGATTGAGAATGGATATGATCTTAGAAAAAAATATCATGAAAGGGGTATGGCCACGAATTATATACTATAGAAGCCAAGACTTCTTGAGGACGAAAGGTTCATAGTTGAGCCAGCGAGTAGCTGGCTCGACTCGTTCGGTAAGTGATACTTGCCGAACGGCCATCTTTCCCGATTGAGAACGGATGTCGCATCATCTACGAAGACCCTGTTTCATTGATGGAGAACCTCTGTGCCTAGTCAATTCAATTTCTTGGCGAGAACTTCGGGAAAATGGTACTCGATCTTCTTCAGCCTAAATTTCTTGCATAGTAAATTCAGGCTGGATGTACGAAACAGGGTCTTTTCAGCTACGCCCAGTAAAATCTATAGCTAGATAGAAGACCAATAAAAGCGCCTGGATTTAGCCTGTGTTCGGGGAGGACCCTGGATGCGGGTTGCAGAAATGAAACCAGGGTCCAAGTGTGGAGAGCAGTCACAATCACCCAATACGCCGAAGCCCTCCAAATTAAGTGGCTTCGCCCCAACTTCACTAAATCATATCTACTTCTCCTGACTAAATTCTTTATAATATACTCTAGCAGATTCATCCCTGGCCATCGTCGAGGACTTTTGAATTTATCAGGGTATAGTGCAGGCTAAAAAGAAAATGACAACCTAGCGGAGTCTGTTTTGAGACGCGGTGTGTTTGATAGTGAAACAGTTTTGTAATAATACTCATCAGTCTAGACTTAATCTATCGAGCTTCACCATCGAACTTCAATACCTGCATCTAGAATCATAAACGATCTTTCCAAGCTGTACTCCAATTCAAAAATAAAGATGGAGTGGCTAAAATGGTGCGGGGTTAATGTGACACTCTAGTCCTATAAGGTGACTAGTCATTATTTTTTGCCTAGTCTATTTTACCCAGCACTCCAGAGTCATTCCACTAGAAGGACAGCGAATCAAAAACATATCAAAAGTAATACTCTTAATTGAACATTGTGTCGTGGACCTGGGGGGTGAGTATTACGTATGTCGCTCTGTAGCCGCAAGTGGGACTGATACCCGCAACCCGAACTCTTTCTATTGTCCGCCCGTAGCTACCATCTTCCTCCAACTAGTCTTCTCATCTTTTCATATCAAGAATTCCTCATTTTTTATGATTTTTGCTCCTTTCACTACGAGGTTCTTCCTCGCCCTCGTCCTCGTCTAAAGCATACTGTAGCCCAGGGCGACCGGCTTTGAGAAAGACATCGAGCATGAGGATCTGGCCAATGTTATACTGCTCCGTAATGCGCCTGGCGGATAGCTGAAGGGTCTTTTGTTTGGTGTCATTCTCTTGGAGTATATGCTGCGCCTCCCCATTATCACTGCGCGTACTGGAAAGCGAGCGATTGAAGTAGACGAAGTCGGGGCCTTCACCCGCCTCAGCATACCCATCCTCGTCCCCGCCGAGTCGATAACTGTGTGATCGAATCAGGATGCAAAATCCACCTAGCAGATCACCGCTTCGAACGGGGAATTTGGGGATGAGCGGAGGTGCACTCTTGGCCCCTGACCGGTATAATTGTTTGCGGCGGGCGATTTCCCGACGATTATGCTCAGCACAGGCAAAGGCATCGGACGGGCAGTATGAGTAAATCTCGAACAAAGGCTTCAGCTCCTCGTCCATGAAGCTTTGCATCAAATATTCTCGAAGCTGTTCATGGTCTTCGTCTAGGGGTGCAAGGCTGTGGACTTGAAACGGAACTAAGTGCACGTCTGCTGGGGGGAACCTTGGCTCGACAAACTGCTCCAGCACCACGCGGTGGCCAAGATGGTCATTGTATGTGCGCACCTTTTTCCATTCACCTTCATCTTCGTCTCAGTCGGACATGGCGTTTTTATGTCGGTGCTTGGGATGGTTGAAGGGGCACCTTAAAATGCATCCGCTTTGGTCTCGGGTAGGCTAATTCTTCGGTTCTCCGCAGACACACTTCACTGCCCCCACTTCACCTCATCGGCATGTCAGCTTTGGAACTTCTTTAATATCTCGTATCTTCCAACTACGCGTACCCAAGCGCGACTTGAATGTCACTAAGATGGCTCGTACAGACTACTACTGTGTCCTTTGTGGCTCGACATTTTCCAATTATCACATTGCGGAACAGCCACACTCATCTCGCCTTCGCCAAGAATTCTGTTCATCCCCGGCCAAGAAACAAGCTTTTGGCCCAGCTCGAGATGAGGGCAAGGGATCTGACCAGAGACCTTCCTCTCGGGAGAATGAAAATGGTGCTTCCATCGAAAATGATGAAACGCACACGTACGATCCGAGCATAATATCGAGGGAAGACGCGAAATGGGTCTATGATCTCCAATGCCTGGGCATCAACTCAGCTACACAAACCCCCAGAAAAGGATTTGTCTCTGCAATTGCCTATCAGAGCACAAATGGAATGATTGAAATTCATGGTCACGATGATACAGATCCTTTCGCCTTAGATTTGTTTTCGGCGTACTATGATACGACAGACCCTAGTAAGATCGTGTACCCATTTCACCCTAAATGTTGGGATCTATTTCAAATCGTACTGGAGGATCAGTCATCAGGAAGAAAACCTCTGTCCATCAACAAATCCTGGGTTCCATTGTCAGAAACCAATTCGAACATCGATGAAGCGCTATTGTTTGATATTATGACTGAGCATGGACACAATCAGATGAGGCGATTGGCAGGTATTGACTACGGTGATCCAGGTCCACCAAATCAAGCTCTTTGGGTGGCTAGACTAGGAGAAGAGCTTTTTCTAGCAGACCCTACGCAAGAAAACGAGGATGTCAAAGCCATGATCGCGGATGTATGGTGCTCCATGGCCAGCATACATCGCAAACCCTCAACCTATCCACCGCTCGACATTCAAAAGACCGATTCATTTTCTAGACTACCATACGAATTATTGAAAATGATCATTTTTGAGCTCGACGCTTCTTCTATCATTAATCTAGCCAGCGCATCGCCCCACGTACATCGGGCCTGTATCGAGAATCCTTCATTCTGGCTAAATGTCATGAGAAGCTCCATGCCATGGTTTTTTGAACTGCAGTGGTTTTTGGACTCTTTCAGCAGTGGTTCGACAATATACAATGGTGCGGAAGCAAATTCGAGCAGATTGCGATTTCTCTGCTTATGGGCAAACCATATCACAACCCCTCGAATTGGCAAGGCGGGACCTTTCATGGGAGTCGCCAATCGTCGCAGAATCTGGGGGATATGCCGACAACTTACTGATGTGTACACTGAACGTGTATAGTATTGACTCTTGAGGGTGGTATTCAAATATGATGCGCTCTGGTACCTTGTTCCATTTTTTTTTTACTGTGGAATTTAAAAGGCCGGCTTTTGTATCTCGCTTCTAGCCCTTCAGCTGAACAGCAACCAACCGGCACAGACTAAACACAACAACGAGGTCAAAGATGTTAAAAAAAGAACAGACAGACACTACAAAAATGAAGCAAAAAAAAACATACAACAGCAGGGATTCGCATGTGGTCACCCACCATACTACTAACCTGCCGGCGTGTGGCTTAAGTACGGCTGAGCGGACGGGAAGCCCTGTTCTCCACACCCTATGGTCGTATGTACTGGAAATACTTAAGGAAGGGAATATATAGGAACACGAGATTCTTGTCCAGAGAAAATATGGGTACTGCTTGAATATCGTGTGACTTGCGTGATCAGTGTGAGTTCTTAACAGACAAGGTGAGTAGAGATGAGAATCATAAATTTTTATGTACAGATCGCGCTTTGATCGACCGTCCAAGCTGAACCCAAGCATATATTATTAGTTAGCTGGTATACTACTATCTGAAGCACTACTGTATATCTCTTTGACATCTACATATAGCCACCTGTTGTGGGTATTGAAAGTAAGGGCACACTAAGTATAAAACCTTAAGATAATGCGCCTGGCCCGGGTCGATTCTCACAGTCTAACTCCATCTTCCCTTTCACAGAAGAGGAGTCCACACAAATTTGTCGCCGAGTAGCATTGACTCTTTCCCGGATCCTCAAATCTATCTCGTGGCCCAACTACTCCTATACTGATACCTCTGCCAATACGGCGCCATTGGAAGCCGCAGGGCAACTGAGCGCGGTCTCTTTGTTCACTTCCAATCATACCCGATACCCGCGTTCGCTGCCATACCTTGCATGCTGTAGCATGCAAGGTTGCTACGTTCTGACAATGATTCTACGAAAGATCCGTACATCGTTATCTTCTAATGATCTGGCATCCTATCGTTATTTACTAGGCCATACGGAACTTACCACAGAGCAGCAAGATACTGAGCGATTTATTGAGGAACTTCGCCACGGTTTTCACTCAATTTCTGATTTTATGTCAGCTAATGCGGTTTTTGGAGGAGTAATGTACATGGCACGTGAGGCGGATACGATATACATCGCTCATTTTGATGATTGATACTGCTATATCAGTGAAATGTACGGATAGCCTAGTTCATATTTTTGAAAGCGTTATTGGTTAGTTTTAGTCTGTGTCGGTTTATAATTTAGTCCTTCAGCCCTCATGTGGAAGCCCTGAACCCCTAAAACCTTAAACTAAATGCCCAGAAGGAAATGGTTACCCAACCAAGCCTGCTATGCCTTTTTTTGATATCAGCTTTCCCTATTAGGGCTGTCAATATGGCCAAGACCTTCTTAGCTGACTCTTAATATACGAGCTCAAATGACGTCATTGAGACAGCAAAGAATGAGGATCAACATATCAGAGCCTCATGGCTTTTAATAGAAATAATGGGGGCCGGATAAAATCCGCGCTAAAATATACGAGCCGTTTAAAAATCTACTAATCAGTACTAGAAATGTCTAAAAAAGGGCAAAATCGTACCTCAAACCTAGAATCACCTTACTCGTTTTCTAAAATAATGAACAGAACCAGCACCTAAAATCCCTATTATGATGGACCGCTGATCGTTGTTATATCATAGCTAGGCATCCTTCCTGAAGGATTAAAATCACAGCCAGTAACCTTCGCGGTTTCGATTATGAAGTAGACAAGTAGACAACCTTGGAACAGCTCATTTCATTACAATCTATAAATGTCGACCTTCGGCCCTTCTTAATTCGGATTCTTTCTAAGGAATTCAATCAACTTAACCCCGTTCATCGATACTGTGCTGATTCCTCTAATAAACTGCCCATTATGTGAAAACCTAATATACTCCTGGATATACTCTTTACTACAGGGCTGGTATTCGCACAAGGTCCACAAAAGAGAGAAACGGAGAAGCCCTTTGACTGGACTTCTATAACTCCGACCCGTCAATTGAAATACCACGACTGCTACGATGGCTACAAATGCGCTCAACTCAAAGTTCCTATGGGTTGGAAAAATCCATCAAACTCGTCCCAATCAGTTGCCATCGGCATAGCTACTCTTCCAGCGACAGTACCCACCACCGATCCATCGTTCGGCGGAACCGTTCTCATCAACCCTGGCGGCCCGTCTGGATCTGGCACGGAGATGGTCACGACTCTTGGGAATTGCTTGCAAGGTGTCTTGGAAGGAGATCGAAGTTATGAGATTCTAGGATTTGATCCTCGAGGCATCGCATATAGTACTCCTCATGCTGATTGCTACAATGGCGATGAAACTCGTCGTACGGCCGATGGACTCCAGGTTACAGGGATTCCGCCACCTAGCTCTGGATCTGCGGCTTTGAATTACTTGTACCAGAGCTATGCCGCAAACTCCCAGCTATGCTCTCAGGCGGGTAATGACTCCATTTTTGCACATATGTCCACTGCGTCTGTGGCCCGAGACATGTTAGAAATCGTCGACCGAGTGGACGAGCTACAACACGCCAATTCTAGCTCCTCGAGGCGGACTCGCTCTGAGAAACCGAAACTTCAATATCTGGGTGTCTCTTACGGAACATTTCTTGGAAATACATTTGCATCTATGTTTCCTGACCGGGTTGGGCGAATGGTCATTGATGGAGTTGAGGATCCCGATGACTATCTCAAGGGTGTAAGTATAGCTTAAATTCCATACCCCTATATTTGCCGAAAATGCTTACCAGGATATCAGGCTTGGAAGACAAACTTGAACGACTTTGAAGTTGTTTTGGAAAACTTCTATAAAACCTGTTTTAAGGCGGGCGACGACTGCCTCTTGGGGAAGAAATCTGATAAAAACGCCACTTCGATTAGAAAGCGCATCGATTCCTTCCTTGACAACCTCGAAGCGTCGCCAATTCCTGCAGTATACGAGGGACGTACTCACTTAGTGACTTCACTTCTTGTTCGCACTATTATCCACGACTCTCTTTATGACCCGATTAACAAGTACGAAGACCTCTCCATTCTCTTAGCCTCATCTCTTGCTGGGAACCACGCCCTTCTTCTCAAAAACTCCGCCCCTTAATTGGAGACCGATTGCGAGGCATCAAAGGAAGATAACTACTCCTGGAGTAACAATGCAGGCGCAGGTGTCCTTTGCGGAGATTCAGCCCTAGACGCAGATGAACGCAATATAACGTGGGCCAAAGATATAGTGGACACTTTCAATCGACAGTCTCCAACGGCCGGTGAAAACTGGACTAAAATTCCTTTTTCTTGTATTGATTGGAAATTTACGCCAGAATTCCTTTTCAGAGGACCTTTTGGCAGATCGGCGCCGAAGTCAAGGGGAGATAACCATAATTCTTCTGCACCACTTCTGATCTTGTCAACTAGATATGATCATGCCACTCCATTGGCCAACGCGTACAAAGTTGCGAAGAGTCATGAAGGGTCAACAGTTGTGGTACAGGAGTCTTTTGGACATACGGCTCTTCTTACGTCGAGGAACAACTGTACGGCGAATATTGTTAGAGAATATTTTGATACTGGACGAATTCCGGAAGATGGGACAGTTTGTGAAGAGGATTGTGTTCCTTCTATCCCTTACAAGGAATGCTCCGGTCTCCCGGGGTACAGCTGAGCGGTGCATGTAATCATTTCAATCAAGTTAGGGCTGGGGTTTGGCCAATTTAGGTAGCCTGCTGTCCTGTCTGGGATATCGTAAAGCTGACATAAGAGAATAGAATCTGGCACTTTGGCGGAGTGGTTAACGCGGTAGACTCGAATTCTTCAAGATTAATCTACTTCCTTCGGGAGCGCAAGTTCGAATCTTGCAGGTGTCGATTTTTTTATTTCAGTCAAGGTCTACCATACTAAATATATAGACAGATGGGTAGTGAATTGGCTGTTTGAAGATCTTCTGTCAATGGGAATATTTTTGCTATTTTACAGGGTGATATATCACAATATTGGCCCGACTGAGGAGAAGCAGATGTAGGAGACGAGATGTGCGTGGTCTGTTCATCTTGGTATGTTTGAGTGACACAACACAATTCTCGAGGAGAAAATAGTCCACCATCATCTGACCTTGTCTGTTTGCAATGGTATATATTCTGTATGTAATAATGAAGCCAATGTTCCAATATTTTAAACTTGACCAAGTCGTTTGGTTTGTAATTTGTAGTTGATGGACCCCGCCTTAAATGGAAGTATACCCCGCTTATTAAGCAGCGGCTGACGCGAAAAGGCGCGCCGACGCGATGGTTTGCTCTTCCAAAGATCCGCCAAATACACATTTGACATTTAGACCATGGACACTTTCTTCTTCACTCACCTTTGATCCTGTCATACAGCAAAAGGATGCCATCGTTGAAACGCATCCAGTCCTCTCCGGACTCGGAGGACCCAAGTGACGATGATACTGAGACTCCTGCATCAGCATCCCCTCCCCCTTCGGTACGTCATGAACAAACAAGAGATGAGATGAGGAAGATGAAGATGAAGATGAAGACCCATTCTGACTATTGAGAAAAGCGAAAGCGACCTCGTACATCCGAATCACCAGCCTCCCAAGAAACGCTCGATTCAGACGACGGAATCACACCCGATACTGAACCGCTCGAAGATGAAGACGAAGACGAAGAAGAATTGGAGTTCCGCCAAACGCAAATCATAAAAGAAAAATACGCTCATAGCATCGACGATATAGTCAACAAGCCTGCGGAACATGGAATTCTGGAAAAGGTCGAGTGCTACAACTTCATGTGTCACTCCTATTTCACTGTGGAGTTGGGACCCTTGATCAACTTCATTGTTGGAAAGAATGGCAGTGGCAAAAGTGCCATTTTGACGGCCATAACTCTTTGTCTGGGAGGAAAAGCATCTGCGACACAACGTGGAGGAAGTCTGAAAAGTTTCATCAAGCAGGGAAAAGAGAGTGCTACAATCATGGTGAAGATCAAGAACCAAGGAGAAGGTGCTTTCATGTCTGCGGATTACGGTGAATCCATCATCGTCGAGCGCCACTTCACCAGATCTGGAACAAGTGGATTCAAGATCAAATCAGCCAAAGGACGAATCGTTTCAACCAAGAAAGCGGAATTGGATGCCATCACCGATTATTTCTCTATGCAGATTGATAATCCGATGAATGTACTTTCACAGGATTCCGCTCGACAATTCCTCAGCACGTCCAGTCCCGCGGAGAAGTACAAGTTTTTTGTCAAGGGTGTGCAACTTGAGCAATTGGATCAGGATTATCGATTGATTGAAGAGTCGGTTGATCAGATTGAGGAGAAATTGCGAAACAATGCGGACCATATGAAAGCTTTGGAGACTGATAGGAATAACGCCAAAAGGAAACTCGAAATTTCCGATCAGCATGAGGCTTTGAGAGAGCGGAAGCGACGCTTTGTCAATCAGCTGGCGTGGGCTCACGTTGAGGATCAGGAAAAGGTGAGCGGAAACCCAGCATACAATATACCATGTTGGATTCTTCTAACAGTGTTTAGATTCGAGATACCATCTCCCAAGCTCTTACTGAAGCCGATGAATCGATTGCCAACTCGGAAGCAGCGCTCGTTGAATTCGATGAGAAATTCCGCACAATCGATGCCGAGTCGGAAACAGCTGCAGAACATGCATACCGAGCTGACAGAGCGCTTGAGGAGGGTCGTGGCGAGCAGGAAGCGATACAGGACAAATTAAACGCGAAAATGTTGGAACGAGCTGAGCTTCAGGTATGCATAAAATTCCCCTTTCATTTCTTTCTTTGACTCATTCAAGACAGGCCCAACAACGTACAATTCGAGACTATTTAAAAGCCGCCGAGTCTCGAATCCAGACCAATCAGGAAAAAATTGATGAAGAAAATCGCCGTCTTGCCGAGATAACCGATGGGAGTCATGCCCGGAAGCAACAAGAGTATGAAGAAGCTGCCAATAATGCTAAAGAAGCTGCGCAGGAACTTGAGCAACACAATGCTGGAGAGGCTGCATTACAGTCGGACTGCAGAGAGGCCGAACAGGAAGAAAATAATGCGAATACTGAGTATTTGGCAAAGAAGAGAGAACTCGAGCAAGCAGAGAATCGACTTCACTCACTCAGGCAGGAAGATGGACAAAGACGAACAGGATTCCCTGAGAAAATGCCATCACTCTTGCGCGCCATTGAAAGCGAAAGGTCATTCAGAGAACGCCCGGTAGGCCCGTTGGGTCACTATATCACTCTGCTCAAACCGAAGTGGGCGTCCGTTCTTGAAGGCTCATTGAATACCACTCTGAGCAGCTTCGTCGTCACGTCGAAGGCAGACCAGATGATTCTCTCAGGTCTTATGCGCAAAACAAACTGGTGAGTAGCAAGCTCTTCCCTTTGGTTCAACTAGACAAAGTCTAACAGGGAGCACAGTACATGTCCAGTTTTCATCGGTAGTGGCAGTGATCTCGATACGAGTGCGACCGAACCAGATCCACAATTCGATACGGCTTTGAGGATACTCGAGGTAAGATGGACTGACTTCCTTCACCCCTCGCTTCGCATGCATCCAACTAACTCGCTCAGATTTCCCACCCCATGGTGCGACGCCAAATAATCATTGGCCATGCTGTCGAGCAAATGCTTTTGATTGAAAACGTGGAAGAGGCTTCAAAAGTTCTTTTCGATGGCGAGCGTCTGAAAAATGTGAAGCGATGCTATAGTATTGACCCGAGGGATAGAAGCCGAGGTATCCATCTTTCATACAATCGAATGGGTGATCCCACTCAAGGCCCGGTGCCTCCCTACAGAGGTCATCCTCGAATGAAATCTGATCTCGCGTCGCAAGTCAGGTAAGATCGATCTCCTTGTGGCCCGGCCCGCTCTAACGTGACTTTGTTTTTAGCAACCAACGTGAAGTCGTCCAAGATCTTAAGCGCCAACTAAACGAACTCGAAAATAACTTGCGATCAGCCCGCTCCCGCATGCAATCATGCAAGCAAGCTCTCGTCCGTCATCGAAGAGAGGCAGCCGAATTAAAGGTCAAAATGCAACGACTGGAAGATGATGCTGAAGCTCTCAGAGATGCACTTGACAAAGAGAATGTCGAGGATGGACTACTTGATGCCCTACGAACAGCATTACGAGAAGCCGAAGATGACAAACAGATCAACGAGGGTTCATACAATGACAGTATCACAGCCATGGAAAACATGGTTCAAGTATTGAAAGAAATGCGACGAGAAAAGAGCGCAATGGATAAACATATCGATGAGCTTTTGGAAAGATCTCGTGTGGCTGGAAGTGAACAGGCACTTGTTGAGAACAAACGTCGTGAACTTATCAATGAGAAGAATATGGCTGTTGCGGATATCGAAAAGGAGAAATCGGATAGAGCTAGACTTGATGATAAACTTCAACAAGCAGAGGCTAGAGTCTTGTCAAACACTGAGCAAGCTGCCACGATTACTGAGAGAGTTGAAATTGATGAAGGTGAAACAGCTGCGAGCCTGGATCAAAAAATTTCGAAATTGACCAGGGATTTGATACGATATAGTAAAGAGTGAGTTTCTTCTGTTCCATTTGTACGGGTTTTATTCCTCCTAACTTTTTTTATTCAGGCTCGGAGGTACACGAGAAGAACTCGCCGCAGTGGCCGGTCGAACAGAAGCGAATTACTCACAAGCGAAGAGGAAAGTTGAAGAAAACACATTCCTTGCTCAAGCACTCAAGGACACTCTTGTTGAAAGAAAAAGGCGATGGGGGCTTTTCAGAGCTCATATTTCTTCTCGGGCAAAGGCACAATTCACTTATCTTCTCAGTGAACGAAGTTTCCGAGGTCGATTGCTTGCCGATCACGTCAATCGAGTTTTAGATCTACAAGTGAGTTCATTCCTTTCCATACATCAGTCTCCCCCAAGTGCGGATCTAATCGATTTACTCTTTCTAGGTGGAACCCGATATCACAAAGGTTGACAACACAGGTCGAGGTGCCAAAACGCTCTCTGGTGGCGAGAAATCTTTCTCGCAAATCTGTCTTTTGCTTGCTCTGTGGGAAGCTATGGGGTCACCTATCCGTTGTCTTGATGAGTTGTACGTCTCCGTCTGATTCCCCAATTTTCATCTGTTCTTCTTTAATTCTTACTAACTGGCTCGACAGCGATGTGTACATGGACCACATAAATCGAAAAATGGCCATCGACATGCTGGTGAGTGTCATCTCTCAAATAGGGTAATTTCTTTTCCCTGTCCCCGCTAACCATTCTACCTTCTAGATGCTTGCTGCTCGACGATCAACTGGACGTCAATACATTTTAATTACACCAGGAACAAAGACGGATATTACCATTGCTCCTGATGTTAGAGTGAAGGAGTTGGCTGAGCCTGAACGTGGTCAGACTACCTTGAGGTTCCAAAGTTGATAGTTGATATCGGGGCTATCCCATAGCCATGGGATGATATGAATGATGTCCGCACTTTTTCTTTCTTTTTCTGTTGATTGTCGTCTGTCGTTTGGCGTTTTTTGTTTGGTCATGGAGGAGGAGTTGATCTACTGTTTAATACCCAAACTCATCACTTGACTTTCTTTGTCTCTTATTGTCAACTTATCATTTGCATTAGAGTGTAGTGGTTTTTCTGTAATGTGAGGTAGATCTCTGTTGTACTACACTAGATACTAATCATGATATTTTATGAATTCAACATCTTTTAAATAACCCATTCTCCTGTTCAATCCTCTTTTCCTTTTCTTATTTCCTTATTTATCTCTTCTTATCCTCTTTCTCTGATTACTCTGATTGCTGACGATCCACCGCCTTCCCCGTATATCACGTGACCAGTGACTTCCATGATGGCCTTCTCAACTTCGCAGCCTCCCACGAATCCCTTTCTTTTTGCCTTTTGATCTTTTATCTTCCTCCATCATCCTGACTATTCCCCCCGACTCTTTATTTGCCTCGGTTTTTGCCAACTCGGATATTCTTTTTCATAACCCCATTGAGCAAACAACTTTGACGGCACCAATCCTGAAACTCACCAAATTTGAATCACCGCGGGGATCCGATATTCGATCCATCACACCTAACTCTCACATTTCCCCCAAACGTGTCCCTCCCAACTTCAACCCACAGTTACGAAGCGAAGCCTTGACTTAACTTGACTCATTCCATCCGATCTGGTCTCGTTTCTTTCTCTCCTACTCTCCCACATTCTCACGATTTATCATATTCAATTGTCTTGAGACGACGATTTTTATCTTCGCGACGACTTTCACATCAGCCCCGCGACGTCTTAGATTTTGTCATTCACGCCTCTCCCCCTCTCCATCCTCGGCTGTGGTCTTCATATCTACCACACATTTGGCCATTTGACACTCTCCCGACTTTTTAATACCATACCCACCTCACCTCACCTCACCTTCACCATGGCTGACGCCCTTGCCTCACAACTCAGCAACACCAAGCTCGGGTAAGATGAAGATGTCTTTGTGGACTATTGAACCGGCCTAACTCGGCATCAGGGAAGGAAACACAGAACAAAGATTGCAGGACTCGTTGAAGCTGCCTCCCAAGGATGCTCGCCCACAAACTGAGGTTTGTTCATTGCCTTACCTCAAAGAAACTGTTTTTGTTTCCTGCAGTGGATTGAAACTAATTTGGCTGATTTTCCTAGGATGTTACTGCCACCAAGGGTCTCGAGTTCGAAGATTTCTATATTAAGCGTGAGCTAATGATGGGAATCTTCGAAGCTGGTTTTGAGAAGCCCTCCCCCATTCAAGAAGAAACGATACCCGTTGCACTCACAGGCCGAGATATCTTGGCCCGAGCCAAGAACGGTACTGGAAAGACAGCTGCTTTCGTCATTCCCACCCTGGAACGCATCAACCCTAAAAATGCCAAAACTCAAGCTTTGATTCTTGTACCCACCAGAGAATTGGCCCTTCAAACTTCTCAAGTTTGCAAGACACTAGGAAAACACTTGGGTATCAATGTGATGGTTACCACTGGTGGTACCGGACTTATGGATGACATTATTCGTCTTAATGATGCTGTCCATATCCTTGTCGGTACCCCCGGTCGTGTACTGGACTTAGCCAGTAAGGGAGTGGCTGATTTGTCCGAATGTCCCACATTTGTCATGGATGAAGCTGATAAGCTTCTGTCCCCCGAGTTTACTCCTGTGATTGAACAACTCATGTCTTTCCACCCCAAGGACCGCCAGGTTATGCTTTTCAGTGCGACTTTCCCTATGATTGTTAAGAGTTTCAAGGACAAGCACATGCGCAACCCTTACGAGATCAACCTGATGGATGAGCTCACTCTCCGTGGTATCACTCAGTTTTACGCCTTTGTTGAGGAAAAGCAGAAGGTTCACTGTCTCAACACCCTTTTCTCCAAACTTCAGATTAACCAGTCGATTATCTTCTGTAATTCCACAAACCGTGTGGAACTGCTCGCCAAGAAGATCACTGAACTCGGCTACTCTTGCTTCTACTCTCACGCCCGCATGCTCCAGCAACACCGTAACCGAGTGTTCCACGATTTCCGCAACGGCGTGTGCCGCAACCTCGTCTGCTCCGATTTGCTGACTCGCGGTATCGATATTCAAGCCGTCAATGTCGTCATCAACTTCGATTTCCCCAAGAACGCTGAGACCTACCTGCACCGTATCGGTCGTTCCGGCCGTTTCGGTCATTTGGGTCTTGCCATTAACCTGATCAACTGGGAAGACCGCTTCAACCTGTATAAGATTGAGCAAGAGCTGGGCACTGAAATCCAGCCCATCCCCCAGAACATCGACAAGAAGCTTTACGTCTATGATTCTCCTGAGAACATCCCCCGCCCTATCTCCAACCCCGGTCAAGCTCAGCAAGACCGATCGCACCCCAACAACGGCGACCGTCAACCCCGTCGCCAGCCTCATAACGCCAACGGTGCGCAGTACTTCAACAACCGGGGTCGCGGCTCTTATCGTGGCGGTGGACGTGGACAAGGTCCTCGTCGTGGTGGACCTAGTGGCCCGAATGACCCTAACAAGGTCGGCTTTGCACCTGCTCAAATCGCGCCTAAGCCACCTGCACCTATCTCATAGGGTCATCATTTGAGAACTGTCACTATAATCCACTGTTTTCTCTGACCTTGTTCCTCGTTGCATCCCATGCTTGCTTATGCTTCTCTCGACGTGGCTTTCAATCAGAAAGCTTTCCATTTTCATCCTTTTTCCCGATTTCTCACCCAAGGCAGAGTATTATGACTTCGATCATATCTACTCTTGTCACGATGATACGGATACTCGTATGACATGTATCATAATTCCCCTTCTGTGTTTTCACGGTTCTTCTAACTCGATGACAGTGTCATCGTGGTTTTAGAGGCTTATTCTGCAATGGTGCATTTTCCGGTGCCGTACGAGACCTGCGCTTATCTGGTGTGTGCGTGTGCGTGTGCGTGTGTGCTTTTTTTCTTCTTCTTGTTTTCTCCCTCTTCTTCCTTTTTCCTTTTACGCTGCCCAGGTGTACATATGCTCGGTCGCTTGTTCCTATTTATTAAGGATGGCGGAGCCGGCGTTTTACGTTTACGTTGACTTTTGTTAATGTTTGCTTGTGGTTTTCTGGGAGATTTTTTTCTACTTTACTTTTTTTATTTTTCTTCTCTTTTCGGTTGATTTGAGGCGTTTCGTGGAGTCGACGACGATTTATGTTGGCGGCTTTTCGATTGATTTTATCCCAATGGGATTTTTCTTACCTTCAGCGAAGTGAGGTGTTTACCTCGCTTTACAAGAAGTAGGGATTACGATTATGATTCCCTGCTCACCTCACATCCACAACCATCCACACTAGCCACTTCAACTTTCAACCTCTGGGCTATTTCTACATGTCCGCTTTCCCCTTGATGGTCCTATCTTCCAACATCATCTATCGACTCGACCATCGACTATGACCATCGACCACGATTGATTGCCGGGTATCAATGCAAGTAAATTGCTGAACCATGCAAGTGCAATCAATCATCTACATCACATCAAAACAAAACAACAACAACAACCACTCACCCCAAACAAAAAAAAAGAAAAAAAAAAATGGAGGAGCGCTCATACTGGATCTATAGTATTGCGAATTGACAATTCCCTCCAACCTGTCCTCGTAAATATATCTCAATATACCATTGTAGATTGTAAATTGTAAGTTGTTGTTGTAGTTGAAAGTCCGACGTCGGAGTAAACTGCGCAGGGTGGGTCTGCGGCAGACCGGAGTAGATCTACGCCCGAGGTAGAAAGTCACTCACATTCAATCAATTCACTTCACTCCTCTCCCCTCTCTACTCTCCAAAATGGCCACGGCAACAAAGGACCAGAAGGCGAAGGTATTCATCCAATTACACATCATCCTCCCCAATTCAAAGCCAATGCTAATCTTAACAGCCCAGCGCCCTCCGCTCCATCATCGCAGGCTCCTCAGCCGGAGCCGTTGAAATCGGTTAGACCTGTCCTGCTCTGCCCTGCCCGCATTCGCGTTCGCATACAATTGAGATCTCTCTCGCTAATTCACTTCTTTAGCTATCACATATCCCGCTGAATGTACGCTTCCTGCCATACCCATAACCCCGTGTCCACCTTATCCAACCAATCCTTCGTGAAGAGCTCCCAATTGCCGGTACCAATGCTGATACAATGACGCAGTCGCGAAAACCCGCACACAACTAAACCGCCGTCTGGCCGAAGGCCAAAAGTTACCCTGGCCTCCATTCGGTAAACAATGGTATGCGGGATGTACGACTTTGATTATTGGGAATTCGCTTAAGGCTGGAATTCGTATGTGCTGCTCCGCATTCCTCTAGCCAGCTATTTTGGCCGGCTGTCTGTTGCCCAGGTGATTTTTTGGGCTGGGCTATGCTAACCTGATACAATGTGGTTAAGGATTCGTCGCTTTCGATGCTATCAAGGCAACGCTTCAAGATGAGAATGGGAAGATTTCGGGACCTAGGACTGTTGTTGCGGGTTTCGGAGCTGGATTTACGGAGTCGCTTTTGGCTGTTACTCCGTTTGAGAGTATTAAGACTCAACTGTATGTCCTCTCCATGCTATCCTAGCCTTGGCTTGCAATGTATCGCATTGCTTGTTCGCTTTTGTGGACCCAGCTAACGCAATCCAGAATCGACGACCGCAAAGCCGAAAAACCACGCATGCGCGGCTTCTTACACGGAAGCAAGATTATCTTCCAGGAACGAGGAATTCGGGGATTTTTCCAGGGTTTTGTTCCGACTACGGCTAGACAAGCTGCGAATTCGGCGACGAGGTTTACGGCTTATACTACTCTGAAGCAATTTGCTGAGGGGTATGTTGCTCCGGGTGAGAAGTTGGGGACTTTGAGTACTTTTGCTATTGGTGGTATTGCTGGTATTATTACTGTGTATGTATCAGCCTTGAGATGGAAGATTGGAGGACTGGAAGCTAATGAAACACAGCTATATCACCCAACCGTTGGATACGGTTAAGACGAGGTTTGTTATATCAATGCATTGTTTGTGATCTGTGATTGGTACCCTTACTGACTGGCTCTACAGAATGCAATCGCTTGAAGCTAGCAAGAATTACAAGAACAGCTTCGTTTGTGCGGCGAGAATCTTCAAGGATGAAGGTGTCTTTACTTTGTGGTCTGGTGCTGTGCCGCGACTTGCTCGGTTGATTCTCAGTGGAGGAATTGTCTTTACTATGTATGTCTTCCAGGGATTGATATCCCAGAAAAACAGATATTATTCCGTGGATTCGCAATTGCTAACACATTCAGGTACGAAAAATCTATGGAGATGCTGGATCTTATGGATCCTCAGCGAAAATACCTTTAGAGGCAGAGGGAAAGGCGTCACCCTGACTGGGGCAGTCAACTTGATAGAGATAAAATACATGGTATCATTTAGTGTACATAGACTAGTGTCTTTCTTTACTTTACTTCACTTCACTTCCCTTCACTTCTTCTTTTGCTGTTCCTTCTTCAGCTGCTTCTCCTGCTCTTCTTGCTTCGCTAGGTCCTCAGCAACCATAGCTTCAACCTCACGATCCGACATCCAAGTCCTAACACTCTCCATAACAGTCTCAAGTCCATCCCCACCAGCAAGAACATCATCCAAATTATGAAGAGTAATCCCACTCCGATGATCCGTACACCTACTCTGTCCATAATTATATGTCCGAATCTTGTCACCTCTCCCCATCTTCCCAACACCACCCATAGCTCCCCTCCTCAATTGAACCAATTCCTGCTCTCTAGCCTCCTGTCTCGCTTCCGCGATCTTAGCTCTAAGCACCTGCCACGCTTTTCGCCGATTCGCCTGTTGAGATCGCTCATCTTGCATAGAAACAACCGTGTTCGTCGGGAAGTGTGTTAATCGAATTGCAGACTCGGTCTTGTTAACGTGTTGACCACCTGCACCACCAGCTCTCATCTTCTCAACTCGAACCTCGGCAGGGTCGATGTAGTAATCACTAGTCGGATCATCAAAATTCAACGCATTATCAAGACCACTTCCAGACTCGGGGAAACTAGGCAAAACCATCACACTAACCGCGCTAGTATGCGTTCGACCTTTAGTCTCTGTCGCCGGAACCCTTTGAACACGATGAACCCCGGACTCAGTCCGAAGAAGATCATAAGCACCTTCAGCTTCGACTTCAATAACAGCTTCACTGAGTCGATCTTCGGAAGAATCTTCGACATCTTGTTTGAGGAGTGTGGGACGGAGTCCTTTGCGGGTGCAGAGCATTGTGTACATTCGCATCATTTCGTAGGCGAAGAGGCCGGCTTCGTCGCCGCCGGCTCCGGGCCGGATTTCGATTAGACAGGCTAGATCTGCGAAGGGGTGGCGGGGGATTAGGGATTTTTTGAGTCGGTTTGAGAGGGCGGGTAACGAGTCGCGGGTTGAGTCTAGGTCTTCTGTTGCGAGTGTTCGGAGTTCTGTGTCTGTTTCTGGGTCTGAGAGGAGGGATTGTAGTTCTGAAATGGACTGTACAGCATGGCAGGTGGTTAGCTTTGTGGTAGTTGAAGCAGTTGAGGTAGCTGAGACCTACCTCATTTGCATTGTCCCATTCTTTTAGGATAGCTGTTGAAGGGGCCAATTCCCCTGCTCTTTTTGCGATTTTCGCATCGAAGGAGTCTGCTAGTTTGTTGGATAATTTTTCATGTTCTGCGGCGAGTAATCGTGCTCTCGTCAAGAGGACTGGAGATAGACCGGGATCTGTAACAACAGCAGTCAGTAATCAGTAAAGCGGAGTGTGTTGAATTGACTGCATACCGGTGTGTAAAGTGCGTCGCAAAGGAGGCAGGCTAATACCTTGCCTTATGAAGCGACTGCATCGTAGTAACAGCATATTTCATGCTGGGGAGAGTAGAGAGGGGGGATGTGTTGAAGTGAAGAAGTGTTGAAGTTGAGGCTATTCTGAATGTCTTGGCATGTATGTAATTTATGTAAAATACGCGTAAAGGCCACTCTATCCGGCGCATTTACGCCCCAATCACCTTCTTCCTTCTACTTCCCTTCAACTTGACACTTCCTCACTCCTTCTTTCTCTCTCTTCTTTACTCTCCTTCTATGGCGATGTCATTTCTCTCATTCTAATCATACTGCACATCTGCATATCTGCATTCATCCCATCTCTGCATCCCATCGCCACTCTGCATCATCACTGATCCAACATGCGCCTTACAACATTGACAGCCATCCTGGCCTGTCTATCAACAAGCACATCCCTCCAAATTCCCCACGACACACCCCTCGCCGAACTCATATCCTCCGCCAAAGCCCAATTAGCAAAAGGGTCTCCCCGCGACGCCCTCCTCTACTTCGACGCTGCTATCTCCCGCGATCCAACAAACTATATCACCCTCTACCAACGAGGAGCCGCCCACCTCTCAATCGGCAAAAACAACCTCGCCGAAGATGACTTTAACAAAGTCCTCGCCCTAAAGCCTGATTTTGAAGGCGCGCTTTTACAAAGATCGAGACTTAAGGCTAGATCTGCGCATTGGGAAGAGGCACTGCGTGATCTTGAATCCGCGGGTAAGAAGTCCGGAACTGAGTATGCGGAATTACTTGAAGCGCGGGATGCGGCTAGACTCGCTGAGACCGCGGAGAAGAAAGGTGATTGGGAACAATGTGTGACACATGCTGGAACGGCGATATTAAAAGCGAATACGGATTTGAAGTTGAGGCAGACAAGGGCGCATTGTCGATTTGAGAGAGGTGAGATTGAGGAAGGTGTTAGTGATTTGGCGCACGTGTTGCAGATATCGCCTAAACTTGTTGAACCTCATTTGCAAATGTCTTCGATGTTGTTTTATGCGTTGGGAGATCATGATCGGGGATTGGCGCAGATTCGGAAATGTTTGATTACGGATCCGGATTCGGGGCCTTGTAATCGGCTTTATAAGAGGGAGAGGGTTTTGAGTAAGGCTTTGGGGAAGTTGCATTCTGTGCTTGATTCGAGGAAGTTTAGTAATGCTGTGAAGATTATGG
Source organism: Penicillium sumatraense (assembly GCA_020086695.1). NCBI lineage: Eukaryota > Fungi > Ascomycota > Eurotiomycetes > Eurotiales > Aspergillaceae > Penicillium > Penicillium sumatraense. The sequence goes on along the minus strand of JAGIKU010001434.1, from coordinate 108,841 downwards.
TTGGGGATGGAGAGGATACTGGGTTGATTGAGGATGTGAAGGGTGATGTGAAAGAGGCGAGAGAGGCTGGTCATATTCATCCAGCTGCGTCGAATAATCTTTATGTTTTCTTGATTGAGAAGACTTGTGAAGCATATAGAGAGGTGAGTCTGGCCCAACTATGCTCTGTTCTGTTCTGCTGCTCAATGCTAACGTGTTACAGATGCGCATGGTCAAGAAGGCAGCACCATATTGTACTGAGTCCCTTCAACTGGTCCCATTCTCTCTTCACGGTCTGCTATACAAGGCCCAGATCCAACAAGACAACGACGAATTCGAGGAAGCTGTCCGCACTCTCAACACAGCAAAGGAGCACCACCCCCACGTCCAAGAAATCCACGGCCTTCTTCAAAAAGCACAAGCTCTACTCAAACGATCAAAGCAAAAGGACTACTACAAGGTCCTCGGAATCAGCCGTGACGCAGACGAACGAACTCTCAAACGAGCCTATCGCCAATTAATCAAGCAACATCATCCCGACAAGGCTCATGCACAGGGTACATCTAAAGAAGAAGCTGAGAAGAAAATGGCTGCTATTAATGAGGCTTATGAAGTTCTTTCTGATCCGGAACTTAAGTCTCGTTACGATAACGGTGATGATCCTAATGATCCCGAGTCTCAGCAACAACGAGGTCATCCTTTCCAGGGTGGTTCTCCTTTCGGTCATGGCGGTGGTCAACAATTCTTTTTCCAGCAAGGTGGTGGAGGTCCTCAGTTCAAGTTCTCTGGTGGATTTCCATTCCGTTAGGATCGGCCTACTAGCACGAGATAGTTTTGTCATAATACAGGTTAGGTTGGGAGTACAATATTACAGATATCAATTGAATTTCGGTCAATCAACATTCGTAGCATTTCATCTAGTATACTTTTATATTTTTCCTTTGCTTTGCTTCTCTGCTTCTCTGCTTCATTCAGGAGCATCCGTCAAAGGCACATAACTAACCTGAAAAACCTTCTTCTTAACAACCGATCCATCTTCCTTTTTATCAACAACCCAAATAAACTGACCCCCCATCCTTCCCTCCGAATCCTCAACAGGAATAAATAATCTCCCCGGAGCCTTCAACTGTTCAATCAAAACAGGATGTAAATCCTCCGCAGCAGCACCAACATGTATAGCATCATACGGAGCATTTTCAACCCAACCAAGTCTTCCATCCCCTTTAATGAATTTTACTTTTCCGCTTGATTGTAAGTACTCGCCTTGGGTTGATTTGTTCATGTTGGTTTTGGAGAGTGTTATTAGTTCGGGGATGTGGTCTATTCCGATCACTTGGCCTGCTGCGCTGGCAGCTGGGTCTGGGTCTGGACCTGTTGCTGGATTCGTTCCTGGTGCAACGAGATTCGCAAGAACGTGCGTTAAATATCCAGATCCAGATCCGATGTCAAGGACTCTTGCACCGGGTTTCAAGTACTCGATTAGATATTCGCAGGCATGAACGTGCATGTGTGGAGCGGATATTGTTGCACCGTAACCTATTGATTGGGGGGAATCTGAGTATGGTCTACTTGGTGCGTAGTGAGCTCTGTCGACCTAAGCACTCGTATCAGCATTGATTAGCCTCTCAAGCTATCCCAAGCTAAGTATGAGTGGGGTGGTGGGGCAGTGAGTGGATTGGACTGGACTGATTGGAGATGCTGGGGAAGTGATGGGGAGTGGTGAGGGGAAGTGCTGTGCTGTGCTGGCTTACACCGAGCATTGCCTCTTTTACACGGGCATCTTTGATTAATCCTCCCTTGAAGAGATTCTCGACTAATTCGGTGTTTGTTGAGCCGGAGCAGTACCACGCCATTGAGTGGGTGTTATTCAGTGAGGTTGATATTGAGAATTGGCGGAGGTGGAGATGGGATTGGGGGATTCTTTGGAGATATCGGATTGATCTTCCGATCATTCAGTGGATCAGTATATGAGGGGTGGGGTGTAGTTGTAGAGGGTGTTGTATTGTATAGCTGAGCTGAGCTGAGTGAGTAAGTGGCTATCGTGACGCCATCCTCTTCTCATACTCACGTGACTTGTACATGTGATGATGGAAATGGTTTTGATGTAAGATCCTGATTGATCTCGGTCTTATTTTTGGATTTTGAGTGGATAGAATGATCAGGATAGTGTATTGGAGTTGAATACTGCTGGATTTGGGGCGATTGAATGTTTGGGGATCAAAAGATCAGAGAAAGACTGTGCTGCTGTTGAGAGTGTTGACAGTGGGTCATTCTGACGGGCGAAGGAAGGGTACATTGTATCCTATACTTAGTACCATACAGATTAATGTACCTTTCCTGCTACCAAACCCTCTACTATTCTTTATTGTTGTATCATTCTTTTTATTTAATGAACATTGCACATGTAGTAGTTATAGTCCCTCTGTCCTATACTAACAATAATTAATTTGGAAAAAAAAAATCGGTGAATACAAAATTCGAACCTGCGATCTCCTGACCCAAAAAATTAACCACTAGGCTAAGCAGCCAATCGGTCACTATGATTTGGTCTGTTTAGATACTCATTCTAATTCATGACAACGTCTGCTACCAAACTTCCATCATCACTCACACTCTACATACTCCTTAGATCTTTAGTAATTTATTGATATTCTATTCTCAGTGATGCTAAATTATTTTTAATAATTTTTATTGTTTTATTGAGTAAGCGTAGCACACAAAATCGCCATATTAGATAGTAGATGTTTCTACGTAGATATGTCCTATGGGTTTGCATGGTGTAGCACCACCATCCTCTGATATATATCACTGCAGTGTGGTACACAGAACCTTCTATGCCTAGTAGAAAAAGATGCTGTCTTCCTCAGAATAAAAGAGATATTTTTTATTATTAAATATCATCAGTTCGTCTAGAATATTATTGAACAATTACATATATACCCAGCCATTCCTATTCAATTCGTAGTTTGTCCTCCAGTTTGGATGTGCATCCAACGCGTCCCACGCGTCCCCATCACCAAAAACCTCTCACCTCACTCCCACACTAACACTGATCCCCCCTCCCCAACCCCCCTCGCCATCTCAAAAAGTGCTGCAAAATGTCCAGACAAAATCCGCCAACCTCATCAAAATCAAAAAAATACCGTCCAACACCCGCAAAAGCAAATCCCGCACTCGAAAAAGATGTTAACGCTTTAATATTGGATTACCTAATCGTTTTCGCGATCGATGCGGCGTTGACTGCGGAGGAGGAGGAGGGGCAGGGTGATGCGGGTGAGGGTGAAGCTGATCTTGATCCTGATGGGGGGAAGGGGGAAATGGCGGATTGGTTTGGGAGGGTTTTAGATGGTGAGTACCTACTGCAATATACTGCAATATAGATGGGTATACTGCGCTGTGGTATATTGTACTGTACTGTGGTTTTGTGTCTATCCTGAATGCCGGTGAAGTTATACTAACGGGTACGGTATAGCATTCGGACATCTGCCCCTCCCGGACTATACACACAATGCAGTCCAAGGTCAAGCGCAGACACAAGCGCAAACAGAAATGGATGTGGATATGGATATGGATATGGGAGCAGAAATGGCCCCAGACCTCCCTATCAAAATCCAAATCCTAAACATACTCACTTCACTCCGACATACCATCCAAACCCAGACTCAGATCCAAAGCCAGACCAACCAACCCCGGATCCCAGGGCAAGAAAGAGGGTCAGAGAACTTCGCGCAAATAGGCCTCTCATTCATGAATCTCTGTTTATCAGCATTGTCCAAAACATATCCCGCTGAATCAAGGTGGATGGGTATAAGTGCTGAATTTCTGGGCCTAGCTATCCGAGAGCACGAACACGAGCACGCCCGGACTAATCCCACTGATCCTGATGACACCGCTGATCCTGATGATATCTCAAGACTAAAGAATTGGTCTTCATCAAATCAAGATATGGATGAGAGGTGGAATTTAACATGGAGGGGTTATATCGCTCGCAGTAGCAGTAGTACTGCTGGCGGTCGCGGTGCTGATGCTGGCGATGTCAAGAAGATTGCTGCTTCATTCATCCAAGATCTCATGACAACGCTTGATCCGCCGATTCTTTTACAGATTGAAGGTGGGAAACTGGGGGATTTGAGTTTTGAGGAGACGAGTGATTTACTGAGGAGGGTTGGGCTGCCAGGTGGGAATGGAGGTGGAGGTGGTGGAGATGAAGATGAAGATGAAGATGGGGGTGGAGGTGGTGGGTGAGATTGAATCAACGTGATTATGGTTATTCATATATTGCATTTGATATGAAGTATATTCATTCATACTTATACTCATACTTATAGTTATGGCTGCAACTGGGGTTATTACGGGTATTTTTATCGGTGGGATCACAGCTGGAAGCTGGAGTCTGGAAGCGGGAGCTGCTACGGCAGAACAGAACGAACGAGAACTCAACAGTTTATCTTAACTGGATAATCTACAATCGTGGCAAATCTAGACACGATAAAACACAGATCACATCACATCACATCGACCAACATCCCAGGGAAAATATTTTCACATTTACCCGAGGAGCATGCGACGGGGGTCCTCGATATACTCCTTGACCTGTGGAGTGCATTAGCATGAGTCTTGAAGCGGATTCTGGGTTGATCCTGGAGGATCGGGGACAGCTGCTTACCTTGACAAGGAAAGTGACGGCCTCGCGACCGTCAAGGAGACGGTGGTCGTATGTGAGAGCGAGGTACATCATCTGTATGGGTTAGTATCTGGGTTGATTGAAGAGTGGAGGTGGAGATGGGATGGGGTAGGGGTGGCTTACAGGGCGGATCTCGACCTTGCCGTTGATGGCGACGGGCTTATCCTTGATGGCGTGGAGACCCAGGACAGCTATTTATTTTATTAGTTATCTCATATAATTCATATTTATACATTTTGCATTTGCGGACTTACCAGTCTGGGGAAGGTTGATGATGGGAGTACCCATAAGAGAACCGAAGACACCACCCTATTATTATTAGATTAGCGGGGCTGGGAGATGGGCTTCAAGCTGTTATAAGAACTCACGTTGCTGATGGTGAAAGTACCACCGGCCATATCCTCAATGGTAAGCTTGTTGTCACGGGCCTAGAGATTATTATTAGCACTCTGCTTGCTGCCATGCCTGCTGAGATTCTCTGCCCACCTTCTTGCCGAGATCAGCAATAGACTGCTCAATTCCAACCAGATCCATAGTCTCAGTGTTGCGAACAACGGGGGTAACGAGACCCTTCTCAGTGGCAACAGCGACACTGATGTCAACGTAGTCGCGGTAAACAATGGTGTCACCACCGTTAGGACCCTCAATGGAAGCGTTAACAGCGGGGACGTCCTTCATGGCCAGAACGCAGGCGCGGGAGAAGGCGCTCATGAAGCCCAGCTTCACACCGGTCTTCTTAAGGATATCATCCTTGTAGAGCTTGCGGAACTCCATCAGAGAGGACATGTCGACCTCGTTGAAGGTGGTGAGGGAAGCAGCGGTGTTTTGGGACTGCTTGAGGCGCTCGGCGATACGGAGACGCATGCGGTTCATCTTGACCTGTAAAATTGTTAGCATGCTGCATAGAACTAGGCCAGCTCGGCTGATTCTGTACGTACGCGACGCTCCTCGCGACCACCGGTAGCGGGCTTAGACTCGGTCTTGGGGGCCTCCTTGGGAGCCTCCTTCTTCTCGGGAGCGGGGGCAGGCTTGGAAGGCTGAGCGGGCTCCTTAGGCTTCTCGGCCTGAGCAGGAGTGGACTCCTCCTTGGGCTTCTCGGCCTCCTTGGGCTGCTCGGGAGCAGACTCCTGCTTGCCACCCTCGGGAGCCTCACCGGGCTCCAGCTTGATAAGATCTTGACCAACGGTGACGGTGTCTTCCTCGCTGACAAGGAGCTCCTTGATGGTACCGGACTCGGGGGCGTTCACAGAGACGTCAATCTGGAGGTGTCAGTGTTAGACGATTGCAAGTTGCAAAGTGCAAGTAAATGAGTATGCGCATACCTTGTCGGTCTCAATGGTGGCAATCTCCTCGTCGCGCTCAACATAGTCGCCGACCTCTGTATAATTGAATTTCAGTATTTATCGTGACGCGACGGGTCGATTGGCATACGTTTGGAAAACTGCTTGAGGGTACCCTCTGTGATCGACTCGGCCATCTGGGGGACCTTGACGATGGAGTCGGCTGGGGTCGGGTCAGCGTAGTTCATGAAAAGAATACATTGTATTGTATATTAAGCCGTAAGGATCCAGGAGGGTATACCGTAGGTTCGAATTTGAGAGCCAACGAAGGGAGCGAGGTTACGCGATACATTGATCCTGATCCGTTAGTCCGTGTCGAAGTATAAGTGTGGTATAGTATATTAAAGTTGAAGGCATCTGCATACCCTGAAGAAGCCTGGAGAAGGCCAGCGGCTCTGGAAGCATTTGATCGGGTGGAAGTCGAAAGGCTCTGGACACCGCGGAACCGGTTGGTAGCCCGAGTGGCCCGGGACAAAGTCGTCAAGCGCTGAGCCGAAAGGCGCGCAAGAGGAAGGCGAGCGACCATTGTGAATCAGAGGGGGAGGAAGAACCGAGGGAATAAAATAAAAAAAGAATAAATAAACAGCGCAATTAAATCCCTGAAATGGGAGGGAGAGAGATGGAGATGGAAAGGAGAAAAAAGCCTCACTCTTTTCTTTCCTGTTGCTGTTACGTAGCCGAAGCCAAAAGCTCCCGAAGCCGAGATGCGGAAGTGCGGAGTAATGTTTTTGCGGTTGCCCCTTAGAATTAAGGCAGAACTACAGGTAACTGAATGAACCACCCCCGCAGTTCAAACGAATGAGGAAGCTGAGAATAGTCAACCTCATCCATCCGGTCGACGCGCATTATCAGAGTTGCGCCCACCTCCGTCTTCCCCCGGCTCACCCACATTCAATTGACCAGCAGTTGAATACACCTTTTCACAATGTCCGCCTCAGCCGCTCTGTGAGTCCTGCCCGCCGCGCTGCACCGCATCCACCATCACCACCACGACTTCCGCTAACCATCCCAGTTCGCTTTATCGGCGATCACTCAAGCTGTCCCTTGACTGGGCTGTCCACCGATCAGTCTGGAGGGGTCAAGCTGTTTATATTCGATCTTTGTTCGAGGCGAACAAGGATGTTCGCGATCCCCGTCAGCAAAAGGTATGCTATACCACAATACCACCCTTGCGATGCCCGCCTGCCGCACCCGAACCTTTCCCGATACTTTTGCCCGCTCCCGACAAATCAATTTATTCAATGGGATGGAATTATGCGAATCAATGCTGCGAACTCGAGCTCGGATTCGACCTTGAACTCGGCTGATCGTGATCATTATAGGTCCTCTTCCGCGAAACAGAGAAACTCCTCGAAACCTGGAAACACCCCGATCCTTACCGTCATCCTACTGCCCCCGGCGGTACGTTCACCCTTCTACTTATCCCATGAGCATGGGATGCTTATACACGATTGCGATCACGAACATTTACTTACATTTATCTTTCTATAGGAAACAAATGGGAGAGAAACTTGCCCGCTCGCATTCTACCATGTACGTTTTCACCCCAACTATACGATTTATTTTATTATTGGTTGATTTGTTGTACTAACGCTAATTTCCGCAGACGCTGCTCCTCCGGGCGCTCACTAAATTTAGTGGGTTTTTGGTTGGTAATTGAGAATATTTGTACGGGTGGAAATGCAGATGCATTTTATCGTTTTGTAGATATAAGAATTGAATTGATGCGATTACAATAATTGAATGCAAGTAACAAATGAATAGAATAACAAGTAGAAAAGAAATAATAGAATTGAAAGTAATTTAGTGAATATTACCAAGTGGAACAATAATATATGGAATATGGCATAGAAAATGAAGTACATTTACAAATGTAAATAAGTTACTAATTACTGAACCTTGAATGCTGAACCAGATTTTGATTGATTCACTAGTCAAAGCAAAGCTAAGTTGAAACTGAAACTGAAGTTGGTGTGAAATCCCACTCGAACAGGCTGTGGGTTCGTCGGTATCATTCCATGTCCGCAGACATAATGTACAACCTGGAAGCTGAATAAAAAAGAAAACGCAGAGCCATAACGTGCCCGTCCCATAACCCCATTATCGTGTCAATGAAAACCAACCCACGCCGGAAATAAAACAAATCAAACCCGCGAAAGAAATAAAACCCTTTACAGCTCCTGGCTGCCCTTGCCGGCCTTGGGGGTCTTCTTGGGGAGGAGGTCTGGAGAACACAATTAGTATTTGGAGTTGTAGTGAAAAGCGGGGTTGAGTGTGCTTACTCTGGTGGATGTTGGGGAGAACACCACCCTGGGCAATGGTGACGTGACCCAGGAGCTTGTTCAACTCCTCATCGTTACGGATGGCGAGCTGAAGGTGACGGGGAATGATACGGGTCTTCTTGTTGTCACGGGCAGCGTTACCGGCCAACTCGAGAATTTCGGCAGCGAGGTACTCGAGAACAGCGGCGAGGTAAACGGGAGCACCAGCACCAACACGCTGGGCGTAGTTACCCTTGCGGAGGAGACGGTGGACACGACCAACGGGGAAGGCCAGACCGGCCTTGGAGGAACGGCTAAAATGGAGTCAGAATAATTCTTTGAAAAAGAACAAGTTGGATCAATTGATCAAGTTGGTTTGAAAACCAAAAATGATCAAGTCAATCCCAAACAGCTGAAGAGAGACTTACGACTGAGCGTTCTTGCTTCCGCTCGCCTTGCCGCCAGACTTTCCGCCAGTCATTTTGATGGATGGGTGAGATGGGTTGAAAGGGGTTTGAAAAGGGTGAAAGGTTTGTTGAGTGAAGATTGATGGACGAGAGATGTAAAAGAGCAGGTGAAAGGGCGACGACGAGGCAGTCCTGGGGGTTTATAAGAACGCGGTGAGGGTGACGTTCCTCTCGCATCAAAGCAAACCCGCCAGATCACGCCCTCGCTTAACCCCAATCGACCAATCAGAGTGGAGATCACAGGAAGCCAGGCATACCAGATCAGGTAAGGTGTGTGTAAGTTACAGCAATACCGAGGATTACCAAAGATCCTCGTGATCTAACCCCGCTCCCCACACCTTAAAACGCGTCAGATCAGACTTATCCATACAGATCATACCATGCCATTACCGTATTGAAATTCCGCCTCCTTAAGTTCCCCCGGGATCAACTGCCACTTGGCGGTCGAGTATAAAGACCGCGTTCCCCTCGTCACCGCGATTTTCTACTTCTTTCCCTTCATCCTCTCGTCCTTCACACTCTCACATCCCATCTTCTTTACTTTCACCTTTTTTCAACCCTTTCACTCAAATCTTTCAAAATGCCCCCTAAGGCTGCTACCAAGACTCCCTCTACCGGCGGCAAGGCCCCGGTTGCTGGCAAGGCCCCCGCTGAGAAGAAGGAGGCTGGCAAGAAGACTTCTGCCGCCACTGGTGAGAAGAAGAAGCGCGGAAAGACCCGCAAGGAGACCTACTCTTCCTACATCTACAAGGGTGAGTTCAGCATTCAGCTTCCTTCAGCATTTTTTTTTTTGCTGTTTTCTGTTTTGATTTCACTTGACGCGTACTAACTGCTTCTCCAGTCCTCAAGCAGGTCCACCCCGACACTGGTATCTCCACTCGTGCCATGTCCATCCTGAACTCCTTCGTCAACGGTATGTCAACCAAAACACGCGTTTTATTTCGCGTTTTCCCTTTTGCATCTTTTGAACTCAGCTGATTCCTTTCTCAGACATCTTCGAGCGCGTCGCCACCGAGGCCTCCAAGCTGGCTGCTTACAACAAGAAGTCCACCATCTCTTCCCGGGAGATCCAGACCTCAGTGCGTCTGATCCTCCCCGGTGAACTCGCCAAGCACGCCGTCTCTGAGGGTACCAAGGCTGTCACCAAGTACTCTTCCTCCGCCAAATAGGTGGTTGATGGTTGATACCTCTTGATTTGATTTGGTTTTTTGTTTTTTTTTCTTTGCGCTTTGAAACCTTTCGAGGTGGGTTATGGGTGTTATGCGGGTTTTCTAATGTGTCATGGGATGGTCTCAATTTCTTTTTTCCCGATGGGCGACTTTTTGCTATCTGAATGGTTACTGCTCGATGCAAGGTGTAACATAACTCGGGGTCTTTGGGGTTTGGTTGCACGGTTGAACCTCCCCTACTAGAACACGAAATTTAAATGCAATCAAGCATTCACCAATATTCTTTCTCTCTCTGCAGTTTGCTTTCTTTGATTCAATTCTCTAGATTTGTACACACTATGGTATTGAAGCTACTTCGCGATGCTGGTTCCATCCACTCCGCGAATCATCACAACTCACCCTCCGAATCCAAAACTTCAACCTCATCCAGCGCGCCCATCCGACCACCTTCAGCGACCGGCTCTTCCGAAAGAATATTGATGATGGGTTTCCCACTCGTCGCCTGAACGCGCTCCTTCCAATCTTTGAAATCCGCCTCGTCCCGAATCAAAAATCCAATCAACATACTCGGATCCATATCTTTGATGTGTATACGTCGCAATCGGCGCGTGTGGCAGGTATCCAGTTCTTCTGCCGAGTATGGATGTCCTACTTTTGATTTGGGAAGCGCGGGTCGCGTTGAGTGTGGGTCTAGGAAGAAGAGGTGGGAATCTTGGACGCCGATGAAATAGTGTGATGCGGATGGACGACCACTGAGCATACCATGTTAGTGGATGGAATGGAATGGATAGTCAGGGGGGGGGGGCACTCACCCTGCTATGCCGACGGACTGGGGATATTGCAATGCGGCTTTAAGTCCATCCCAATAAACTGATGTGACTGATTCGATACCCAGGCGCAGACCGAGGAGTATGAGGACGGGAATTGTGGTTCCATCTGGGGAACGGCTTAGTCGGGATACTTGATCTTCGTAGACGTCTGATGTGTTATTCGTAATGTAGACTCTGAGCTTGGGTGATTCGCATTCATCGGATAGGAGTCTGGTTAACAGATATTAGCATTCACTCACTGGCTGTACTAGGTAGACCCACTGAATACAACGAGCTGTCGCTGAAGGACCAAACCACTCGCCCGGATATTTCCCGCAAGACTCAGCACCGCGTTGAACGAATCGATGTATGGAGAATGGACTATCGGGATCATCTGCCAACATGGATAATAATTCAGATTCATCGACTTGACCTCTTCTCCAGTCTGTCCAGCAGTTAGCATATTGATATGTCGGTGGAGGGCCTGCTGTGCTGCTTACCCCGTCCTAACTTAATAATAGACAATGTATTTGCCAATAAACTCTGTCCCGATCTAATCATGCATCCCCAACCTGTATCCGAAGTGAACCCCTGGGGATCCATCAGTTGACTACGTAGCCGAACGCCTAGTGTCATGGAGGATGTTGCTTCGGGGGTATTGGTTCGTGGGATGGGAGTGAAGTTCGATCGGTATGTCATCCGTATTCTTGATTCGAAGTCATCAAGGAAGGATTCTGGCCATTCAGCTGGGGCTGCGAGTAGCAGTTAGCATATGGCATACAACACATTTGCTGGGCTGGAGTTCACCTGTGTCTCCGTCTCCGTCTTTGTCCCCGGTTTTGTCTGAAGGTGAAGGTGAGGGGTATTCTCGGCCAAGGCACCAGATCGAGGCTTTAGGTACAGTGTCATTCTTAGGTTCGGGATCCCAGAAATATTGTACGATACGTTTGCACTTCTCTTCTACTCCCGCCATGATTGACAGAAGGTCTGGTGGGGGTGGAACTTCGTTGGACAAAGATCCAACTTGGTTGTTGTAGGTTGGAGTGGGGAGGTGTTGACGTGAGGGGAGGTGGTGCATATATATATATCAGTATCAGTGAACAGTGAGCAGTACTCATAGTAGATGGTAGTACATACCACTTGATGAGGGAGTGTTCGAGTATTTGAATCAATATCGAGTAGATATAATTAAATCGTCGAGACAGTTGTCAAACCAAGTAGGGTAGTTGTTCAAACAAGCTGTTCTTGATGTTTGTTGCTGATGCTGTTGCTGATCACGGGGCCGACGTCACTGGATCTCCATACTCACATACTTTACTGACTGTTGTATTTCTGATCTTTCTTCTCCTCCACCTCTGCTTGATTCAAAAAAAGAAGGGATTTCTTAAATAGACTACTTGCTATAAATAGACACCCAAAAAGATACAACTTTATTTTTTTACTCAAAATCGAACATTTCCAAGTGAATTGTACTTTGTTCTCTTCTTCCTCAAAGAATCTCCACCTTCAACCCTCCACCGCCTGACTGACCCACTCGACACTCTCAGCCTCTCTGACTGACTGACTTACTCACTGACGACTCCTCCACATCTCTGTGAATTTCACTTCACCACCACTTCACCCATGGCCCGCCATGGGAAATTCAAGGGTCGCCCTAAGAGGCCGCCAATGACTACACCAAGTATTTCCTCCCCCTCCCTGCCCTACCTGAGGCTTTGCTCTGCTCCGCTCAGCCTGCTGATCACACCGGCAGAAATGGCATCGCCACATCCACAGCGATTTACCATGCAACAAGAGGCTCTGAACACAGAGGGTCACCATCGATTATGGTCTAATAGTAACCTGAGGAATAAAGCGGTTACTTTTGTGAAAGCGGGGGAATTGCAGAGGAGTGAATTTGAAAATCTTGAAGAGGGGGAGGTAGAGGAGAAGGTGGAAGTGGAAGTGGAGGTGGAGCAGCAGCAGGATGCCCACGTTGAAGTTGAAGCCGAAGTCGAAGTCGCAGCAACGGAACCAGAGCCACAGCTAGTGATCCAGACACCGCTGACCGAAACCACGGAGGTACAAAAGGAGACAGAAGTCGAAATGGAAGTTCAAGACGAAGGCGAAGTCCAAGGCGAAGAAGCCCCAGAAGAACTTTTCTTCTTCGACTCCGTCGGCCAAGCTGTCCCCGATACAGGTCTCCCAAATCCAACAATCGCCGACCCAGACCAATCTGACGAAACAAGCGAAGACGAAGTCGTTTTCACAGGCCGAAACTCCAAGCCCATAATCATTGAATCGGATATTCAAGAACTCAGATCGATACATGGACTTCAAGAACCGGAAATCAAGACAACGGCGAAAACAGAGGAACTTACGCTGCGGAACAAAGATTCGCGATCTCAGCGGAAACAACCAAAACAGCCTAGACAAAGGCATCAGTGGTCGCCGGAAAATGATGATATTCTTGCGGATTACATTGCGAATATGGATCAGGATGATGATAGTGAGGAAGAGGAGGAAGAGGAAGATAAGACTGTTGTACGACGTGGTGGTCTTGATGTTAGCCATGCTGGCACCGAGGGAGATGAGGTTGAAGTTGAAAGTTCAATCGATGGTAAGTACCAAGTTACCTCTCCAAGCGACCGAGATCTATCTAACGAAACAGTATTATCAAAAATGCACATAGACAGCAAACCCGACGCAAATACACCCGAAAAGGAAGACTCCGATCTCCAGATCAACCTCGATCTAGACGAAGACCTCAACCTGGATACCCCTCACACAACAGACTTTGATACCGACGAAGACGAAGATGATGACGACGACCTAGACGCAGATATCCTAGAACAACTAGCCCTCGAATATTCCCGAACCCACAAAAAGAAAGGAGGCCGTGGAAACAAAAATGTATCATTCCCATCAGCGTCAGCCTTCGCAGATGCCATCGACGCAGATCCATACTACGGCTTCGACATTATGGATTTCGATAGACCGAGTCTTACAAAACCAAGCAAGGGGAAGAGACAACCTGCTCTTGAATTAATGTTATCGGATAGTGATCTGGAAATGCATTTACAAGATGTTTGGCAAACGGATCGGAAGAAGAAGGCCACTAAGAAGAAGGAACGTGAAGAACTTCGTTCGCAGGGTGTTTTGGGGAGAGGTGGACATCCGGATGATGTTGATCTTAAGGTTAAGTATGCTAAGGGGATGAATATGGAGGAATTGATGACTGAGTTGAGGGCTTTCCTCATGTCTTCTAAACAAAGGTGTGTTCAGCTGCTACCCGCTACTCTGATGGTTTCTGGCCAATGCTAATCTTTTTCTGTGTACAGTCTCTCTTTACCCCCCATGACAAAAAACCGCCGCAAAACAATCCACGAACTAGCAAACATCGTCTCTCTAAAATCCCAATCCAAAGGAAACGGCCTAACCCGCTTCCCCATCCTAATAAAAACCTCCCGCACACCCGGCTACACACGGAAAACCATCTCGAAGGTCGACTCACTCCTCTCCGGTCGAAAACTCAATCGTCGATTATTTGCGTCTTGGGGACCGGACTCGTCGAGAGGTGGCGGCGGTGGAAGTGCAAAGCCCAGGGCCAGAGGTGCAGGTGGTGTTACTTCGGGTGTTACTTATATGGATGGAGATGTTGTTGGAGGATCGGCACCGGAGATTGGAGCTGGGAATAGGGGACGTGCTATGCTTGAGAAAATGGGGTGGAGTAGTGGGACGGCGCTTGGTGCGCAGAATAATAAGGGTATTCTTCAACCTGTTACGCATGTTGTTAAGAATTCTAGGGCTGGATTGGGATAATCCAACGGGAAGAGAAGAATGTTCTTCTTTTTTCTCTTGGTCATGTTATTATACCCTTCCTTTCTCTTCTTTTCCCTTCAATGTGAAAATACAGAAAGCGATAGATGTGATAGAATTAATTCACTTTGTGGATATCGATATGAATTTCCTCGTTCTATGTCTATAGTTGTAGGTATAGGTATAGTGTATGTATTCGTCTTTCGCATAAATCATCCTCATGTATAATCTGTATAATCCAGATCAATCACCTCTTACTCTTACCCTTACTCTTCCCATTGGTCGTAGTGACACTCTTCAACTTAGCATGCCTCGGAAACTTCTGCAAATGCGAAAACAATTTCGTCTTTGATGGGAAATCGGCATTACAACCTGAACAAATAAAATCACCATTGCCAGCGGATTGGGACTGGGATTGGGATTGTTCTTTGGCTGCGGCTCTTTTGGCGCGTTTTTGTTTGGCTTTGCCGATGGATGCTTGTTGTGGTGAGGGTTGAGATTGGGATTGAGATTCAGGTTCAGGATGAGGTTGGTCTGGGTTTATTTCCATTGATGAGAGAGGTTCGGTTAGGGTGTCTGGATCACTTGGGTGGAGTCTTGTTTCTATTGTTTCTCTTGGGGCGTAATCTTCGTCGATGGAGTCGGAATCAGAGTCGGATGGGGTTGGGGTGGGTTCTTGGAGTTTGGTTGAGGTTGATGATGATCGGGAGAGTGAGGGCGATGGGTTGTTCGTTTCTTCAGGTGATGGTGATGATGTTCGTGAATTTTCAACATCTGCGGAGACGTCGACTTCGGGTAGTTCGTGGTCGTCATGGTTCTCATGATCCTCTTCATACTCAGGCTCAAGCTCAGGTTCAGGCTGATGGCCTAAATCAAGTTCAAGTTCTGTGTCCTGCATTCGCATCTCCCGAGTAAGCTGCTTAACAGCCTTGATATGCTTCTTACTCTTCTCATGAGCATCATATTGATTTTGACTCTTGAAGCTCTTATTGCAAGCCACACACTCGAAGCTTTCAATTTCGGACTCTTCACTTTCCTCATCACTCTGAATTTGTTCCTCAGATCTAGCCCATTCAGGCAAAACATGGTCTTTCATTTTCGCATTGTTTATGGCTCGTGATCTGGCAGCCTGCGCAGCAACCGATTGACGCAAAGCTTCTTGACGCTGAGCCTCATTCTGAGCATTCAATTTCCATCTCGGATCTCTCTTTTTGATAAATGCAACAAGAGACCGAACTGCATCGTTAAATGTTCGAATTCCTTCTTCGCGAAGTCGTCGATTTTCCTTCTCCATTAATCGTCGAACGCGTCGATCTGGCGCTTCAGATAATCGATAAGCATCTTTCCAAGCGAATGATTTCCGCGTAGAAAATCCACTCCAGACAGCGTAAAATGGTCGAACTGTGGATTCAAAATCACTATTTTGATATCCGAATCCTGGATAATCGACCGGTTCTTCATTTTCGTACTGACAAGCGGCTCGTTCTTCGAGGGCAAGTTGGACAAACTGATCGCGTAGACCACCGAAGAATCCAGATGGTGAATCGGAAAACTCCATCCGTGGACTGAATTTCGAAAACACTTTGAGGACTTCCTCCGCAGTTGTTATTCGGATATTATAGACATTTGATCCTCCCTCAGAACCATCGGAGGTTGCGCCTCCGAGGAACGCATCGCTGTGCGAGTCATACCATGCTCGTTCTTGAGGATCAGAGAGGACTTCATAGGCAGATTGTACTTCGGCGAAAAGTCGGGTTGCTTCGTCGACATTGCCGTAGTTTCGGTCTGGGTGGAGTTCGAGAGCTTTTTTGCGATATGCTTTTTTTATTCTATCAGATGGGTTAGTTCAGCATGGAATAATGAATAGCCTGTGAAAATATGGATTGTCCTACTCACTCGTCGTCAGTTGCTGAGCGCGTAAGACCAAGCAGTTCATAATAGTCAGTTTTGCGCTCAGGTTGAGGTTCTTGGGTTGAACCCGCGGTGGACTGAGATTGGCCCATTTTGGTCAGCCTTGACTAAGTGAGCCTTGGAATATTCCACCCAAATCAGCGCTCAGCAGAAGGCTGGCAGAAGGCTGAAAGGTGAAGTTGCGAAGTTGCGAAGTTGTGAAGAAGGGAAGTTTTGCGGGTTGCGGGCTTGGCGCGGTTCCCCGCCTTCTCAGCTTGACCAACTTCCAACTTCTCCAACTTCTTCTATCAACTTCATCTTCCACCAGTTTATTGAAGAGCAACGCGGGCGTTGACTTAATTTGACAAAGTGCCCCGTGACTGCTGCTAAAGGACCATTGAATTATCAGCCGAAGAGCTCGCCTATTGCATCAGCGGGGTCCTGCTGCGCTGAACCCGCGAACTCGCGAACCCGCTGCACTGTTTGCCACAGGGATGCTTTCTTCTTTAAGTCAGCTACCGGAAGAAATCCTTCATTCAATTCTATGCTATTCACATCCTCGATCTGCTGTAGCTCTACAGCAGACTAGTCGACGCTTCAAAGATGTGACAATACAGCCCTTGCTATGGCGTCATTACTGCAAAACGTATTACAGGTTCTGGGATCGCAAACATGAAATTAAGAAGAAATTCGCTCTCCCGGCCTCGGAGGTTGATTGGAAAGCTCTTTTCGCATTGAGATATAAGATCGATACATCGGTTGCTCAACTTCTTGATAGCATTCTTGCTAGTCAATCCGGTCGAATTGAGAAATTTAGATCGGTTATGGAATTTGGGTATAATGCGAAGGATACTTTATTACGAAACAGTCAGGTGCAGGATGGTGAGGATCATCTTGCAAGGAGGTGAGTTGAGAATGCTTTACACCTTTTTATACCTCTGGACTGTCCAAGCTGATTCGAGTAGGTACTACGGCCGTGCCCTTTTGACTTGTCTTCATCGAAGTATCGCTGTTCCAGAATGGGATAAATTGCGACGTGGCGAGCCAGTCACACTTGGCCGTGCCCTGGGAGCATTCGATCTGTTCATTCCGGAAAGCGGCTATGGTGATTTTGACGAGGTCGGTTCAGTGCGCCGTATCTCGTATATAATACATTACTAACCTTTCCTAGCTTGAGCATACTATGAACCTGGTTGTCCAACAATTTATTTCCGCCCACCCCCACTTCGATACCCTGACTCCCCGGGCAAAAGCTCTAGAAATCGCATCCTGGCTGCGGTCAAATGAACTAACTGGAATCGAATCCGGAAGAGATTACCACTCTCTCGAGCATAATTTTCTAGGAGTGGCACTCAATAGCCCAGGACACAACTCTTTACCATTAATATCAGCAGTAATATATTGTCACGTCGCCCAAGAACTTGGAATAAATGCCCAACCGTGCGGCTTTCCGTTTCACGTTCATGTGATAATTACTCCGACAACCGGTTTTGACATGGATGGAAAAAGAACTTCCGAACCGGGCTCACCAATGTATCTCGATACGCACCGAGGAGCTCGAGAAACGCCCGTTTCCGACCTACGAGAACAATTAATGTTCCTCGGAACGTCAGGTACCGATCAAAATGAGTTCCTCGGCATATCAAATCCCTCAGAGGTAGTATTGAGATGTGCTAGGAATATTATCAACTCGATTCATGTGGAAGCTCGGCAACTCGGTTCTCATACAGCAACGGTGGACACTGTTAGTGCGAAATATGCAGTTTCGTGGTCATCTATGCTTTTATCTGCGGATTCTCGACCAATGGATTTACGACAACAATTATCGTTATTGATGGATCTTTTCACTACGGACTTTCCTTCAGATATTTTTTTGGTCGAGCAGTATATCGTCCCGCTATTCAATGGTCTTTTTGAACACGAACACATTCTCGAACGTCTACATGTCATGCGAGCTGTGGATGAAATTCCCAAACAAATTCATCGTCGCGCTGGCACGAATAAACCTGTCAAGTATAAGGTTGGACAAGTCTTTCAACATCGTCGATATCATTATCGGGCTATTATCACGGGGTGGGACTCGGAATGTGATGCTGGTGAGCAGTGGATGAGAAGGATGGGAATTGATCGGTTACAAGCTGGTCGTAACCAGAGCTTTTATCACGTTCTTGTTGAAGATCGGAGTGTGAGATATGTCGCTGAAGAGAACATTGATCTCATACTGCCGGATATTGGGGATTTGCCTTCGAGTTTGACCAGCATTGCGGGTAAACATTTTAAAAGGTGGGATGGGGATGCACAGGCTTTTGTTAGTAATGTAAAGGATGAATATCCTGATGATTAGTACATAATATAAATTGAATTACCACAATATTACTATAATATTATTGAGATTCCATCTTGTAGAATTGAATATCCTTCATCTTTTCCAAAATTGTTTGTTCTTTCTATATTGCATCATGTGATTCCCGGAAAGTCACTTGCCGGCCCACTTCACCTCCATTAATACCCTACAACTCCCAATCTTCAGCAAGTCGAACCTGGATTTTATCCCTTGAGACAAATTTGAAGGGATAAAGTATTTCAATAATTATTTTATCCTAACAACATTCCCGTTTGTTGAGGTGGAGTGACCAGATTGCATTGATTAACCTCAATCATGCCACCAACGGCCTTCAACAGCAGACACAAAGCCGCTATTCGAGACCAAAGAGTGCGAGCTGCTACTGCATGCGAATACTGCCGTCAAAAAAAGGTAGGTCTAGGTCCGTTCCAGTGATTTCTCAAGTTGGCCTTTTTTCTTTTTTCTTCTTTGGTATATCAAAGCTAACACGAGTACAGCTCAAATGCAGTAACGATCGCCCAACCTGCCAACAATGCCAGGCCCGTGGAAGAGATTGTACCTACGTGGAAACACTTAAACTTCCTCGGTGAGCCAAAAGAGTGCCCGGGCTTGCTGGAAATAAACTAAACACACGGTTAGACCATCAAAAGCACGTATATCCCGCTTGGAAGAAGAAAATCGACATTTGAAAGATTCATTGGCCAACTTTGAACAGAGGTTGTTATCGCAGCGTGTTGGAAAAGAAGCTGAAACACAACAACCAGCAGTATCAGCAGGGCCATCCCAGTCACGGGAGTTTACATCAGTGTACACGCCGGAATCATGGGATGGGTCGAGAAGAGAGGAACGACACACGCTCAATCACTCGAATGATTCACCATTGGATCTCCAACACTCTGATCAAATTGATACTCTTGCGCAATCACATGGTCCGACAAGTGCTGTCACTGATGAAATCGCATCGAACGTCGAGATGACGGCTAGAGGGAATCCGCATCATGCCGAGGAACTGGAGCCGGAAGCTCTTCGGAATGCTTTATTTGCGAATTCAGCTAGGCTAAGTACGTCCCCACCTCCTTTCCCAGGGGAACTCTGGTCCAATTTTCATGAAAAGGTCTAAACTGTTTATGTGCAGGCCAGTTGGAGAAAATCCACTTCAACTCGAACCGATTTGATTTCGATGGCGTGAATCCCCGAGTCGCAACGCGTCTTTTGTCACTGTACTGGGATCGCCAACTTGATGTCAGCGCGGTCGTCTATAGACCAACCTTCATGAGAGACATGGAGTGCAATGGACCATACTTCTCAAAATTATTGCTCAACGCCATATACTTCACCGCATCAAAATATTGTTCTCATGAGGAAGTCTTCGATGATCGGACTAATGCGCTGACAGCTGGTCGAAGATTTCGTCGACGAATTATGGAGTTGATTGGTGATCACCTTACTACAAGTGAAATACCTACGATGCAAGCTCTTCTTCTACTTTCTCATGCCTTGTTCAATTGGTGTGATGAGAAGAGCTTGTCCTGGCTTTACTCGGGCATGGCTTTTAATATGATTACTGATTTAGGTATACATATCGGTCATAGTACCAACCCGAGGGCGGATAAAATGGCACCGGAAGATATTGAAGCTAGACAGAGATTATTCTGGGGTGCTTATTGTAAGTGGGTTCATTTAAAGGTTATTGAAGTTTCGAAACTCATTGTCTTGATGTCAGGTATCGATAAATTCTTGTCTCTGTATCAAGGAAGATGCATTCGATTGCGTGATGCCGATACGAGCTTGCGCCCTCGATTTCTTGACGAATTTGAAGAGTATGAAACATTGCAGGCATCTTCCTATGCGAGCGCCAATGGAATTTCTGATTTACCAGCACATAACATCTCAATTCTGAAAGGTTACTGTTCTCTTTCTATTATCATGTCAGGGATCTTGGAAACGCTATATACAGAGCGCAGCACAACCAAGGACCCAAATACATTGCTCGAGGCTTCGTCATCTCTCTACCGTCAGCTTCAAAACTGGCTCAAGTCCATTCCACCCATCCTGAGTACTCCCTTATCGCAGATGCCGAGCAGGATTGCATCGCCGCATATTCTATCATTGAGGTGAGATAAGCCGTTGGAAGCGAAACGATATTTCTACTTTCACTGACATAGCCAGGGCACTATACCATACATTGGAAATACTCCTCCATCGTCCCTTTGTGTCTGATGGTCATTTACGCAATGTTTCATTGTCAGCCGCACCCGTCGCATTCAATACTTGTGTCTCGGCAGCTAGTTCAATAGACCAAATACTTGGCCGGTACCGAGGAATATTCTCTACGAACTTCGCACCATATACTTTGTCCTACGCGACATACGTTAGCGCCACAATTCATGCAAGGGTGGCTGCACAAAGCCCTCCAGGATCTCAAGCCCATGCTTCACTTCGGAGATGTGTCTCGACACTTAAAGAGCACCAGGAGCTTTCACTAGGACCAAAGAAAGCCTTAGAAGTGATTCGAAATTTGATGAGAGGTGTCGGTATTGATGAAAATGATGATCGCATTGAATTACCTGCTACCATGGCCACAGAAGATTCTGCAACTATTTCGGATACGTGTGACATGTATGGCGGGGATTCAACCAGATGTTACACTGATTCTAGTGTGAACATGTCCCATATTTGTACACCGAATGATAGAACTATCAATTCTTCGGAACCATTTGAGTACGACATGGATTGTATCTTCCAAAGCTTCAATATGGCCCACGAGGGTATTATCCCGGCACACAATTCCCCTTCTCAGGATGATGTGGATGGGGTTTGGGAAGATAGTATGCAAGATACGTTTCCTGTCTCATTCCCATTGGATCCTCTTTTTGGACTGGAAAATATTGCTAGTGTCTAGGATGGGAAGCATATCAAAGTACACCATGCTATGAATTGACAGTCTTCATATTCACCAAAATGACTTCTTCGTTCTCTCTGAACCTAAGTGGTTACTGGCGTGGCAGGCCTATTTGTATCCCTTGGCTTTCATTATGGTGAAAGCTTCTTCTAGTGCATCCTGAGCACTTAGAACGGTGTATCCATATTTCGCTAATGTCTTGACTAATTTGGATGCATCCAATTTGGCGTTCGTGCGAGGCGCTTTAAGAACTTTTCTCTGTTCTTCGAGGGTGAAGTTTGTCCAACTTAGAGATGGTCGGATGAACTTCTTGGTCAATCCCATTACTTCATTGTGAGTGAATGTTCCTGGATTTGTCTAAAATTTATCAGTGATGTGCTTGGATGCTGATAGGTTTAGAGGGTTGACTCACGAAGTTGAATATGCCAGTTTCACGATTTTTCGAAAGGAGGATTGCGGCTGGCGTCATGTTCGTCATAATGGTACCGGACTTGAGGTTGTGAGCTTCTCTGTTTATCATACCCAAGCAGAAGATGGCTTGCTTACATTGGGAATGTTTACAATCTTCTCGTATCTTATGAGCTTCGTGATGAAGTTCATAGGGTGAAGATCAGCGGCAAGCGGGTTGCGAAGGCGAAGGATCAGCACATTTGGATAACTTTTGATTGCCTGAGGAAGAATGAGCGGCCGGAAAAAGAAATAATAATGAAGTTGAAAGGACACAACACTACCTGTTCTGAGACAAGCTTGGAGTAGGAGTAGAAGGAAGCACCATAATTTGGTGGCTCCTCCTCCGTGAAGCCCGGGCCATCTAGAGGATGAGTCTCATCTTCATCATAAATGCAAGCAGAAGCGAAATGAGTGACGTGAATATTCCGTATGAAGCAACAGTCCACTAAGTTGGCAGCACCAATCACATTGGATCGGATTGCTTCATCTTTATGGTCTTCACACCAATCTGCGTTCGGAAAACCTCTTTTGCCGGCGGTGTTGATTACACGAGTTGGTTTGACACGATCGAGTTCACTTCTTGGTATAAGTGATAACGGCAAGATACTACTGTGTCTAAGGGACTTACCTCAGTACTGCTTCGCGGTTTTCAATTCGTACGGATGAGACTTCGTAGTTATCTCCGTTCCTCGACAACTCTTCCTGGACTAGGCCAGATACCCATCCATTGCCTAGTTGATGTCAGCATGATTGCAAAAGATGAGACTTTTTTCTTTTTCTTTTCTCTTTGCTTTCAAATTTTTGAAGGAGAGCTGCATTCCGTGGGCACGTACCAAAGACTAGAAAGACGTCGCTAGGTGATGAAACTGTCATCTTGAGAGTGGGATAGGTGCACTTAAAGTTTCTTCACGCTTATCTGAGAGAAGGTAATCATACAAATTGCAGCCCAGACGGAACCTGTCATAAATACAAAAAGAACCCGGAGTCGGAACAGAGTAAATGAAGTGAATGTTGCTTTCGGAATCGGGCCTCGGCTCTAAGTAGCCAACTTTGTCTCAGCCGGGTAGTTAGTATCCGGTCCTCAAGATCCCATCTTGGGAGGTTTATATTTATTTTTAGTGGTCCATTATCACATCAGATGAACACGGAGTCAACTTTGAATCCTTTGGATTTGGATCCACATTATGCAAGACGTATTTGACTCCGGCTACAACAATTGACATCTTCATACACACTCTTATGAAAATTGCTAATTATTAAAGGCTCCGAGATTTTCCATGACCAGTTGCACAAATTCAAAGATTCAAACTAATCCAGTGCAATAATATTTCTTTAATACTCGCATCAAAAGTTTTCTCATACACAATGGCACCCGCAGCTACGGAATCGCCCGTCACCCCAGTATCGCCAAGTGAGCGTAGCGATACGCCAATCGATACTTTGCTTACTGGAGTGTGCAAATTTAAACCTCTCCCAAACTTGAAAACAATTCTGGTCACAGGAGGAGCAGGCTTCATGTAAGTCTAGATCATTTAGTATCTTGTTGTTGCCATTGTCCTTGAATCATTGAAACTTATTCTTGTTAGTGGAAGCTGGGTAACTCGACACCTGGTCCGGCAATATGCCGAGTCCTACAATGTGATATGTCTGGATAAGATGGATGTGGTAGCTTCGTTGAATAACATACTCGACTTGTTCACCTGCGCCAACTTCCGTTTTCTTCATTGCGATCTCAACGACCAAGACACAGTTCTCTTTGCGCTTCAAGCTTACAACGTGGATTGTGTCATGCACTTTGCGGCAAGCAGCCATGTGCAGAACTCATTTAGTGACCCTTATACATTCACACGTAATAATGTTCTGGGTACACATAGTCTATTGGAGGCGGTTCGCTCCTATGGCAAGGTTAAAAGGTTCATCCATGTCTCGACTGATGAAGTTTATGGCGAAACGAACGGCCAGGTGGCAATGGAAGATTCTACACCAATGACACCGACAAATCCGTATTCAGCTAGCAAGGCTGCAGCGGAGATGTATGTGATGGCTTACCAGAAAAGCTTTGGTTTACCGGCCATTATTGTGCGAAGCAACAATGTTTACGGCCCAGGGCAATATCCAGAAAGTTAGTATCAAAGGCCAGTCCATTAATTCAATAGCTATTCTGACTGGAAAACTTAATTCAGAAATCATACCGAGGTTTGCAGGTCTGATGCTCAAAGGCCAAAACCTCACACTTCAAGGAACCGGAGAGAACGCCCGCCGTTTTCTATACGGAGCAGATGCAGCTGATGCCTTTGATACTATCCTGCACAAGGGCGAGATTGGCGAGATATACAACGTTGATTCCAGCTATGAGATATCCAACCGAAAGGTCGCTGCTATGATGCTAGGTCTATTCGGACATGATCCTGTTAAAGGCTTTGCTAACATGATCACCTGGCTGCCTGATCGTCCATTCAACGATAATGACTATGCAGTTGATGGAAACAAGCTCAAAGCGCTTGGCTGGAAACAGAGAATCAATTTTGATACCGGATTAGGAATGACAGTCGATTGGTATAAGAAGAACATGGAGACTTGGTGGCACTACCAGCTTGCGGAGGACGGGATGCAGCTTGTCGCATAATAGATTGTTGCTTGGAAATATTTCTTTGGACAGACCGGTTTAGATAGTTGTGTTTCTTAGCTGTGCGTTTATCTTTTTGTATTCATGAGAAAACGAATAGAATAACTACTTGATGCTTAGAATTTTGAAAGTGCGAGTCTCTCACATTTGGTAGATTGTAGGAAGTTGAATGCGTTGGAAATCTTTCAATAATGGTTACAATTCCATAAAGCGCTCCGGGGCCTTTTTTAAAAAATAATTAAGATTTGATTAATTTTTATAAATCGATAGCGAAGAGGCCTCTGATATGGAAAAAGTTCGAGAAAATTCAGAAAAAATATCACTCATAATTATGCCCCCGGAGGACGATTTAATGTAACATGAACAGCATTTTCATAAGATCTATCATATTGACGATGACTACCAGCCATCTCACCAAACAATTCCCATCTTTAAACACATTGGGCTTCTAAGTGACCACATTAGGCATGTCTCAACTGTTTGCTGCGTACTTGCTCCAGCTCCGGATCTTCGGCCCATAGCGATAGAAAATGTACGGCACCAGAGTCATCAATGAGCTGAGACATGCAAGAATCGTCAGGGTATAATGTACGCCCATGTTGCGGTAGAATGGAATTCCAGCAACTGTCATTCCACCCGCCACATAGTAGCGTGACACTGTCATAAATGACAAGGCAGACGCCGCATAGATATCATATACATCGATAACGTACATGTAAGAGCTGGTGAACACCAAAATGGTACCGTAGCCTACGAGCACAGATGCAACAATTGGCGACCAGATAGAAATATGAGGCTGGAAAATGACGAGAGTATTAGTCTGTTATTTCTTATAGAGCGATGAAAGAAACGATTCGGGTACGTACGAAGTCAGTCCAGCCCATCCAGAATAGGCCGATGGGGATGGCAGGTGCCCCAAGCATAGCAAACCACAATCGATTCTCAGGTCGTGTATGTGTGCTGCCTTTTTCTGCTTCGGCCTGGGAGAATTCAATCTTTGTCCACCGGTATATAAATGGTACAAGGCACGCTGCTATCATCATTCCAACAAACATCGCCAGCCAAATGAGGTTTGTAAGACCCTGCGACAGGTTGTAAACTTCACCAAAGATGAATTCGTAACCATCGAAAAAAGTGAAGATAATGATGTATATCACTGTCATATACAGCGAAATCAACATAACAATAGGCTCCTGAAAAGTGATGAGAAATTCTCGCTTCAGTGCATTGTAGATGCGAGTGAAGCCCCCAATCTCAGCATGGCTAATATCCATCTCAGATACAAAACGGTCATCACCCGTCGCCAAACGGAAATGCCTTGCCTTCCATTTTAGAAGGAGTGGCGCATATGTCTCTGGTTGTAGTAGCAGAACTATAACCAGAACAACGGCCGACATTATCAAGATGATCCAGTTAGCCCACCGCCATCCAAGGCTGCTCTGGCCCATATACGAAGATATCACAGGTGCAAGAATAGGCCCCGAAAATGAAAAGATAGCATAGAATGGGAAAGCTAGCGTCTTCTCAAGCGGATTCCACAGATCTGCGATCGTACCTCCAGCACAGGTGAGAGGAGGAGACCCAAAGGCGCCGGACAAGAAACGAAAAATAAGCTCTGCCCCATAATTGGGAGCAAGAGCGGAAGCCATCACAAAGATCATAAAAATAATGAGCGAGCTGAAGTAGACCATATTGCGACCGAAAATCTCCGATAAAGGTCCCGAGAAGAGAGCCCCTGTTGCAAACCCAAAAAGATACATTCCTTGAAGAAGGTTAGCATTGGTGATCTGTATAACGAATGGGGTTGACATACCAGTTACCAGAGAACCTGCAACCTCACTAACATTGAGATCTTCACTGCTCTGAGGAAGCACCGCGGCAGTTATGGACGAAGCCGCTCCAACTGAAAATGATAACACGGAGACCATAAGCGTGGCTATCATGCGCTTGGAGAGGCTGAAGTTGCGTGGGTCAAGAGGATCTTGTTCTCCTTCCCAGCCAACTATAAACATTTTTTTCAATGAATTGCCTGAAGAATCAGGACATAGTTTGATTTGGATGCCTTCCAATGACTCGATGTCAGATGTGCTATTATTTGAAAGTGCCTTCTCTGGGTCATCTGGCCACTTTTGGCCATTCTCGACTCCAAGTGAATCAGAAGTCGATGTTCCAGACCCATCAGCCGGAGCAGCCACAGCATGTGGTTGTTGTCTCTTAAAAGGGCTTGCTTCGAGACTTCTGTCAACAGAATGTTGTAGCTGTCTATATTGAATATAAGATTGCATTCTTGATGAATTCGAGGAAGACCAATATGACCAGAAGGATGAACTTGTTTTTTCTCGCCTCAGAAAATCAGGAGAATATGGTTGATCAAATAAAATATTTCGCCCTGTTACTCACCGACAAAAGCAACCTGTTGTTGAATAACTATCCGGACCACCTTATTCCATATCGTCCAAGGAGTGGTAGATGCCCGAAAGCCCGGCTCATGTTCGCCCGAGGTTCAACTTGGAGTGATAAAAACGTCGATCATTGCAGCTTATCCGGTCTGACATCAAAGTGCTTCGGCAAGAAACTTACCGACATCTTCTCGGCATACAACCAGCCCGGTTGATCATGTTTGCCATCCGGGTTAGAATGAAGCGCCGGGACAGCCGTGTTAAGCACAAAAGTGGGCCGGATTTCGTCCGGGTGTCCCCGAGCCACTGAACTTTAATTTATGGGCCGGGCCGTTTGTTCCGACCCACTTGAGACCATCTCTAGCAAACTTAATGCGCGTCGATTGAGTGACGTTGTAGTTCGGATATAACTTAACTTCCGCGTAAAAATGGACCACAGAGTTCCTTCTTTTACATAACTTGTTCCTGCTGTCTCTTTAATTGATTTTCAGTTTGCTTCAAAGCGAGCAGGCACGATGGGACATCTGCAAGTTACTATTTTCTCGATTTACTTTGGGCAGGCCCTTGAACATAAGTCTTTTCCCTCGTCAGACTATCAAATAACGACAGCTTGCAAGAATGAGAGCCAAGGAAGGGTCAGATAAAGTGGAGTCAGTATTTTTCGGACTTCTGCCAATGATGATTGTGGAGATCCTTCGATCCTCATGGCACCTATCAATGTCTTTGTACTTTTGCGCAAGGAATGCTTCTCAGATCCACAGTCCAGACCATTCTGCATTCCAAGGGGCCAATTCGGGGCCGAAATTGATTATGAGGACATTTCGATGGCCTTGTTGATACTCAATATAATATCAACAGAATACGACATCTTGTTCTATTTCCAATCTAGGTGGGTCTCGGTGAGGATTGAGAAAACAATGCAGTTCTGGTGGCGTTCTCGGGTGGCTTAGTTGGCCTTGGAAGGATTTTGTGAGATTCTTACACGAAGAAATAGTAAGAAACATTTTCCTGCAAGCGAAGCACGTCAATTTTTAACCTCTAAGGAAGATTTCAATCTTTCTCATACGAGGACACAGAACTCTCCACGGGACTTACAAACCAATTTATGTGTCTGGTATACTGGGAAAGACCACATGTTTCCCTTGCTAGATTTTAGTTGCCACAAGAGATCTGAACTAATCATTTATACACGATCTCCCATGACGGCCCGTGCTAGCGTCACATGGAAATGACGATAATGTCGAGCTTTCTGCAGGTGCAATCCAAAAGGTGGACTATCTGAGGCTGAAATCTGCAGCTGCTATCTTTCTAGTTTGCGAGCCAATCATTAAATGAATATACGTGTTCGATACCGGGGCCGTTTGTTTCGACATCGTATTTGCCACTAAATAGCTCTGACGGATGTTTTCTGCATATGGCCCCCAGAAGTATACGCAGGTGGCCTAATTCTTCAAGCTAAACGTGCAGATGTTTCTCTTGTAAAATTCTCCTCCCTGTTGCTAATTTTTTTGTGTCGCTTTTACTACTATCAACACAGCTCAAAATATTTCAGTATGACGGAAATCAGTCATAAATGGACCGAAGCCGAAGACCAAATATTAATAGCGGCGGTCGATCAGAGTAAGTGAATTTAACCCATCAAAATCTCGGTCTCTAGTAGACCATAAATTGCAGGTTCTAACCAAAGTGTCTCAATACTTTAGGTGCAACGCCAGTAGACTGGCTCTGGATAGCAAGCTGCCTCTCCGGTCGAAGCAATAAGGACTGTCGCAAACGGTGGCACCAGAAGTTTGCGGGCAACAATAACATCGGAAGCTGGATGGATGCTGAAGATGATCGACTGCGCGCAGCAGTTGCACAGTATGGTACAAAGTGGCCTGTTGTCTCGAAGCAAGTAGAGACACGGACTAGTGATCAGTGCTCTAAGCGTTGGAAACAAGTCTTAGACCCAAATCTTGATCATAGCCCTTGGTCTCTAGGAGAAGTGAGTCAAGTTTTGATATCGATGTCATATGCCTGCTCAGAGCTTATTGGATTTTTTGATAGGACAATTGCCTGCTCATTGGTGTTGAGCAGCATGGGCGAAATTGGAAGGTATTATCTGAGTTGTACTTCAAAAACCGGGCCGCATTATCTCTAAAAAACCGACACGCTCTTCTGATTCGTCGAAAGAATAGGCCAAAGAGATCACCTGGGAGCTTGTCGGGATCTCGCTCTCACTCGCCCAATGTTATCGCAATGTCTGAACCTAGAGACAGCCAACAGCAACCTGGCAACCTTGCCACTTTTAGCGATGCCAACAGCTCCTTTAATAATGAGATTCAAAATGAACTAATGGCCAACGATGTCAATCGCAATGATTCCTTTGACGAGGAAACTCGACATAACGAGGGAGTTCCCGAGGCGACTACTTCTGATGCCATGCTCGGGAAAGATGACCTTTGGCCCACAGATGCAGAGTTATTCTCATCGTATTCCCCATTCCAGGGATCAGCAATCAATGAAGATTTAAACCTTGGAAATATGCTCGGAGAGTCGAGCTGGAGCCCCCAGAGCGTCAAGCAATTGCATAAGTGCACTACTATGCCTGAATTGCAAGATGATTTCGAATATCTGCTGGGCTCCATGTCTCCATTCGGCAACTTCCCAACGTATCCAAATACCTCACTGGATTCAAAAGAAACAAGTCCAGGCACTAGTGTTGGCATTTGCAGCCAATTCAGCAATAGCCCTGGCAATATTCCTATGACAGCAGCAACAGAATTCGAAAATGAGCAGTCACCAAATCCGACGGTGCTTTGTTCTGGGAAAGAGTGGACCAATCTATTCAACTTGTCCTTCCGCTGCACAAAAAAGAAAATGGAGGCTATCAGGCAATCGGTTTTCGAGGCCACAAATGACGCACTCTGCTTTGAAGAAAAAGATGAAGATGTAGTTGAGATGAGGCTGAGAGTAGAACTGAGGTCCTAGATCTATTAAATGTACCGTACTTTGACAATGCAGAGGCAAGGTTTCTTCTGCATGACAAAAGCACTGAAGATTACCAGATTTGCTGTTGGTTGCATCCTCTTTGCGTAAAAGTTCCCGACATGTATAGGGCTGCATACATATTTCACTAGTAGTCAGCTGAAGGAAAATTATGAAATGACTCCTCTTCCGTAACTAGGTGCATGTGATGTATGGTCAATATAATACTTTCGCTTTTGGCCCTTGAGACCCCCGAGGCGGAGGGGTAAGTTGGTTTATTAGAGAATCGATAATGTGGCAATGCTGGATACAAGCAAATATCTGAACCATTAAGCTCTATGTGCTGTGAATGGAAAGGTATATCATCCAGAATTCGGTATCGATCCGCTCAACACGCTCCTAGAGGTACAGCGCGTAGTGTCATTTCTGCCAAAAGATCCTCAGAAAATGGTGACATCAATATGTCAATCCAAATGATATCTCTTGCAATATCAGTGAGCTCAGAGGGTGTCAGTTTATCCATTCCAGAAATTTCTCTTTCCATCTCTCGTATATACATGTCTTCTCTTGTGTGGTATTGCAGTAAAGTGATAGTAACCAGCGCCCAAGTTTTCAGCTCTTTGTACTTTTGTCCAAGTCTCTTCATATTCTGAGAGAAGAACTCAACAAGCCTAGCATGCAGTGCAACTTGCTCGCTCGGGGGGAATTTGAACAATTCCTTCAATTTCGACATGAGCATAAGACATGTCAATCGAACCATTTCCCGCGCGATAAGATCCTCGGGGTAAGTCATAGCCAAATATTCACTGGGCAGCCTTGGAATCGAGAGTAAAAAGTGAATACAAGGGCCGATCAGACGGATTGCATCGGTATCCTTTTCCCAAAATGAAGAGCGACGACTATTAATATTGATAATATCGGCGATTGAGGAGACCATCTTTAGTGCTTGGCCAGCTGGGAGAAATGTGGGTGACATAGGTTGGTTAAGTAAGCCCTGTAACCTAGGGGTGGGTGGCCTTGAAGGTCTATCAAATGTGCCAACAAGTTGTAGTGGGAGGCCAAATCGTGGGAAAGAGTCAAAGACCATAGCACCAGTAAGGTCATATCTTTGTAAAAAAAAAATAGTTAGGAATAGATATCAAGGAACTACTGGGTTGAGAATGCTCACAGTAATATAAGAAGAGCCATCTGATACCCGAGGTCAGCAAACCCTCCGCGTACATTCGCTATGAGACTCAGGCCAGTCATGTGGACCCTCAGACTATCCCAATCATAGTCTCTGATCTACAGAAGGAAAGTTATTCGAGAACTCCCAGTCATCATGATAGCACATACAGCGAGACAAACATGACCTAATATGTTCGCGATGGCCCCTTCACTAGTACTTTCTGTAGGACTATTAAGGCGATGTCTCAATGTTCGCGTTGAAGTTTCATAGTGACTCAAAGCTTCTGGGCCTTTCACGATGCTATTGTTAGTAATCTGATTCAAAGCATGGGCCGCATTTCCAAGGGTTACATGGAAAGCCCCGGAATCACACAGTGCTATCTCGATCCAAATATTTTTGAGAGGCTGATAAGGGGCATTCACAACTAATACAACGTAGCTATTAGCAGATGATATGACCAAGCGCCCACCGCAAAAGCTTGGGGCTCTTACGAAAATGCATGAGCTCAAAAGAACGAGTGTCAGCCTCTACAGGGAAGTGGGCGAGCATATCTAGACATTGGCTGGACGAGAAGCGGCCTATATCTGGCACGCAGAGCTGGGCGATTGTGACATCGTTTGACTCCAAAGGGGTCTGACTGGCTGGCGACATTTTCTTGGGTCGTGGGCGCCTCCGGCGCTGGCCTATGTCCTTCATGACATGGCGGCGTATCTCCTTCCGTACCGCTTGCTGTCTATTTAAGTCATCTGGGTGAGATAGATTTATGAATTTGAGATCTTGAGTTTGCGACGGTTGGACGCCAGTCAGGTTTCTTGCCAACAATTGCGGGAGATCGGAAGCGATAGCATGTGTGTCCTGTATCTGCGGCTCAGCAACCCTACCCTCCCAGTGTAAGCTATCCATTTCTTTATAGTAATCAAGTCAGGCCGACTTGTCCGTGTGGCTTCTCAGTGTTATTTTTTGGCTGACTGATGTCTCATGTTGTCGAAGATAAGCAAGTGGATACGCGGAGAAAGGAGATACTATACATCCGCTAGGATTAGTCATATAGTAAGCCCCATCCAAATTGCTTGAGACGGTCTTAGATATAGAATGTTAGGGTAAATTATACGTCGAATTCACATTTGAAACAGATACATGCAGTCTAAGTAGAACTAAGATACAAACAGAACATCCAGAAACATGTTTATCTTAGACAAAGTGGGACCAACAAGTAGAAATTATTAATCGAGGCATCCGCCAAAGAGAAAAGTCTTGACTCAATATTTTATATTGTTGAAATATTGGCCTTGAGATTGGTTCTCAAGGAGCCGAACGAAGGGAGTCATTATGCCGCGTAGATTTGCAGGTCAAATATATTTCTGAGTGAATTCAACGATACTTCTTAGCGGAAGCCAGGGTCAGAGCTGGTGAACCCACTGGAGAGCAGTCTCAGGCTCCAATCGGTGATGATATTCAGGATTCAGAAAAGAGTTGCGCACAATGCCCTCTTTATCAACGAGGAAGGTGGCAGGAATCGGAAGTTCTAGGTTATCGTTGCCATACCGCTGGTTCCAACCCACACCAAACTTGTCGAAAACAGTCTGCATGGATTCAGGCTGAGGAAATAATAGGCCGAGCTGCTTTGCCAAATGATTTCCCATGTCCGAAAGTACAGGAAACTTCAACGATAGTTTCTCAGATGTAGACAAAGATTGATCAGGTAGCTCTGGAGAAACAGCTACCAAAGTGACGCCTTTCTGGTTGAATTCGTCCAGATGGGCTTGAAGCGCACGCAACTCGAGGTTGCAGAAGGGACACCACTCGCCTCGATAAAAAGATATCAAGATGGGCCCTCTAGCAAGGAGGTCATTCAACGACACTTTGACGCCGGTTGCATCGCTCAACTGGAATTGCGGGAATGCGCTCCCTGGCTGAATTGCCCCGGCAGGGTCGTAAACGCTTTTGAAACTGCTAACTGCATCGTTTATGACAGAAGAAATTTCCTTCGGGGCGGTTTCAAGGAATTGATTGTAGGTAGTGGACAGTTCTTCGCTGAGGGCCATCTTGTTGGTTACTATAGCCAGGACTTCGGTCGACAAGGTAAACGATGAAATAAATTGAAACACCTGTCGGAGAAAAGTTGATATATTTTTTTTTGAATCTGTAGTGAGTAATTTTTTTCGAGGGTATAGTGCGTCTATTTAAACCCAGAAGATCCCGGAGATGAGCGACACAATCGTAAGCCAAATTTCATATTATTAATTCGAAAGCCGAAGTCCGACATGAACCAGGTTCATAGAATCGGCTAGTCCTTGCGGTAAATCAGAAAAGGAGAAAGTTTTTGTAGCTTGGGACGGAATTTGGAGAGGATACAAGCGACATGCAGACTATGTTTCCTGATTGGGAAACCAGTGAGCATTCCAATCTAACTGCATATGGATGTCGGTCCTTTCTGTTATCACGAGGCTAGTGCAAATCAAGACACAGGCGTACACATTAAGTGGGTCACTTTTAGCTCCACTTGCAGAAAGAGGCTAAGCGTACCTGACTAATAAGCAATGAAGTGATGTGTTACTGCACGACAGAATAAGCAAAAAGTAGTACTCTGTGCAACAGTAGATTATCAAGCAGAAAGTTAGGATTATTATAGTATAGAAATTTATCATGACATATTTTACAGACAGAAGCCAAAAGTATAAATAGAGTGAGGTTGAACGGAGCTTCAAGTGTTGAGATAATATTCACGATCATATCCTTGAAGTCCAAGAATCTCTCCAGTGACTTTGTCAACTTTCAAAATCTCTTCTACCCCAAGAAATAAATTTGAAATGGCGCAACTTATTGTGATTTTGGGTATTACCGGCGTACAAGTAAGTTATGACTACTTTTGACCTATAACAAGTACTCTAATTAACCATTACCAACGCTACAGGGGAGTTCTGTGGCCGACACTTACCTTTCGAGTCCGGGTTGGAACGTTCGTGGCGTGACACGCAATATTGACTCTGATAACGCAAATGATTGGAAGATGAAAGGGGTTGAGATGGTTCAAGGTGACCTGGATGATGTGGAGTCTTTGAAGCAAGCCTTCGTAGGAGCTGACATTATTTTCGGAGTCACCGACTTCTGGACAATATTCAAAGACCCAAAAAGTCTCGAAAATAAGAAGCCTACCCAATCGCTAGTGAGCTATTGCTACGATGTGGAGCTTCAGCAAGGCAAGAATATTGCCGATGCCGCGGCCACAGTTCCTAACTTGTTCCGCTATATATTCAGCTCAATGGCCCATGCGAAAAACTCCAGTAACGGGAAGTTTGCCGAGCTTTATCACATGGACTCCAAAGCAGATGCTAGTGTATATGCACAAAGCATCTCGGCTTTGAATGGAAAGTTCTCTCAAATCCAGGCACCAATCTACTTCCAACTGCCTTGGGAGTGGGGACTTCCTACAACACCGAAGCAGGTATGAGAAATCAACCGTTCGCAATTTTTCTTTTAGCTGTATATAACGCTCGGATAGAAAATATTAACTTGCCTCATAGGTAGCTGATGGTACATGGCGAATGGCAGGAATTGGCCCAGGTAATAAGGGCATTCCATTCGGACATGTCCGCAAAGATTTCGGACCTTGCGTCAAGGCGGTTGCTGAATCTCAGCCCAATTTGAATTTGTTTGCCGTTGGAGAATATGTATCGTGGTCTAATTATCTCCGAATATTCTGTGAAACCCAAGATCTCAAATTTGGTGGCTATGACGAGCTGTCATACGATAAATTCTGCGAATTGCTTCCTGGAGGTCTTGGTCACGAATTCGCTCACAATGTACTATTCTCTCATGAGTTTGGGTACGAGGGCGCTGATCCAGCAGTTATACGACCAGAGAAGGTATGTGATATCCTCTTCGGTACTGCCAGTGCTTCTACTAGTATATGAAATAATTAATATCCTCTATAGCTTGGTCTGAAAATGACTTCTTTCTACGAATACTGCCAACAGACCAATTTCGAGGCACTAAAAGGCAGAACTTAGGAAAGCTAGGTACTCTGGCTGTCCTTCTGCTTTGAGATAAGTCAAGTATTATTTGGTTTTCGGGAAGGAGTGAGGTACGTTGAAGATATAAAGATAGCTGTGTTAGTCTAGTAATTACTTGCTTGTACCAGGGTATTTGTTGGCTTCGACCTGCTCCCTATTAGAGATATTTTTTGCGGCGAATTGATAACTACTTCAAATTTCTTTTTTTTTTTTTCTTTCTTTCAAATACATCATATATTTGTCATAAAAATAAATTACTAGACATGACTGGCACAGCTACATTCATCCGGTAGAAGGTTCCTCTTCTCGGCTTTTCCGATTCGACTGAAGGTTCAAACCCTTTGGAAGAGCGTCTGAACCCTGCCGCAGTATGAAACTGTACTTTCTAGTCTGAGTGGGTTCAATTCTGAGGACTATATCAATGCTCTCACGCCACAGAAAAAGAATATCTTATATAAGAGTAGTATCCACAAATTTCCCCAGACCATTAAGATGGGATGTGGTATTTTCCAAAAAGTCATTTGATGATCTACCGCACGAAGCGAATTTCGGGCGCTAAGCTATCGCAGAAATGTTACATTTTTCTCTAATATTCTATTGACATAATGCAAGTTTTAGAAGGGCGGGAATCCTCAACCATGATCTATAGATTAGGGCTATACATGATGGGTCAAAACGAAATGCGATATCAGCAGTCTACCTGAAAACATCACCCGTGATGACATTGAATATCCGGGTTTGATTGGCATTGCCAAAATGAAACTTTGTTTTTTCAATTCGCCTTAACTTGCATCAAGCTCATTTCGCCGCATCAGATTGGCCACTCACAATATGGCCACGGGAACCTCCATTGTGCACTTTTGGTCCGTGAGGATCTGGGAGCCGGTAGGATATACTTGTACCGTATATTGAGGGGTTATACCAATAAAAGCGGCATAAATCATGATACCGAGCAGCACAATCAAATCCTAAAAGCGCGACATGTTGGAAAAACTCGGACGCCCAAAGAAATCGCTCCCAATCTCTAGTTTGACTGAACACCCGTGTTGCCTGGATTGCTGGAAATATGCAACAGTAGAGAGCCCACAGATTCAGACCTTCTTGCGTACAGTATGGAAGACATCTAAGTGCCTTGCTGATGTTGGTTGCGGAAAGCTGACGTGCCACATGCTGAGGGGATTGATCGTCAACGCGTAAAATCTTTGGTATACTATTATCGGCCTCTAATATAGTGTAAGCCTGGTAGATAATCGGGTAGAGAAGCGATAGAGATGTCCAAAGGAACATGTGTAAGTTGGCTTCACCAACTGAATGGAACCTATAGGCAAGACCAAATAGGTCATCCGTGGCAGGAAGTCCAGTTTTGATTTCTCCACTTTTATACGTAGGAGGATCCTCGTGACCATTTTGACTGATCTTGGTATAGAATTCCAGGTGGCGTTTTTCTAATTCCAAGCACTCATGCAACACTGATTGGCGGGTTTGGTGATCAAGGGGCTCAGGTTGATCAGTGGTATCAACAGCAGCAGAAAGATCTGACATATCTGTAAGGAGCTGGATCAATTCGTGAAGTAATCCTTCACCAGGCTCTCTGAGCCACTGAATTATTGGTTCAGAGAGGCGCATAAGTCTCGAAAGAAGCTAGGTGCATATATAATCAGTCTATCTGTACATCAGACATGATGATCCAGGGAAAATCTTTCTTACCACTCTAAACTTTTGGTGTTGACCATAAATTATACCTATAATAGGGGAGTCGCTCTTTTTAGGGTGGTAAAGTCTCATAATTGCGCTCAGACCGTCTACATGTGCGAGTAATTTATCAAGAGAGTCTGGACAGTAATGGGTCTATAGCTTGTAAGTAATCTTTATCTTGGCTAGAAATATAGATATTCCTCACCTCAATTTGCTCGAAAAGTGCGCATGTATAAATCAGATCAGGGTTATAATCCTTCCGATTAAGTGTCTTTGACATTTCATGAATAGCTTCGTTGTAAAGCCCAATCCCATACTGCAGAACAGGCTGATCTCGGTGAATCTTGCCAAGGAAGACGCATGAAAGGGCGGAAGTAGCTTTTTGGAGCATCAAGCTCTTTTGTGGCAGCATGTAGATAGACGATATAATAGGATATGACAAGTTCATCACACAGTTTGGTTCAACGTTGCGGGGGAAAAAAGAATGAAGATAAGCAGCAAATACTTGGCTCCCGATCATTGTGCCAGAGGGAACAGCCTGTAATAAGTTTGGTCGTTGGGTTTCATCTTTAGATCGGTTTGATAGAACACTGTGACTAGGCTGTTTTAGCTTCCTTATCCTGGACTTCTTGGTACTCTGTATAGCTTTGTTGGTCTGGTCGCGAAAGATGAGCTGCCATTCGTCTCTGTATCCGGGACATTCCTGACGCAGGCGGACACACTGTCCACAATGGGGACGCTTCTGATCGCACTATTAGAAGTTAGAAATAACCCAGAATTATACTTCTTCATGCACGCCGGTAAGAGAACGTGCCAAGATTCAAACATGCAGCATACCCGTCGTTTCACGATTCGGCAATTTTCGCAACTTTTGGAAGGGGCTCTCAAAGAAGTAGAACCCATAATTCCCGTAAGTCCCTACAGCCTTTCTGGACCTGTTATTTTTGTGTGTAGGTATAACTAAGAAATAGTTTTAAAAGAGTGTATGTATTGTATCTAAATGGCAATCGGAGTGGGATGTCACTGAGACTCGGGAAGAACGATCATGTGACTGGCCACGTGTTAAACTAACCACCAGCCAATCAAAAATCAGTTAAACTTCTCTTCTCCTAACCAAACACTTCCGTAAGACACTTGAGTGAGAGCTAACTCACTACTAGCACTGGTACACTAATTATTCTGAGCCAGATAATCATCTAAATACCTACTGACTGGGTACTATAGTTGGTTCAAGTTACTGTTTGTTATGAGATTCTTACTAGTAAATAGTACCAACTAACTACATTGTACTATACTAGTACCTAATCTTGGAATATTATCACTATCCAGCATGCAGTAGTTAAAGTTCTGAGAAGTTTTAAATTATTCACCATACTCCAACACCATATACACATCCATCTATCTAAGATGATACTAGTAGCCCTGTGTGTACTGCGAAGTGGGAGCGGCAATGCCCTACACTCGCCTGAATTTTGGCGATCCGACTCATGATTAATTACTCAGCATATAAGGGTCCTCACCCTACACTATTCCAGGTTTTATTGAACCTATTCCCTAGAGCTTCCTCATATCTCATCATGCCTTCGAAAGATAAACCGAGAAAACCCCACCCCCCGCTAGACCAACTGCCACTTGAAATAAGAATCAAGATCAAAAAGTTCTCCCCAGATGTATGTAATGCCGCAATTCACGAGCAGAAGATTCCTGTTGCATTGGGCTATGAAATGAATCGGTTTTCTGTCATTCGGGGTATTAGACACCACCCTGGCTTTGGCCAGGACCTCTGCGGAGTGACACCAGAATTCACCTGTGCCTTGAATGCCCGCGATATCATGAGTGGTATCATCCCGACCATGTCTGAGCCCGACGAATTTCCTTACTGTATTTGGCATCCCGACGTCCCGGGCGAAGACACATTGCGAGCCCTGGTACAAGGTTATCCGCAAATGCTCTATTATGCTGCTCGGGCCTGTGCGGTCGCGGGGTATATTGACCTGTATGAAGAGCTCGATCCGCTCGCAGAGGTTCATGTCGCAGAAGAAGCATCTTATTCCAGTGCGGAGAAGAGAATTAAGGGCAGTCAAGAAATATACGAACGTATCACATCCAAGCAGATAAAGTTCGCGATTATGAATGATTATATGCGGACGGTAGACATGGCCAACCTGCAAATCGCATCTCTGAATAGCAATACCGCTTCGTATTCAAGTCTTAGGGGTAGGCGCAGATACACAAACCCTAAAGACCTAATATACTTAGAGCATTTCTTTAAACGCTTAGGGGTCAGCTATTATACCTCGGAATACTTCAGTATTATAGAGGATCAGGGCATAGACAATCACAACCATAAGGTGCCAGACATCCCTAAGAGCTACAGAGAGGGGTCACGAGTTTGGGGATATATACTAATTATTTAGTGTGTTTTTGTATATCACCTCCTAACCTATAATAGGAACTAAGTTATTAGACTAGAGACCTGTAGCTAGATAAGAATAAAAATAGTATAAAATATAATTAAAGAGTATTTAGTATAGTTAGTATTAAGACTAATTCTTAAAAAGATTAAGAATTATAGAATTTATTATATAGTTTTAAAATACTAAAAGCTAAAATAGATTACTAAAGATTTATAAATAAGATAATAAAAAATTAATAAGATTTTAGAGTTAATTTTTTTATATATAGAATTTAAGAGAAATCTTTATAATAATTTATTTTTCTCTTTAAAAAATAAGTATTTTAGTTATAGTATAGTAATTAATTAAAATAGATCTAATCTTTTATTTATAAATATAAATAAAATAATAATTATTTTTTAATAATAAATTTTATTATTTTTAATAATATTTCTATTTTATTTATTATAATTATTATTTTTAAATTAATTATTAAAAAATTTTAAAAGAATAAAGTTTTTAAATTCTTTTATAATAAATTTTTTTAATTAGAATTATTTTTTATTATATAATCTCTCTATAATAATAATAAAAAAGAGTTATTTCTAAAAAGAATATAAATTAAAATAAATATAGTTAAAAAAATATTCTAAAGTAGTTTTTTAGAAGTATAGACTATCTATAATAGAAAAATATTTATATATTCTCTTAAAAAGACTTAATTAGTCTAGATATATTATTTCTAGTATTTTATAGAATATTTTCTTTATATTTAGTTATAAATTACTTTTAATTTTTTAAAGTTTTTTTTAAAAATAAGTCTTTATTCTATTTTTAGTAATTATTAAAATTTATTCTATTTTTTTATTTTTTTCTATTTTATTTAGTCTATTTAATTTTTATAATTTTAATTTTTTTTAAAAGACTATCTAAAAAAAATTAAAATAGTCTTTTTTAATAATATCTATTAGAATACTATTATTTTATAAAATAAGAAATTTTTTACTATTATTTAATTAAATTAAATTTTTTATAATTTTTATTAATTATTAATATATCTATTATAATTCTAATATAAATCTTAATTAAAAATAATTAAATCTCTATTATATAGAAAATAGATTTATTTAAAATACTATTTTAGTATTTAACTCTATAACTAAATATATATAAGATTTCTAGAAAAAAATTAAATAATAAAAAAAGATTAAATATTTTAATAAATTTTATATAAAAAAATAGTAGAATTTAAAATTAAAATAGACTCTCTCTATATTAATAAATTTACTAAATTATTTAGTTTCTAGAATTATAATATATAGTTTACTAACTTTAATTATATTTTCTAAAAATAAATTAATAAAGATTTTTAAAATTATTAAATATTTTAATATAGAATACTAGTATAAATAGAATAAAAAAAGAATTTAAATAGAAATATTTTATTTAATAGACTATATATTTTTTATTTAGTAAAAAAGATTTTTTTATTTAAATTAGTAATAATTTAAAAAAAAAACTTATATATAAAATAGTAAAAAACTAATTATATTTTATTAATAATTTATTATAATTAAATAATATTTTTTTCTAATATCTAAATATAAATATATTTAATAAAAATATTTAAAAATATATAGAATTTTTATATTTTATATCTAATATTTTATAAAAAAATTTTAAAAACTTAAAAAAAATAGATTAAGATTTATAACTAATTAAAATAAAAAAAAATCTTTATATAATAAATATTTTAAATATAATTCTAAAAACTATTAAAAACTAGATTATCTAAACTTAAAAAAAAATAGTAATTATATAAAAAATTAGAATAAGTTATATAAAAAAAGTAAAAAAAAATAAAATAGATTATATTAATTTTAATTTTTAATTTACTATAAAAATCTAAGTATAATTATATATTTCTATTTATATTAATAAAGTATCTAAGCTTATATAGATTTTAATATATATACTAAATTTAATTATATTATATATTATTAATAAAAATTATAAAAGAAATAAATATCTCTATATATAGAGTATAAAATATATTTATTATATTTATAGATATTTAAAAAACTATTAAAATATTTATTTATTTATATAATATAATTAATAAAAATCTAAAAGTTAAAAGATTTCTTTTTTTTTAAACTAAATTTATTATTATTAATATATAAATAATTTTTATTTTCTAAAAAAAAAAAAAAAAAAAAAAATATAATAATTTAAATATATTTTATTTAAATATAAATATTTAATTTTTTATAATTATTTAAGTTCTAGAAAATATTTAGTTATTCTAAAATAAAAAAAAATAAAATAAATATAAATCTATACTAACTTTTTTTTAAATTATAGAAGTAGTTTAATATTTTCTAAATTATATAGTTAAAAATTATATTATATATTAAATAAATAGATTATACTATTAATTTATAAAAAGAAATAATATTACTATATAGATCTATTTACTCTTTTTTATAAATAAAGTTAATAAAACTATAAAACTATATTAATAAAAATCTAAAAAATAAATAAACTAAATTATTAAAGAGTTTTATAAAAACTCTAATTTTATCTATTTTTAAAAAAAATAATAAATTATATTTATATATTAATTTTAAAAGACTTAATTAAATTTTAATTAAAAATTATTATTTACTATTTTTTATTTTTAAAAATCTTTAATTATTTTTAAAATATTAAATAATTTAATAAAATTAATATATTAAATACTTATTACTATATTTAGATAAAAAAAAATAGAAAACTATTTTTTATATATATTATAGTTATTTTAAATATATAATAATACTATTTAGTTTAACTAATATATTTATAATATATTTAAAAATCTCTTTAATATTATCTATATTATATATTTTAATAATATTTTAATCTTTTCTAAAATTTAAAAAAAATAAAACTATTTATATTATTAAAATATTAATAGATCTATAAAAAGTCTCTAATATATAAAAGTAGTCTAAACTTAAGTTCTATAGAAATATTTAAGTTTTTATTAGATTTTATAATTTTTACTAATAATTTATTTATAATTTTTTTTTAACTATATTCTTTTTTATTAAACTATTAAAAGAAATTAAAATAAAAAAAAACTAATAAAGTTATTTTAAATAATTATTAATATACTATATTTTATATATTAATTTAAATTTTCTATAAAAGTACTTTTATTATAATTTTTTGATCTAAAAAAATTTATTTATTTTAAAACTAATATTTTAAAATAAAATATAGTAAAAGTTTTATTTAAATAAATAAATAGAATATTTAGTACTTTATTATATTTTAATTATATAAATTCTTTTTTATTAAAAAAAACTATAAAATTAAAAATTAAAAAATATATACTATTATTTATTTATTTAAATAGTAATAATAGTATTTTAAAGAAAATATCTATTATATTAAAGTCTTATTTAATTATTATAATTTTATAATTTATTATTAACTTAGTAAAACTAATTCTATAAATAAATTATTTAGAATATCTAGAAAAAAAATTTCTTTTAACTAAAAAATTATAAAATCTTATTTATAATTTTTTTAAATAATTTAATAATAATAATTTAGTTAATTATTTTATATTATAGTATTAAAATAGAATATATAAAAGATTTCTTAAATATAATAATAGCTCTTTTAATAGTCTATAAAATATTATTTATATTTAATTATTTAGACTTATACTTATTACTAAAATTTTAAGAATTAAAAATAATTTAGTTAAAAAATAATTTTATACTATTAATTAATCTAAATAAAAAATTAATAAATAGTAAAAATTAATCTAATATAAATAGTATTATTTAATTTATTTAATATTTAATAATATATCTATATATAAAAATAAAATTATATTTATAGAAAGTTTTTATTATAATTTAATAATTAATATTAATTAAATAAATTATTTCTAATTTATTAATCTAAAAATTATATAAATATTAATAAATAATATAGAATAATTTAATAAACTATTATATAATCTAATTAAAGTAATAAAAAATCTATAAAAAAAATACTATAATTTATAAATATATTAAGATTATTTTAAATAAAATCTCTAATAATAAATATTATTTAATTAATATAAAAAACTTTTTTTAATTTAAAGAATATTTTTATATTTTAGTTTTAAATATTATTTATATAAAATTTATTAAAATATTATATAATAAAAAATTTATAAAAAATTTTAAATAAAATTATCTTAAAATAATATTTAAAAAATATTATTATTAATATTTTTTTTAAAAAATATAAAAAACTATATTAATTTTTATATAATTTATATAAAAATCTAAAAAAATTATTATTTATTTAAAAAATCTTTTTATTAATTAATTTTAATATTTTTTCTATAAATATTTTATAATTAAACTATAATTTTTTATTATTTTTTATTTCTAAATAAATAATTAAATTAAAAAGATAAATTAGATTTTAAAAAATTATTTTTAATATTATATAAGTAAAAAAAGAGTATTAATTATAATTATCTTAAAAAATATATAATTTATATATAAAATTATAATAAATTAACTAACTAAAAAAATATTTTTTAAAAAAATTTAAAAAAGAAATTTAATTAGATTTTTTATAAAGAATCTATAATTTAAAACTATATAAAAATTATTTTTAAAATTTATTAGTCTATTCTAAATATTTAATTAAATTAGATTTATAGTTTATTATATTATATTACTAAATTAATATATAAAAAAATTATAATATTTTTTTTATATTATTACTAAAAAACTAAAATAATATTAAACCTAAATTATTAATAATATTATTATAATTTAATAATAAAATAGAATAAGAAATTAAAAAAATTAGAGCTAAATAAATAATTAATAATAATTTATATTATTTTATTAAATAGAAAAATTAATCTAATAAATATAGTATATAGAAACTAATTAAAAATTATAAAAATATAAAATTAGCTATTAATAAATTTTATAAAATAAAATAGAACTCTATATAAGTTATTTAAAAATAATTAACTTTTTTTAAAAAAAAAAATATCTATAATATTTTAAATTTTATT
The DNA here is from genome assembly GCA_020086695.1 of Penicillium sumatraense. Lineage (NCBI taxonomy): Eukaryota > Fungi > Ascomycota > Eurotiomycetes > Eurotiales > Aspergillaceae > Penicillium > Penicillium sumatraense. The sequence goes on along the minus strand of JAGIKU010001434.1, from coordinate 64,398 downwards.
TTCTACTTATAAACAAAAATCTATAATTTCTAATTAAAGTAATTATAAATTATTTAAACTCTATAAACTCTTCTATTTTTTAAAAATTACTATAATAAATATTAAAAAAGTACTATTTTAAATAATAGTTATTATAATATTATAAAAAAATATATAAACTATAATATATTACTAATTATATCTATAATTAGAAAAAATAAGTAAAAAAAATACTTTAATAATAGAATACTTAAAAAATAAATTATATAATATAATAAATAATAAGTAGAAGAAGTATATAAATAAAAAAAGTAGTTCAAATACTATTATAATTTTAAAAGAATTTTTAATTATAATAACTTATATAGAAGTATTTTATATAATAATAAAACTATTAATAATTTATATAAAATTATATCTATTTATAAATATTAGATATATTTATTTAGTCTAGTAAAAAATATTAATAAAAATATAGAGCTTATCTATAATATTAAAAAAAACTTATAAAATTATAATAGAACTAAGTTATTAGACTAAAGATCTATAACTAGATAAAAATAAGAATTATATAAAATATAATTAAAGAGTATTTAATATAGTTTATATAAAAACTAATTCTTAAAAAGATTAAGAATTATAAAATTTATTATATAGTTTTAGATACTAAAAACTAAAATAAATTACTAAGAAATTATAAGTAAAATAATAAAGAATTAAGAATATATTAGAACTAATTTCTTTATATATAGATTTTTAAAAAAAAAATCTCTATAATAACTATTCTCTCTTTTAGAGAGTAAGTATTTTAATTATAGTATAATAAATAATTAAAATAGACTTAGTTTTTTATTTATAAATATAAATAAAATAGTTATTATTTTTAAGTAATAAACACTATTATTTTTACTAATATATTATTTTTATTTAATATAAATACTATTATTAAATTAATAGTTAAAAAAATCTATAATAAAAAAGCTCTAAAGCTCTTTATTAATATATATATTTAGTTTTTAGATTTTAATTTTCTAAATTAGAATTATCTTTTACTATATAATACTAAAATATAGGTTATAAAAAAGAACTATTTTTAGAAAGAATATAATATAAAATAATTATAGTTAAAAAAGTATTCTAGAGAAATTTCTAAAAGTATAGACTATTTATTTCTAATTTTATAAATTATAACTAATTATTATAGTCTAAAAAATAATAATATTATTATTAACTTATATTTAAAAATTTAGTTTTTATACTAACTATACTAAATACTCTTTAATTATATTTTATACTATTCTTATTCTTATCTAGTTATAGATCTCTAGTCTAATAACTTAGTCTTATTATATTAATATAGTTAATATATAAATATTTTACTATTCTAATAATTTTAGATTTATTATATTTATAAAAAATAGAACTTTTTTAAAAAGTCTAATTAAATTATATAAACTAATAGCTCTATTATTATTAGAGAGTAAAAGATTTTTTAAACTCTATAATTTTAAATCTTTTTATTTTCTAATAGAATTTTTATTTAATTTAAATAAGATTTAAATATAAATTATAATTATTTATAGATTCTTTTAATATATTAGATTATTCTTTAAACTCTTAAATCTTATAAAGTTACTAAAAGATTTATTTTTAATAAAAATTTTAATAGTAGTATATATAGTATATCTTTTAATTTATAGATCTAAATAAAGTTTAAATATAGAGTTCAATTTAGTCTTAAATAGAAATAAAATTAATATAGTAAAGTTTTATATATAAATTATAAATAATTTAATAAAAATAGTATTTTAGAGAGCTATAGAGATTTATTAAATAGAAGTTACTATTCTAATTTTTAAATAGTTAATATTTTAAAAATTAGAATTATAATAAAATTAAATAATTAAACTAAAGATCTATAACTAGATAAAAATAAGAATAATATAAAATATAATTAAAAAGTATTTAATATAATTAATATAAAGACTAATTCTTAAAAAAATTAAAAATTATAAAACTTAGTATATAGTTTTAAATACTAAAGACTAAAATAGATTACTATAAGTTATAAATAAAATAATAAAGAATTAGAGATATTTTAGGACTAATCTTTTTATATATAGATCTTAAAAGAAATCTTTATAATAAAAATAATAATAATTAGTAAAATATTTTATAAGAAAATTTAAGAAAATTAATTTATTTATTTATAAATCTAGTTCTTTAAATTATACTAATTATAATAAAATAATACTATTAAACTATATATATAACTAAAATATAAAATCTTAATATTATTTTTATTATTAGTTATTAAAAATAAAATATTAATAAAGAATATATAAAAATTAACTAAATATTAATTAAATTAAAAAAATAATATTATAAAATTAAAAAAATATAATATACTATAAAAAGATAGAGACTTAAAAACTCTATAAAGATTTAATTATTTTAATACTAAATAAAAGATTAAATAAATATATATCTTTTTTTTATATATTCTTTTTATATAAATAATACTATATTTATTTATTAAATATTTTAAACTCTAAAATATATAATACTATTAAGAAATTATAAATAAAATAATTTTAAATCTTTAATATTTAAATAATATATTATAAAAAAAAAAGATAAATTATAATAAAGAAATATTTATATATTTTCTAAAAAAGAGTTAATTAATCTAGATATATTATTTTTAATATTTTATATAATATTCTCTTTATATTTAATTATAAATTATTTCTAATTTTTTAAAGTTTTTTTAAGAATTAGTCTTTATTCTATTTTTAATAATTATTAAGTTTAATTCTATTTTTTTATCTCTTTCTATTTTATCTAGTCTATTTTATCTTTATATTATCTATATTTAATTCTATAAATTAAAATTATTATTATTTTATTAATTAAATTATAAGTTAAGTTATTGTGCTTTATATTTTCTTTATAATAAATAAAAGAAGTTTAATAATTTATATCTAAACTATAATTATAAATTTATATTTAGTATTAAAAAGATTTTATTAACTAAAAAGATTTAATTTTTAATTTAAAATAAATTATAATAGAAATAATTATAAAAAATATAAAATATTAAAATATTTTTAATAAATAAATTAAAAAATTTTAGAAAAGATTTTATAAAAAATAATATTTAAATAATACTAAAAAATTTAGTTTATATAAAATCTATATTAATTTAAATTATTATTAATATAATAGTTAATAAAAAGTTTTTAAATATAAAACTAAATATAGAAATATTATTTTTAATCTAAAAATTATAGAATAAAAATTCTATAATTTAAAAATAATTTAAATATATTATTATAGAAAACTAAAAAAAAATTATTTTTAAATTATTAATTTTAATAGATTATTATATTATAAAAGATATTTATATATTTTTTCTATAAAAAATTTAAAATATAAATTAATTAAAATTAATTAAAATTAATTATTTTAAATTACTAATTAATTATTTTAAATATATCTTAATTTAAAAATTCTTAATTAGAAAATATTAATAATAATATTTATTAAAAAATATTAAAAACTATATTAAATTATTATAATATAAACTTTATAGTAAATTATAGTTATTTTCTATTTTTAATAGATTTTTTACTAAATTTAATATAAATTTTATTATTAGACTTTTTATTATAGTATTTAAAAATTAAAATATTAATATAATTCTAATTATTATATATAGATTTATAAAATTTATATAATTTCTATTTATTTAACTATAATAATTATAAAATAGTTTATAAAATTCTTTTCTAATAAGATTAAAATTTAATATAGTAATTTTATAAAAATTATTACTAATTAAAAATTACTCTTTATTAATAAATTTTAGTTTTAATTTTATTATTATTTAAAAATTATATTATATTATATTATAGTTTTTTATTTCTAGATAAATAAATAAATAGAATAAAAAATTAAGTTTTTAAAAATTATTTTTAATATTTTATAAATAAAAAATAATTAAATTAAATCTAACTTTTTAAAACTATATTATTTATAAATAATAATACTACTAATATATTTATAAATAAAATACTATTTAAAATATTTATAAAATAAAATTCTAATTTTTAAATTTAGAATCTTAAAAAATTTTTAAAAAAGAAAATATTTACTATTAAAGAATATATTATTTATTAAAGAGATTTTATCTAGAGTTCTATATATAAAAAAATTAGCTCTAAAATACTACTAAATTTTTATTAACTTATTTATAAGTCTTTAATAATCTACTTTAGTTCTTAATATTTAAAACTATATAATAAATTCTATAATTTTTAATTTTTTTAAAAATTAGTCTTTATACTATTTGTATTAAATATTTTTTAATTATATTTTATAATATTTTTATTTTTAAAATATTAACTATTTAAAAATTAAAATAATAAGTTCTATTTAATAAACTTTTATAGTATTCTAAAATATAATTTCTATTAAATTATTTATTATTTATATATAAAATACTATTATTTTAGTTTTATTTCTATCTAAAATTAAATTAAAAACTAAATCTAAACTTAAGTTTAATTTTAAATCTAAATCTTATTCTAGTCTATAGATTAAAGTAATATACTATATATACTCTTTTTAAAACTCTTTTTAAAAATAAATTATTTAGTAATTTTAATATTCTTTAAAAAAGAATAAGAGAGACTTAATTATATTATATAGTAGTTTATAATCTAATATAAAATTATAGAGTTTAAAAAATAGTTTATTATATTTAGAATTTTTACTATTTATAATTTATATTTAAATTCTATTTAAATTAAAAAAAACTCTATTAGAAAATAAAAAGATTTAAAATTAAAGAGTTTAAAAAAATTTTTATTTTTTAAAAGTATAACTATTAGCTTTTTTAATTAGACTTTATTTTCTAAAATAATTTAGCTTTTTATAAAAATAATTAAATATTTAGAATTTAATTATACTAATAATTAAACTTAAAAAAATAGACTCTAAAAAAATAGACTCTAAAAAAATAGACTCTAAAAAAATAGACTCTAAAAAAATAAGAGTTTAGACTACTAGAATTAAAAATATTTTAAATATTAAATAATAACTCTTTTTTATAATAAATATATTTTTTCTATAATAATAAAAAAAATCTAATAATTTATATTAAAACTAATAATATAGATTATTCTTAATATTTATAAATAAAATTTTTTTTTCTATTAACTAGAAAAAAATAAATTAAAATAGTTTATACTATATAAAAGTTTTATTAAGTAAAAAAATACTTTTATAACTAAGTTAACTATAATTTTAAATTGAAACTTTAGTAAAATAAAAATACTATTTAAAAAAACTCTTTTAGAAATATCTAAAAATCTAATTATCTTTTTTTTTAAAAAAAGTCTAAAATCTTTACTTTTTAATAATTTTTTCTAGATTTACTATATTTTAATTACTCTTTAAAATTAAATAATTTAAATTTTATATTTCTTAGATTTATTTTAAAACTAAATATAAAAAATATTTCTATATTATAATAGAAAAATATCTATATATTCTTTAAAAAAGACTTAATTAGTCTAGATATATTATCTCTAGTAGTATTCTATATAATATTCTCTTTATATTTAGTTATAAATTATTCTTAGTTTTTAAAGTTTTTATTAAAAATTAGTCTTTATTCTATTTTTAGTAATTATTAAGTTTTTTTTATTTTTTTATTTTTCTCTATTTTATCTAGTCTATCTAATTTTTATAATTCTAATTTTTTTTAAAAAAAATATCTAAAAAAGAAATAAAATAGCTCTTTTTAATAATTATTATTAGAATATTATTATTTTAAAATAAAAAATCTTTTACTATTATTTTAATAAAATTAAACTTTCTATAATAAAAATAAATTATTAATAAATTTACTATAACTTCTATATACTATAACTTCTATATACTATAACTTCTATATAAACTCTAGTTAAAAAAAACTAGATCTTTATTATATAAAAATAGATCTATTTAAAAGTACTATTTTAATATCTAATTCTATAACTAAATATATATAAGATTTTAAAAAAAAGATTAAATAATAAAAAGAGATTAAATATCTTAAAATAAAATTTTATAAACTATAGAATAAAATATCTCTAAATTTTATATAAAAAAATTATAGTAGTAGAGCTTAAAATTAAAATAGACTTTTTCTATATACTTAATTTACTAAATTATTTAGTTTTTAAAACTATAATATATAACTAACTAATTTTAATTATATTCTCTAAAAAAACTTTAGTATTTTTAAAAATAAATTAATAAAGGTTTTTAAAATTATTAGATATTTTAATATAGAATACTAGTATAAATAGAATAAAAAAAAGAATTTAAATTAATTAAGAATTTATAAAATTTTAAATAGAAATATTTTATTTAATAGACTATATATTTTATATTTAATAAAAAAGATTTTTTTATTTAAATTAGTAATAATTTAAAAAAAAACTTATATATAAAATAGTAAAAAACTAATTATATTCTATTAATAATTTATTATAATTAAATAATATTTTTTTAATATTTAAATATAAATATATTTAATAATTCTATCTAAAAATATATAGAATCTTTATATTTTATATTTAATATTTTATAAAAAATCTTTTAAAAATTTAAAAAAAATCTTATATAATAAATATTTTAAATATAATTCAAAAAACTACTAAAAAGCTAATTATCTAAAATTAAAAAAAATTAATAGTTATAAAAAAGATAAAAGTAAATTATATAAAAAACTATTAAAATATTTATTTATCTATATATTATAATTAATAGAGATCTAAAAATTAAAAAATTTCTTTTTCTATTAAATAAGTCTATTATTATTAATATATAAATAATTCTTATTTATTATAGAGATTCTTTTTAGAGAATATATATAAAGAGATTAACTCTAAAATATCTCTAATCTTTTATTATTTTATTTATAAGTCTTTAGTAATCTACTTTAGCTCTTAGTATTTAGAACTATATAATAAATTCTATAATTCTTAATTTCTTTAAGAATTAGTCTTTATACTAATTATACTAAATACTCTCTAATTATATTTTATACTACTCTTATTCTTATCTAGTTATAGATCTCTAGCCTAATAACTTAGTTCTATTATATTATTTTCTAGAAAAAGTATAATAATTTAAATATATTTTATTTAAATATAAATATTTAACTTTTTACTAATTTATAAAAAGATATTAAAATATTATTAAAGTTTCTATAATTATTTAAGTTTTAAAATATATCTAACTATTAAAAAATAAAAAAAATAAATTTATACTAATTTTTTTCTAAACTAAAAAAGTAATTTAATATTTACTAAACTATAAAATTAAAGAATTATACTATACTATAAATAAATAAATTATATTATTAATTTATAAGAAAAAATAATAGATTATATTTCTATATTAATTACTAAAGATTTAACTAAGTTTTAATTTAAAATTATTATTTATTATTTCTTATTTTAGAGATTTTTAATTATTTTTAAAATACTAAATATTTTAATAAAATTAATATATAAAATATTTATTGCTATATTTAGATTAAAAAAATAAATAAATAAAAAACTATTTTCTATATATATTATAACTATTTTAAATATATAGTAATACTATTTAGTCTAACTAATATATTTAAGAGACTTTTTAATATTATCTATATTATATATCTTAATAATATTTTTATCTTTTTTAAAATTTATAAATAATATATAATTTATATCTAATAAATATTTAAAAGATTAAAAAAAGCTAAACTATATATAAAATTATTAAAATATATATTTTATTAATTCTAAGTTAAATTTTTTAGATTTTTAGTTAATACTAATAGAGTATTAATAGATTTATAAAGAGTCTCTAATATATAGAAATAGTTAGAATTTAAGTCTTATAGAAATATTTAAGTCTTTATTAGATTTTATAATATTTATTAATAATTTATTTATAAATTCTCTCTAATTATATTTTTTTTATTATATTATTAAAAAGAAATTAAAATAAAAAGAAATTTAGTAAAATTATTTTTAATAATTATTAGTATACTATATTTTATATACTAATTAAAGTTTTTATAAAATTATTTTTACTATAATTTTTTAACTTAAAAAATCTATTTATTTTAAAACTAATATTTTAAAATAAAATATAGTAAAACTTTTATTTTAAATAGATAAATAGAGTATTTAATACTCTATTATATTTTAGTTATATAATTTTTATATAAAAACTATAAAGTTAGAGATTAAGAAATATATACTATTATCTATTTATTTAAATTTTAATAATAATATTTTAAGAAAAATATATATTATATTAAAGTCTTATCTAACTATTATAGTTTAAAGTTATTTATAAATTAAATCTAATTAAATATTTTGATTATTTCTATTTAAATATCTATAACTAATTATAATCATAGATAATTTAGTTAAAAATAAATATAAAAAATACTATTCTTACTAATAAAGAACTAGAGCTAATTAATACTATTTATATAGTATTTCTAAATACTAATACTATTATTTATATTTAGTATATTAATAAAAATCTTTAGAAAAAAGCTCTTCTACTACTCTATAAAGCTATTACTAATACTTATAATATAGATATAATAAAATAGAATAGTCTATATTTACTATTAGATTAAGTTTTAAAAAAAGAACTAGATAATACTCTAAAAGATATCTTTAATAAAAGATAGTCTAATATAATAAAGTACTAGAATTACTTTATCTATATAAATATATAATATAAGTTTAATTTAGTTTAGAAGACCTTCTAGGCCTAATATAGTAATAAAATATTTACTAATATATTATAATATATTAAAAAAGAGTAGATTAAGAATTACTTAATAAATTTCCTAAAGATATATACTAAAAAAGTAAGTTATACTACTTTATACTTAAAAAAAAAATCTCTTATTACTATTTAAATAGTAATAAGAAATCTCTTATCTCTTTTAAAAAATCTCTTATAACTATTTAAATACTAATATTAAAAAATAGTATCTCTATCTTAGTAAGACTACTATATCTTGAATAGAGGCCTCTTATTAATTAATTAAGTAAGACTTATATATCTTAACTAAAGATCCTCTTATAGTTCTAACTAACTTTAAATATATATTATTCTCTATTAATATACTAAAATTAAGAATAATATTCTAAATAAGTAATAACAATAGCTAACTAAGAGACTATATCTTATCTATTAGTAAATACTTTAGAAATTCTATATATCTATATTATCTAGTAACAGATTAATAAAGGAAAGCCTTTTATACTTAAAGATTTCTATCTTTACTAGTAGTAATATAGGCTTAGTAAAGCACTACTAATTAATCTACTACTTTTAATATAAGATCTATATAAAATATAGTATTATAGACACCTAGTAGGTTATTAAAATAATCTTATTATACTATTATAAAATACTATATTAATATAAATAGCTATTTAATTATCTTCTAACCTAATTATAGTACTACTTATACTATTTCAGCACTCTACCAAGTATAAACTATCTAGATTCGAGATTACTACAGATATAGTACAGACCTAAAGCTAAAGCTACAGCTATAGCTATAGCTATAGTACTACTATTAATAAACACTCTTACTACTAAAGTCTATATATTAGAGAGAGAGATAATAAAGTTATTACTATATCTTCTAATAAAGATAAAGATAAAGATAAAGATAAGAGTATTTCTAGTTAGAGTAGTCTAGATAGTAGAGCTATTATTAATACTAATAATAATAAATATATAGTATAAGTAGTTTAATTAATTAACTTTAGCCTTTTCTATTATCTTTTATTAGTATTCGAATAGTAATAAAAGATAATAGATAGAGATACTAAAATAGGTAGAGATAGGACAGATAGAGATAGCCTTGCCTCTATAGAGGTCTGTAGTCAGATGACCTAAGGAGGGGTTACTGTAGTCAGAAAGTAGGTCAGATAGTGGGCTCTGATTAGTTAATCAGAGATTAGGGGGTCGCTATAGGTAAAGAGAGGGTCGCTCTATATAGAGAGGGGTTGCTATAGTATTACCCTATATTTATTATTATAGATTTCTAAATATTTAGAAATCTAATAAAAATATATTAAAATACTATAATAGTAGAGTTTTTTAATAAATATTATAATATTATATATATAGATCTATCTAAAAAACTAGTCTAAATATTTATATATTTAAATAAATATTTAATTATAAGTAAAAATAATAAACTAATAAAAAATCTCTAAATTTTATAAAGTATTAGAGATTATTATTTAGTATTATTTGTAATATTAATTAGATATTTTAGAGCTCTATATTATATACTATATATATATATATATATATATATAAATTTCTAAAATATATAATAAATATACTAAATAAAATAACTATTATAGTATTTATATTAGTTTTTAAACTACTACTATTAATAAATATAATTATAATATTTAGACTCTGAAAATTCTAAAATATTTAACTATATTTAATAATAATAGTATTTTTATTAGAAATAATATAAACTATAAAAAATTAGATCTATTCTATTATATCTATATAGATATATAATTTATAATATATATAATATTTAAAATACTATAATAAAAACTTAATTAGTATAGAGACTTATTAAAAATAGTAAAAGAATAAAAATAGTAATAAAAAAAATCTTAATAATAATTAGAGCTCTTTTAATAAAGAATTCTAATAAAAATCTTAATAAAAAAAATTAGAGACTTTTTTATATATTTTAATAATTAGTAGATCTAATAAATATATATTAATATAAAAATAGGGCAATACTATAGCGACCCCCTCTCTATCTAATACAACCCTCTCTTTTGCTATAGCGACCCTCTCTCTCTAGCTATAGTGATACTCTCTCTAGTAGCTAGAGTAATCGTCTCTCTTAACTAATTAGGATATCTTATTCTACTACTATATAGACTGCTCTACTTCTATAGAGATAGTACTTTAGCTCTATCCTATCTTTTCTAAAATAAAACTTCTCTACTATCTCTTATTACTATCTAAAACTCTACTACTACTATCTAAATATCTATTACTACTATTTAAATAATATAAAATCTTACTAATTATCTCTCTAATATATTAGAAGATAAATTACTTACTCTACTAGTAATTAAGCTAATATCTAAGTCTATATTTATACTTAAATTTAAGCTTAATAATCTACTAATATTTTTACTCTTCTAAGATCTATATCATTTTAACTCTAATTTAGTTATTATAATTATTAATAAATATATAAAGCTTACTAGATATATAGTTATAAAAAGCTATAGTAAAAAGACTAAGTATAGTTTTTTCAAGAAAGTTATTTACTAATATAATCACTATAGTATTTATTAAGACTATTAATAATAATAAAAATACTAAATTAGTATATATACTATAGAGTATAAGTTTTATGTAACTCTTTATTAATTTATAGAGAGTAAACTATTATTATTTATAAATATAGTCTTAAATACTCTATAGTATTTTATAATTAAGAATAAAGACTATAATAGCTATAAAACCTTAGATATATTAACTTATTTAAAATATTAATTAATTGAATACTAGTAAGTCTAAGAAGCTATTAATATCTAGTTATATCTATAAATACTTATATATTAAATCTTTACTTTAATTTATAAAAAAAATTCTAATTTATATCTTATTATAAAAGATATTAATAATCTCTATTGTTATATGTTGCTAACTAGTCGCGGTTAGTAGTTAGTCAGTTAATAAACATACCTTATTCTATAAGAGTAGAATTGCGATTTGCTAGATAGTGGCTAAAATCGGCCTTATACTAGTACTACTAGTAATTCTTAAGTATTAACTTATAACTGTACTATTACTATACTAAGTCTTATATAGGCTTAGATCTTATTGAGTAACTTTAAAGGGTGTACTAGATAGAGTACTAAGTAGGTCAGTCTGAAGAGCTCCCTTACTTATAGAGTTATAGTTATAGTTATAGTTATACTAGTATAGAAGTAAAGATATACTTAAGTAACTTATTAAGATTAATCGTAAAGAACTAAATATATATATATAGAACTATTCTTATATATCTAGTTCTTCTGTCCTAGTATTATAGTAGGTAGTATAGTAGTAGATAATACTTAGTAGTATCTACCTATATACTATAATATTTATCTACTAGCTAGGAGTTATATATAAGTTTTACAGATTACTCTATACTAGATATAATCTCAGAATATATAAAAGTGTAGCTGTTTCCTATACTAGGTTAGCTATATAAGTTCTTACTAGTTACTTATACTTTTAGTATAGTAATATTACTAGTAGAGTAAACGTTTATATAGGTATTATACTTTTCTGTCTGTCTTATATATATAACTCTAAACTCTCGTAGATTAGTTAGCTCTTAGTAGCCTATTAGTAAGTTATAGCCTCTTATTATAGAGTCTATAATATTATCTCTCTCTCTCTTTAGTTCTTGTCTTTAAGAATTCTTATAACTGCTTATCTCTCTTAGGTAAGTGTTAGTCCCTTTTATTTTTCTTATTTTTCTTTCTATTATAGTCTATTATACCTAAATATAAGGCTAACTCTTATCTTAAAGGAATTCTAAAGCTCTCTGCTCTCTATAATTAGGTTACTAGTTATATTTATTAGGCTAATTTTATTATTTTGAATTCCTTTATTACTTCTGTCCTATATAATTACTACTATAAGTCTAGTAAACTTTATATAATAGATTAGACCTATTATTATTTAAAGTGTGCTTTCTATACTTATACTAGTTATATATATAAGTAAGAGTTTTATACTAGTCAGAAATAGGATTTATTATACTATACTAAGGATAAACTATCCTCTAATATCAAAAAGAATAAGAGTAAACTCGATTTATTAGAATCTGAGTTAGAAGATCTATAATCCTATCTTACAGAATTATATTAGTAGGTATTAAATAAACAAAAATAATATTAAAAAGCTATATTATATTAATATCAGCTATAGAAATAGATAGCTTTCTTAAAGTAAAAAGGTTTTAAGATATCTAATTATAATACTAATTTACTATATATCTTAGATAAAAAGATATTATCTTTAGAGTAGTCTGTTCTTTCTACTTAGGATATATAATAGCTTACTACTACTACTAAGAATCTAAACTTCGATTAGATACTAACTAAGATTATTTAATTATCTCCTTCTTTCTAAGATAGTTTAGATATCTCTTTTCTAATAGGTAGTTCTAGTAGTACTATTAAACTAGCTAGTAGTAGTCTATTAGATTCTTAGTAGACTCCTATATATTTTCTGAGATATTATATTCTTTCTATTTTACTAAGTAGTAAGGTCTCCTATTAATATATTTTATATTTAGGATCTTTTCTACTTTATACTTATTTTTAGTCTCCTTCTTCTATTTCTATATTTATAGCAAGTTTAGTATTTTCTAGTATAGGTTCGAGTAATAAGATATAGAAGTTTATATAAATATATTATATATTATTTAGTAGTCTTAAGTAATAATTAACTAGTCCTATTTTTTCTTTAATTTCGAATAGTCTTAGTTTTAGGTAGTTAAGCTTTAAGCTTAGTTACTTAGTTTTAATATTTTAATATAAGAGATACACTTTTTTCCCCTTCTTTAGATTAGGCCTCTTCTAGTAAGCTTTATTATAGTAGTATTTTATATAGTAGTTAAAGAACTTAATATCTCTAGCTAACTATAGGTATAGTTACTTAAGTTCTAAAACTAGTATTCTTACTAATTCTGCTTCTATATATTTTCTAATAGTATCTCTAAGTACTATAGAATTATACCTATAGTTTATAAAGAATAGTATTTCTTTAGTAGTTATATATATTATATTATTATATATAAACTATATAAGTAGTAGTAATCCTATTTAGTTATTCTACTAGTAATTTATATAGTATTATAAGTATTACTCTAGTATCTAGTTTACTCTCTTAGTTTAGCTATTTGTTTATAGATAATATATAGTAGAGAGTCTATACTTAATTCTAATAATATCTATAAATAATTACTATATTTTATTTATAAAGAGTTTATCTCTATTAGATATTATTTTCTCTAGTATACTATAGTTAGTAAAGATATATCTAAATAACAGAAATACTATCTAGCTAGTATTAATTATTTCTGTTATCAGAATTATATATATATATTTTGTTAGCCTATTAATAACTACTATAATTATATTATTTTTGTCTGAAATTAGTAATTTAGTTAGAAAATTAATTGTGATCTATTACTATAGTTAGTTTAGTATTTCTAAAATTTATATTTTACTATATAGTTTATACCTTACTAGCTTATTCCTTTAGGGTCATACTATCCACACCCCCCCTCTGCCTATTCCTACCCCCCTGTGGGTCTTATTCCTACCCCCCCCCCTTAAATATAGTTAGAATGCCAAGAATTGCTATTTCCACAGTCACATGATTTCTACTACCACTACTAAAAAAAATCTCTTACTACTATTCGAATAACAGTAAGAAATTTTTCACTACTATTTAAATAGTAGTGAGAGATTTTTTTTTCTCTCAATTTTATTAATTTTTGTATTAGTTTACATACTCATCATCATCTGAATCAATCATAGCACCTACATCTAGGCTACTATCACTATAATCAGACTCTGTAACCACTATCTTTGCTGTCTTTGCTGAATGTCGAACTCTCTGTGTACCACTATGGCCCCGACTGCGGTTGCGGCCCCGGTTTGAACTACTTAGTGCAATCTCAAACCCAGAAGGCTCACGTTGGGTTGAACGTTCGAAAGGTGTCATTGTTAGTGGATCTGGGGATGACTGGAGAGGTTGGGTTGCTAGCACCTGGGGTGTAGATTGAGATTGAGATTGAGATTGAACGTTGTTCCGCTGACCTGATGGCCGGCCACGAGGTCGAATTTTTTTAGGGTTCTGTACTAAAAGGATAGGGTCAATTGCTGGCGCCTCCCCTAGGCGATAGAGATGCTAGTGTGGATGAAAATCACTAAGAGTTAGTGGCTTTTGACTGTTTATCTGCTTAATAATAATATAAATATAAGGGTATCTAGTAGTATTCTGTGAATTGCAGTCGCAATTAGGTGGTATCTGAGGCTTATTTTTACCTAGTGGGAGAAAGGTATTGTAGGTTTCTTTAGTATACTGAATAGCCTTTAAAGACATACGTCAGATAATATGCTGATAAATTGAGTGTAGTTGCCGGGTAGGTCGTCGATCTCGCTTATTTGTAATCTGGGTTTTAATATTTGCATATTGGCGAGTTATAACCTGTTCAAAATTCTCAAGTACAGCAAGAAGATCTTTAGTCGAAACATGAAGGTCTTGTTTAAGAAGCTAATAGGATGCCTCTGTGCGAGAGGTAGCAGCCTCACTAAGATAGAGATACTATTTTTTTATTAGTATTTAAATAGTAATAAAAGAGGCTTTAAAGACTAATAAAAAATCTCCTATCTCTCACAAAAAATCTCTTACTACTATTTAAATAGTAGTAAGAAATTTTTCATTACCATTTAAATGGTAGTGAGAGATTTTTTGTAAGAGATAAGAGATTTTTTTTTAGTCTTTAAATAGTAATAATAACTTACCTTATTAGTATATATCTTCAGAAAGAACTCAGGACAGTCTTCAATCTATTCTTTAGTAATGTATGCTAGTAATTCTTTAAAAATTAGTGTGTTGTATATGTCCTGGAAGTGCTGCTATATAGTATTGAACTCAGCTTGTGGTGTAAAAATTAGTCGATTCCATCGTTGTAGTATTTTTTGCTATTCTTTATAAAGAACCTTGTCTAGAACCTCGTCTAGTGCCTTTTTTAATAGCCGAGAGCCTGAACTAGGCAATTCAAGACCATCCCATTAGATATCCCCTGATTTGCGTGCGTCAGTAATTGCCTTGCAGAGAACTAGAAGTGCATGTTTTATTAAATTCATATTTATATACTAAATATAAATAATAGTATCTGTGTTTGGGAATACAGTATAAATTGCATTAATTAAGCCTAGTTCTTTGTCAGTTAGAACTATACAAGGGCTAACTGGCAATGGTGCTGGCAATAGTGCTGGCAATAGCAATGGCGGAGTTGGTGCTGGCAATAGTAATAGCAATGGCAATGGCAATGGCAATAGTGTTGAGTTTGGGTTTTGCTGAATATATACATAAATCTCTGATAGATAATCAAGCACAATTTTGTAGGTGGTCTCTCGTTCGTTAGTCACAAATACCCATACGAGATAGAATAAGGCACCCGTACACATAAACCCGATTATATCTAGCAATAGCATACCATAACAGTTAGTTTTATATATACAATCCATAGAGATAAGCCATAGGTAGTACTTTAACATCTCTAAACTCGATTTATACATTACAAAAAGGACCACAACACGTTATTCTTTATCCAAACAATAACAGAATAGCCATTTCCCATCAGATAGAAGCTCCATTAGTAATACCTAGATAGGGGTACAGCCATTGAGAAATTTTTAATTAAGTTTAAATCAGAGGTTGTCAATATCAGTAGTAATAATACAAGATTCAGGGTTTATTTCGCGAATTGAGGTCAAAATTTGGCGTGTAGGGATCTGTAGTTAGAGTTATGCTTGAATAGCATTACTGACAGCTTACTAGGTTATTTCAGCATATCAGTATATTAAATAGGTAGATGCCTTAGATACCTTATACCTATTATGTTCTGGGTTTTCCAACGTCAAATACCATAGTATATATAAATCAGCAGTGCTATAGAGATAGAGTACCATTTACTCAATTAAAAGACGTTGAAGTGTAATTTGAAACTTACATCCACATAAACGGGTAGTGGTTTTGCGCTTTCAGGTCTCATCTGTAATTAGTATATATTTACTGCTCCGGTCGTATTACAAAACGACCTTTTTTATAACACCAGCCTTAGTTTTCTTACTTCGCATCTTTATAACACCATATCTAGTAGGTTTTACAAGACAATTAATCTCTGCAATTACAGTTTCAGGGTCGGTAAATCGTTAGTCGATTAGGGGTAGTGGTATAGGTAGAGGGGACCAATTAGGTAGATCAGGATTAACAAATCCAGCAGCTATAGCAGCTTCAGCCGCCACAACAGCTTCGGCAGCTGTAATAGCTAAATTGTTATTATCTGATAACGAATCGTAGGTATCAAGACCTAGAAGTATATTAAAAAACGATAAGAGGATAGAGGGAGTAAAAAAAAAGAAGGGGTGTTAGGTGTTGTTGATATTTTACAGCAGGAATGATAAAGATTGTCACTACCATTCGAATAGTGGTGATAACTATTTGAATAGTAGTGATAGTAATTTTGAGAGTGGTGGTAAGAATCATGTGATTGTGGAAATAGCAATTCTTGGCATTCTAACTATATTTAGGGGGGGGGGGGGGGGGTAGGAATAAGACCCACAGGGGGGTAGGAATAGGCAGGGGGGGGGGGTGTGGATAGTATTGCCCTTCCTTTAATATATATTATATTTTTTAATATACTATATAACTTTTTTATAGATATTAGGAATATAATAATTCCTTAATAGATATTCTACTGTTTTCTTAGTTCCTATATATCTATATATAAGATTGTTATAGTATTACTAGATTACTTTATTTTAGAGTTTCTATAGAATATAGATTAATCTATAAATATAGATTAGTCTGTTTTCTTTTCTAAGGTACTCTCTATTTATTTGCTTAGTTATAAGTAGGTCCCTATTAAGGTTCTCTTTAAGCCTATTAATCTAATTATCATCTTAGATTTTACTAGTAGCTACTAGAACTTAGTAGTTATATACTAAGTTACTATTTTTATCTTTCTTAAGTATAGCTAGGGTAGCTTCTTTAATCTCTACTATATAGTTAGGTCTTTAACTAAGTATATCTACTTAGCTATTAGCTATATCTAGATAATATTTAATTCTATAGTTATATCTTACTAAGATTTTTATCTATCTAGTCTATTATCTTATTAATTCTTTTATATTTATAAAAAATATAAAGTTCTTATAGTCTAATTTAATAAGAACTTAGTGTTTTACTCTTTCTAGATATACTCTCTATATCTTAAATACTAATACTATAGCTAGTAATTCTTTATTATAGATATTATAGTTAATTTCTGTAGGTATTATTTTTCTAGACTAGAATATAACTAGTTAGGGTTTTCTATTATCTCTTAGTTAAGTAAGTTATACTCTAAATATATAATCTAATATATTAGTTTTAATTATATATTACTTTTCTAGGTTTACTAGTATAAGTATTATTCTTTTAATAAATATTTTCTTAAGAGTATTAAATAAATTTTCTAATTTAGTTATCCTAGACCTACTTTTAGTCTTTTTTTAGTAGTTTATTAAGATTTACTATAATTTTACTAAACCTATTAATTAATTATTAGTAGTAATTATATAATCTAATAAATTTCTATACTTCTTTTATATTTTTAGGTATTAGCTAATCTAGAATACTTTTAATCTTATCTTTCTATATACTAAATCCTTTATTACTAATTATATATCTTAAGAAATCTGTTTTTTAGATATAGAATTTATATTTCTTAAGTTTAAAAGTAACTTTAGCTTCTCTTAGTTTCTAAAGTACCTTTTTATTATATTATATATATTTCTCTATAGTCTTTAAGAAAACTAAGATATTATTAAGATATACTATTATAAAGATATTAAAGTACTCTTCTAATATACTAAAGATAAATTATTAGAATACTATAGATATATTTATAAGTCTAAATAGTATTACTATATACTTATAGTGCCTATATTTTGTTCTAAATACTGTCTTCTATTTATTACCTTTCTCAATTCTTAGATAGTTATATATATTAGTAATATTATATTTAGTAAAATAGATACTTTCTTAAATATAGTCTTATATTTTCTAAATTAAAGATAGTAGATACTAATCTTTAATAGTAATTAAATTTAAATATTAATAGTCTATATAAAGTTAGAGGCTTCTGTCTTTTTTATTTATATAGATAATAGAGTATTCTACTAATAAGAATAATTTCTAAATATATCCTTTCTTAAGATTCTTCTTAATATATTCTTTTAGTATCTTTAATTCTAGCTTAGATAACTAGTAAATTAGTCTAAAAATTAGTTCTTAATCTTCTCTAAGTTAGATCTTATAGTTAAACAGACTATATTCTAAGAGTTTACTATCCTTTAGTAGCTTAAATATATTCTAGTACTTAGAGTACTCTTTAAGTATCTATATTTCTTCCTCTATTATATAGAGAGCTATTACTATTTTATAGTATATTATAATATATTCCTTTAGCTCTTTATCTATTATATCTAGACTCTGCTCTATTATTACTAGAATACTAATATCTATAATTTTTTCTAATACTCTACCTCTAGACTACTAACTCTATTTAGATTTATTCTTATATAGGTTATAATAGATATCTGTCTCTCTAAGACTAGGTTCTTTAATATTTAGTAGTTCTCTACTAGTCTATCTAGTATCTATTTATATATATATATAGTAGTTAAAATAGATTTTATCTATCTACTAATTAATTCTTAGACTATACTAGTATAGCTAAAGAATACTAAGTACTATATTATATCTTTCTAAGTTAGTAATATTAAAGTATATAGATTCTAGATAGTTTCTAATAATTATATTAATCTACTCTATATAGTATATAATTCCTTTACTAAGTTTCTCTCTATTAAGTCTAATAAGAGATATAGTTCTGCTCTTTTTAATAGTTAGTACTTTACTAATTAAGATAAAGTTAGTATCTATAAAGTTACCTATAGCTCTTAAGTTAATTATAACTTATATATCTATCTATATTTTATAGAATATAAATAGTACTTCTATCTTTATATATTTTCTCTATACTATTACTATAAGTTATTATCTCTACTCTAGTTAATATAACTTTTTTAATAGCTTAGGTTTAATCTCTCTATAGTCTAGCTTATCTTATATATATATTCTATAGTTATAGTTATAGTATCTAATTATAGCTCTTAGGCTATAATTAAGATATTATATATATCTAATATAGATATAATCTTCTCTATAGTATAGATATATTTCTTCTATACTAGTAGTATATAGTACTAGTTTATTATTATCTAATTTATTAAAGAGAACTCTCTTAGGATCTCTAGAGACTATACTACTTACTTTATAGATTCTTTATAATTCCTGTTTTTCTTTATAACTTATCTAGTATCTCTCTAGTAGAGTCTTTAGGATTTCCTATATCTCCTTTCTAGTAAGAGTCTCTCTTTTTTATAGGAGCTCTCTAGCTATTCTAGAAAGTTCGCTATTTTATAGAGATTCTTAAAGTATTCCTAGAAACTTATATAGTGTTCTTAGGAGCTAGGATAGAGTTTCTAGGATCTCTAGAGTTATTTCTAGAGGTCTATTTATAGCTCCTAAGATTAGTATACTCTACTCTTAAGATTAGTCTACTAGTTCTTAAGAGTTAATAGGTTTCTAAGTATACTAAGTCTACTCTTAACTTTCTACTATATTTAGATTAATCTATAGATACTATTTCTATCTATTATACTCTTTAAGCTATAAGTTAACTAAGATTATAAGCTCCTATATCTTAGGTTCTAGCTCTATCTTTTATTTATTAGTATATAGTAGTAGCTATCCTACTATCTACTATTCTAATAGTATTATACTTTTCTTAACCTATTTCTTTTAGACTAGTATATTTCCTATTTTATTATTCTTAAGTACTCTTTCTTAAGCTACCTCTTCTAAGAAGTTTATCTTAGGCTACTTACTCTCTTAGGTAGTATAAAGTTACTAAAATTTTTCTACTCTAGTAGTATTATATATTCCTCTTTCCTAGATTATATATAGCTACTATAGTTTTTTGTTATCTTTCTTACTATAATAGTCTCTTACTATATAGCTAGGTTTACTATAATTAAAACAGAGCTTATTATCTTTCTACTACTTCTGTTTCTTAGCTAGGAGTCTTACTATATTGAGCTCTATTAGTCTTAGGCTATATAGATTATTATTCTTATTAAACTTTAGTTATATTAGTTACTAAGATTAGAAGCAATAGTATAATAGATATCTACTACTTTATCTCTAGTCTTCTACCTCCTATTTTTCTATTTATTAATTATAAAGCTAGTTATTAATATAGACTACTATATTAATAAGTTTATCTATTATATTTAGTTAGTTAATATAAGTAAGTTTATTCTTAATATATAATTCAAGACTATAGTTATAGTATAGAATTAGTATATAATCTTCTTATCTGAGTATAGCTATCTACTATATAAATTCTGTAGTATATACTAAAGCTAAGCTAATCTATTAGATATACTATAGCTTCTATTTAGCTGTCTTTTTAGTATCGATATCACTAAATATTTTCTTAAGATAACTCTTAAAGTTATTATAGCTACTAAAAATATTTTGTATAGTAGCTAACTATTCTGATCGATCTTTTTTATAGTATTCTTAAATATATAGTTCGAGCTAGTCCTATACCTATCTTTAGAGATATATAGATATAAAGATAACTTTATTAGATTTCTTAACTAGTTTAAATTTATTTATATCGAGGTATATATTTATTTATATAAGGAATCCTTATAATTTAGAATAGGTTCTATTGAAGTTCTCTATCTTAAGTAACTTAGGTATACTAGTAATTACTATATTAGATAGAATAGTATTAAGCTATATATAAATTTATTTAATATAATTGTTTATACCCTGAGTGTAATTAGTAAAGCTACTACCTATATTTTTAAAATAGTTTTCGAGATTCTTAATAACTAGTTTAAGTTATCGAATTTCTACTTTTCTTATATTTTCTCTTTCTTTATCTGAGTCTAGCTCCTTATAATAAGACTAGGTTTATAGAGGCACTAGTACCTTCTTACTATTACTTAGGCTTACTATAATATCTCTACTTTACAGTATAAATAACAGAGCGTTTAATATATTATGTATTACTAACTAGTTGTAGTTAGTAGTTAGTTAGTTAATAAATATACCTTATTCTATAAGAGTAGAATTACAATTTACTAGATAGTAGCTAAAATTAGCCTTATACTAGTACTACTAATAATCCTTAAGTATTAACTTATAACTATACTGTTACTATACTAAGCCTTATATAGGCTTAGGTCCTATTAAGTAACTTTAAAGAGTACACTAGATAGAGTACTAAGTAGATTAGTCTAAAAAGCTCCTCTACTTATAGAGTTATAGTTATAGTTATACTAGTATAGAAGTAAAGATATACTTAAGTAACTTATTAAGATTAATCGTAAAGAACTAAATATATATATATAGAACTATCCTTATATATCTAGTTCTCCTATCTTAGTATTATAGTAGATAGTATAGTAGTAGATAATACTTAGTAATATCTACCTATATACTATAATACTTATCTACTAGCTAGAGATTATATACAAGTTTTATAGGTTACTCTATACTAGGTATAATCTTAGGATATATAAAAGTATAGCTGTTTCCTATACTAGGTTAGCTATGTGAGTTCTTACTAGTTACTCGCACTTTTAGTATAGTAATATCGCTGGTAGAATGAACGTTTATACAGGTATCGCGCTTTTCTGTCTGCCTTATATAAGTAACTCTGAACTCTCGTAGATTAGTTAGCTCTCAGTAGCCTATTGGTAAGTTGTAGCCCCTTATTGTAGGGTCTGTAATATCTATACTAAAATATTATAAGAGTTCTTAAATAATTAAACTTCTATCTAAGTATTATTAATAGAGCTTTTACTTAATAGAAAATAGATTTTTTATTATTTACTTAATAATAATAACTATATTATTATTTTATTTATAATATATTATACTTTATTAGAGATATTAAAGTACTATCTATAAGTTATTTTAATAGACTATATATATAAAATAAACTACTATAATATATCTTTATTTAATATTATTAGGTTTACTTATACTAATTCTTTAATATATTTTAGATAGATCTTTATTTAGAATAAACTTAAAGAGATATATAATATTATCTTTTAATATTTTATAGAGATATATAGATATATCTAGATAATAATAATAGTAATAGTAATAATAAGATTATTAGTATTAGTATTAGTAATAGTATTAGTATTAATAATAGTATTTCTAGTTAGTTTTTATATAGTTTTTACTAATAAAAAGCTTAGACTAATTAATACTATTTATATATAGTATACTAATATAAATATCTAGAAGAAAGTACTTCTACTACTCTATAAGATTATTAATAATATATATAATACTAGTCTTCTTGAATAGAATAGTTTAATATTACTATTTAACTAATTAAATAAAAAAGAACTTAATAATACTCTTAAAGAGATCTTTAAGAAAAGATAGTCTAATATAATAAAGTAATAGAATTATCTTATTTATCTATCTATCTAATATAAATATAATATAGTCTAGAGAGCTTTCTAATTAAAATATAATAGTAAGATCTTTACTAAATTACTTAAATATATTACTAAAGAATAGATAGAAAGTTACTTAGAAAATTTCTTTACTATATATACTAAAAAAGTATATTTTAATCTCTCTTAAAAAGTCTTTTATTACTATTTAAATAGTAATAAGAGATTTTTCTTTAAGAGATTTCTTTATACTAGTAAATAATAATACTTCTATTTTAGTAAGACTATTATATCTTATACTAAAATCTTCTATTAGTTAATTAAATAGAATCTCTATATATTAATAAAAAACTTATTTACTATTATCTATAATTTAAAATATATTATTAAATATTAATATATAAAGATTAAGACTAAAATTTTAAATAACTATAAATATTATTTAATATAAAAGCTATACTTAATTTATTAGCTAATTATTAAATATATATCTTAAAAGACTATCTACTATATTAAAGAGATATATAATATTTATCTTCTACTTAATAAAAAAAAGTCTCTAATTCTACTAAAAAATAGAGATAGAGATAATTATTTTTATAATTTAAGAAATATATTAGAATATCTATATATCTATATTATTATTTAATATATTAAAGAGAAAAAGACTCTATTACTTAAGAATTTCTATCTCTACTAGTATTTATATAAATTTAGTAATCCTCTTCTAATTAATCTAGTTTTTTTAATCTAGAAACTATTTATAATTTATTACTATAAATAACTAGCTAGTAGTTAAAATAACTTTATATTATTATAATTATAAGATATTATTTTATTATCTCTAGATCTAATAATAGTATTAGTCTCTATACTTATATCTTTTAAGTATTTAATCTAGTATAAACTATTAGTATTTAAAGTTACTCTTACTATACTATAACTCTAAAAGTATAGCTATAACTATAGTAGTAGCTATAGTTATAGCTCTCTTATATATAGTAGTAGTATTAAAAAGAATATCTATTCTAATTACTTATACTATTAAAGCTCTATACTAATTAAATTACTTAATAAGAGTAATAGTAGTAAAAGTAGTCTAGATATAGATATTATTATTAATACTAATAATAATTAATATCTAGTATAGTTTAATTAATTAATATTAGTTTTTTTTCTATAATCTTTTATTAGTATTTAAATAGTATTTAAAAACTTACTATTACTAAAGTAGTAATATTAGATTTTTAAATAGTAATAGTAGAAGATAGACTTAGTAGAGATAGGATAGAGCTAAAGTACTATCTCTATAGAAGTAGAGTAGTCTATATAGTAGTAGAATAAGATTTCCTAATTAGTTAAGAGAGAGGGTTACTCTAGTTACTAGAGAGAAAATTACTATAGCTAGAGAGAGAGAGAGAGTTACTATAGTAAAAGAAGAGATTATATTAGACAGAGAGAGATTACTATCTATATATTACTCTTTATTAATAGTATTTTTAATATTACTATTAGTTACTTATAAATATTTACTAGTTATATAATTAATACTATAGTTCTATATAATCTAAAAATAAAAGTAACTATATAAAGTATTATAATATATATAAATATATAAAAAAGAAATAGATTTTTTATAGAAATTAGTAGTATCAACTAGAGCTATAAAAAAAAGACTTTAGAAATAATTAAAGTAGTAATTATAAAAATATATACTATAAAAAGTATTTTATAAGTATATATATTATTAAAGAGCTTATTATAGATATAGACATTATAGGTATTAGTAGAAATACTAATAGAACTATAAAAAGTACTATAGATTTACTATATAGAAATAATATATAATTAGAGTCTATTTAACTAATATTGCTAAATAGATAAAAGAGTCTCTATATATATAAAGTATTTATAATTAAATATAAGTATTTTAGATTTTTCTTTTTATAATTAATATATACTATATATCTAATAATCTTATAATTATATATATATATATATATATAGTTAGTAATATTATAGTTTGTAGTATACTTAATATACTAGATAAGTCTTCTATATATATAAATAATATAGCTATAGAGTTAGTATTAGAAGTATTACTATAAATAATAACTATTATTAAAGTATTAGTAATTATAAAAATAACTATAGATAACTAAACTAAAATTAATTATTTTATAAATAGTTATAATATTATTAAATTTAACTATTATTTTTTAAAAATTCTAATTATATTTTAGCTATTTTATATTATAAAATAAACTATTTAGTTTTTAAAATAGAGCTTAAATAAAAGATATACTTTATATTATCTATCTAGAGCTTATATAAATTATTAGACTTTAATAGATTAAATAATACTATAAATACTCTATATATAATAATAATATAGATAGATTCTTAGAGTCTTATATATTCTCTAAAGATTTAATACTATATTATATAACTAGAAATATTTTAAATAGTAGTAATTAGAGACTATATTTTATAATTTAGTAGTATAAAGTTTAAAATTAATACTAGTTATTATATTTTTAATTAAAATAGAAATTATAATATTAGAATTAAAATATATCTAAATAGTACTATTTACTTATCTTATAATCTCTTACTTACTATTAGAGTAATAGAAAAGATTTACTATAGTTAGATCTATAGTATAAATTAATATCTATAAATTCTCTTAGAATACTAAAATAATATTATTACTAGAAAATATACTATTTAATAATCTTAAAATACTTTAGATTTAGATCTAGTCTATTTATTCTAATACTGATAAATATCTAGAAATATATAAACTATAAGAGTAGTAATAGAAAATAAAAAGAAAAGTTACTACTAGATTATAATTTATATATTTATTATTATATAAAAATAGTAATATATAAATATAGAAAAGTTTAGTAAAGTATTTCTTATTTTTTATTTTTACTATTAGAGTAGTAATAGTATTAAAGTATTTAAATAGTAATAATAAAAAAAGAATAGTATATTTAGATAAATCCTTAGTCTTTTAAGTAAGAGTTATTTTATATAGTACTATTACTATAGCTATTAATTTAAGATCTAGTATAGAGTTTTCTAATACTAGCTAGAGAGCTCTAGAGCTATTTTTTTTGCTATTTTTTTACTATAGTAGCTACTATAATAAGATAAGAAACATAAAAAGTAGATGAAAAGAATCACTATAATAAGAGGAATAAAATAATATACCTTATACTATATATAAAGGTGTAGTTCAAAAATACGCGTTTTGCCTTAGAGGCAGTTTCAGTAATAAGGTTATAGGTCAGCCCTCTTATTGCTAAGAGGGGGTTGTTTTTTTTAGTATAGTCTTAGTCTTAATTATATTTTACTTAATATTAATTTTCTAATAATTTATAATATTATAAGACTATATTTTAATATATTTTTTTTACTATAGTCTAAATAATATAGTTTATAGAGATTTATTAAAAATAGAATTAGAATAGTACTATAGTAATTCTTTTTTTATCTAGTAAGACTCTCTTTTATCTAGTCTAACTTCTTCTATTTTTTAATAGTAATCTCTATCTAGTATTTAGAGTAATCTCTTTTTTAGATTATATAACTAGTCTTAACTAATTAGATGTCTCTATTCTATTAAAATATACTACTATTATAAGTTACTTACTAATCTATTCTATCTATATTCTATTATCTCTATTTACTATTTTAGTAGTTAAAATATCTCTTACTATTATATAAATACTAATAAAAATCCCTTATTTCTCTTAAAAAATCTCTTATCTCTTTTATTACTATTTAAATATTTATAAAAGATAATAATATTTTAAAGAAAAGACTTAGATTAATTAATTAAACTATCTATATTATATATTTAGTATTATTAGTATTAATAAGAGCTTATGTATCTAGACTACTCTTACTACTATTACTAATACACTTATTATAAGATTTAGTAATAATCTGAGTTTTCTTTCTAGTATCTAGAGTCTTATAGTATTTATAATCAATATGAGTATTTTTCTAGATACTACTATTATATATAAGCTAGCTATATTTTTAGCTATGGTCTTAGTTCTAGCTCTAGTTATACAAAGCTCTATATAGTACTTTTAATAATTTTAAAAGTAGATAGTTCTTACTAAGTTAAGTATTTAAAAAGAGTAAGAAGTAGTAGTACTATAATTAGATCTAGAGATAACTATAGAGTAGTTATCTATAATAACAAGAACTTAACTTATAATAATAGAAAATTAATCTATAATAATAAGAGATTATTTTAGATACTAGCTAGATATCTATAATATTAAATAGTAAAAAGATAGGAGATTAGTAGTATTAGATTAATTAGAAGTATTTTACTAAAGTATTTAGATACTAGTAGAGATAAAAGTCTCTGAGTATAAAAGTCCTTTTTAAAAAATTTATTAAATAATAATATAGACATATAAGAACTCTAATCTATTTTTTAAATTATAAGAATAAATAATACTACCTTAATAAATAGATATTTTTAAGTATTAGAAGTTTATTTTTATCTAGTAAAAAGTACATATTATAGATCTATTAGATATATTAAATGGTCTTTTAGGATATATATTTAATAACCAGCTAGAAGATAGTATATAATTTATTTATTAGCTAATACTCTTAGTTATTTAAAATTTTAGTCTTAGCTTCAGTATATTAGTATTTAATAATATATTTAAAATTATAGAGTACTATAAAAAGATTATTTATTAAAATATGTAGATCTTATTTAATAAGCTAATAAGAGACCTTAGTATAGAATATTATGGTCTTACTAAAATAGAGATACTATCTTTTATTAGTATTTAAATAGTAATAAGAGAAATAAAGGATTTTTAAGAGATAAGAGATTTCTTATTACTATTTAAATAGTAGTTAACTCTCTAAAATAAAAAATATATTTTTAAATTATATTTCTATATATACTATAGAGTATATTATTCTATTTCTCTTCCTATAGTAATTATTTTAAGCTACTTCTTATTTCTCTTATCTTATTATAGTAGTTACTATAGTAAAGAAGAGTAAAAAAGATAGCTCTAGAGTCTTTAGCTAGTATTAGAAAACTCTATAATTTAGAACTTTAAATTAATAGCTATAGTAATAGTTTTATATAAAATATACTATTTCTCTTTTCTTATTACTATTTAACTATTTTAATACTATTACTACTCCAATAGTAAAGATAAAAGATAGTAAACTCTTAAGCTAAGATAAATAGATACTTTAATGTAGTATTTAAATACTCTAACTCTATTAAATAAAGTATAGTATATATAATATTTAGAATATAGTAGTCTAAATTATAATATTACTACTTAGATCTGTTAGTATATAGTATTTCTAACTTAGAGTATAAATTTACTTAGACTCTACATAATTTTTACTAGTAGTAGTATTAGAAAGTAGTATACTTCTATTTATATCTCTAGATTATATATCTAAATATCTATCTCTTACTAGATATTTTTATTCTAATAAATATATATTATTCTAATTATAGTTCTAATAAGTAGCTCCTAGAGAAAATATATCTAAAGATAATTTTATCTTTAGATACTTTCTACCACTAAGTAGTAACTTTTTAAAAATAATTAATTTATAAGTAATACTTATTAGTCTTACTACTAGTAGTATTATAAGATCATAATTCAGAATACTATATTTCTAGTTAATTATATATTATACTTTACTTAATATAATTAGAGAGTATCTATTTATTTTAGCTTAAACTCTTTATTAAATTTTTCTATATCTATATATTACTATCTTAGTATAATAATAAATATATAAATACTATTTATAAGATATAAATTATAATCTAGTAGTAACTCTCTTTTCTATTCTCTACTATTACTATCTTTATAGTTTATATATCTCTAGCTATCTATAACTTCAACTATCTAAATATAATTATATATAGTAGCTAATATTTATCAGTATTAGAGTAAATAAACTAGATCTAAATCTAAAATATTTTAATTCTATTAAATAGTATATTTTTTAAAAGTAGTACTATTTTATTATTCTGAGAGAATTTATAGATATTAATTTATATTATAGATCTTACTATAATAAACTCTTTCTACTGCTCTAATAGTAAATAGATAATTATAAAATAGATTAATAGTACTATATAAATACTATTTAATATCTATTCTACTATTTCTATTTTCATTAGAAGTATAATAGTTAGTAGTAATATTTAGTTTTATATTACTAACTTAGAGAATATAGAACTACTTTATTACTATAGTTTATAAAAATATATTCTCTAGTTAGTTAATATAATACTAGATCTTTAAAGAATAAGTAAAGCTCTAAGAGTCTATTTATACTATTATTATATAGTTGGTTAGTTAGTTGCTTCGTTTTTATTTATATGTCTATCAGGGCTAGTCCCTAATATAATAGTAGAACTTATAGGGCAGTAGGTAGGCTGTCTTATTTATAAAAAGAAATATTATATAATTATAGTACTTTATCTCTTCTGACTCCTACTTCTAATACCTA
Source organism: Penicillium sumatraense (assembly GCA_020086695.1). Taxonomy (NCBI): domain Eukaryota; kingdom Fungi; phylum Ascomycota; class Eurotiomycetes; order Eurotiales; family Aspergillaceae; genus Penicillium; species Penicillium sumatraense. The sequence goes on along the minus strand of JAGIKU010001434.1, from coordinate 34,405 downwards.
TTATATATAATATCTACTTTTTATTCTGTCTCTCAGACTTAGATTATAAAACCTATCTTATCTACTATACCTACTAATAATAGTAGAAACTAGATAGTAAGATATCTTTACTCTAATTATTAATCTTTCTTAGTATACTTATTCTCTTAAAAATAATAGTTAGCCTATATAACTAAAGCTAATTATCTAGATATAACTATATAAAAATTCTATAGAACCTCTATCTAACTATATCCTAAATAACTATACTAGTAGCTATACTATATATATATAAATAGAGGAATCTATAAGTATAGAAGACAGAACTTATAGATAGTATAAGATAAAAAAAGTAGATAAAAGACCTCTAAATTAACTAAAGAGTCTAGATTATAGTATAAATTAAGTAGCTCTCTTTAAAGACTCTAGTTTTATAAACTAGTTAGTCTGATTAGCTTAGTTATAGAAGGTCTCTAAAATCTATATCTAAAGCTCTATAAAGATAGAGTATTATAGTAGAATATACTAAACTATTTATATCTAGTTCTCTAAGTATAGATAGAGAGCTAGATTATAGTTAAGAGTTTCTCTCTAATATTTTTTTCATTATTAACTAATTATTACTAGATAGTAGTATAAAGTAATCTTATTTATTTATATCTATATAAAAATTATACTATCTAGATACTGTAGACTTTTATATAGAGTAAATACTTCTTTTATAGACTCTAGAAATAACTTAAATACTATATAGCTATAGTTATTATTATACTATACTATAGTCTATTTAGTTAAAGCTATTTTATAAAGATATATATATATAGGTATAAAATATATTATTAGACTAGTTTAACTATTAATAACTATAGTCTTAGTTTCTATATTAATATATTTATTACTATAGACTTCTAGAAATCTAGAAATCTAATAGAAGTAAATTAAAATACTATAATAGTAGAGTCTCTTAATAGATACTATAATATTATATATATAGATCTAACTAGAGAACTAGTCTAGATACTTATATATTTAAATAGATATCTAATTATTAGTAAAACTAGTAAACTAATAAGAGTCTCTAGAATCAATAGAATACTAGAGACTATTATTTAATATTATTTATAGTACTAATTAGATACTCTAGAACTTTATATTATATATAGTATATATATAGAGATCTCTAAAATATATAGTAAGTATTCTAAATAAGATAACTACTATAGTACTTATACTAGTCTCTAAACTACTACTATTAGTAAATATAATTATAGTATATAGACTTTAGAAACTCTAAAGAATTTAACTATATTTAATAATAGTAGTAGTCTTATTAAAAGTAATATAGACTATAAAAGACTACTACTATAGAGATACTATAAAAGATTAGATCTATTCTATAATATCTATATATCTATATAGATATATAGCTTATAATATATATAATATTTAAAATATTATAATAGAGATTTAATTAGTATAGAGACTAGTTAAAAATAGTAAAGTAATAGAAATAGTAGTAGAGAAGATTATAATAATAATTAAGACTCTCTTAATAGAAATCTTAATAGAGAGAAAGAAAAATTAAAGACTTCTTTATATATTTTAGTAATTAGTAGATCTAATAGATATATATTAATATAGAAATAGATATTTTTAGTAAAATACTATAGAGTAATAGTAATAGAAGAGATATAGAGAAAAATCTCTAGAGTTATCTGAAAAATAGTTTAAAAAGTACTAATAATATAGTAAAATATTTAGTACTAAATAGACTATAGAATAATAATATAATAGACTTTAAGAGTCTTTTATTTAAGAGTACTTTAAATAAACTATACTAAATAGCTAGTAGTAATCTAGAATAAAAAGACTATAGTCTATATATATTATAAATATAAAATATCTATATTTTAGATTAATCTAGTTATTAAATATAGTATAGTAACTAAGTATATAGTCTTTTTATATATCTATTAGAAATAGATCTCTCTAATAAAGTTCTTATTAATTAGAACTTCTAGATATTTAATATAAGAGTTTAGCTTAATAATTATAGTTTTAAGAGTTAAAGTAGTCTTAATTAAGTCTTTAAGCTCTTTTTTTATTAAAGACTTAATACTCCTATAGTAGAAATAAATAAAACTATACTTATCTAGAGTAAAGTAAGAAATATAGTATTAGACTTAGTATCTATAAACTCTATATAACTATTCTATATAATAATAATTATACTATATAGAGTCTCTCTATACTAAAATAATAATATTATTAATATATTCTATTACTATAATCTAATAACTACTAGAATTTATACTATAGAAACTAAAGTCTATAGAATAGAGATTATTAATTAAATTAGTATTATAAAAGAAGTAAAAGATTAGAAATAAAGAGAACTTCTAGAAGATATCTATAACTACTAGTTCTATAGCTCTAGTTTTACTCTTTTATAATAAGATTTAAGTATAGCAGTTATTAAAAAAAAGATAATCTATTAGTATATAGTCTCTAGAATATATTATTTATATAAATAGTAGAAGAGCTATTAATAAAAGATATTATTAAAAGGTCTAATAATATTTAGTACTTAAACTATAACTATATAATAACTCTTATACTAAACTTTATAAATATATTTATATAGTAAATAGAGAGTATAATTATAGAAGTAACTAATCTAGATATCTATATATATTAAGAGTAGTAAATTATAGATTTTAACTATTATAGTTTCTAGAGACTTACTAAGTATAGAGAGTAATTAAATAGAGTAATAGATCTTTAATATTATATAATTAGACTTATCTAGTTTCTAAATTACTACTATAGTAGAGATCTAAAAGTATAATAGATAATATCTAAAAGTAAAATAGATATTAAAGAAGTTTATTAAGAAATAAAGAATAGTAAATATTTAAATAGTATATTTAAGTATAGTATTAGAGATACTATTTAGTCTAGAGATATTAAATATAGCTAAGTATTAAATAGTAGTTAATACTTTATATAAAATAATAGAAGAACTATCTATAGAGATTAGATATTAATAGTCTTTAATATTAAATAGATCTAGTATAGAAATAAGAAAAAAGAGAGTACTATAAAAGAGAACTACTTTTTTAGTAGTAGTAATAAATTAGTATCTATTAGTATAGAAAATAAATATAAATATAGATTAGATCTCTTATTTATAAGTATATTTAATAAGTTTCTAAAAAGTATTTAGATCTATATCTATAGTCTTAGTATACTAATACTAATCTTTATAAATAGTCTTTTAACTCTCTTATTTTAATTAATAGTATAGAGTATAGTATATAGCTAAATCTTTTTTAGAATCTAAATATACTTACTAGTATATAGTAACTATAAAGTAAATAAGAGAATAGAAATAGATTATATATAAAAAATATAAGTACTAAATAATAGTAGTTATAAAAATATATTTAATAGTAGTCTTATTAAGAGATTAGATAAAGATTTTAATAGTAGTATTAATTACTTTAGAATTAGTTTAAATATAGATAGTATACTATAAACTACACTAGACTAAAAGAGTCTTAATTTATCTATTCTAATTAGTCTCTTTCTATTTATAGTATTTATAAACTAATACTTTAGCTAGAGCTAAGTTAAACTCTATAAATATAAATATATATAGACTATATTTCTATTTTAGTTATATAGTATATTATATATAGTAGTAAACTAGTATAGAGAATATCTAGATAAAATTAATTATACTATAGATATAATTACTCTAAACTAGACTCTTAAAGATAGTTATTTTTTATTTTATAAGTAAATTAAGACTATAGTCTTCTATAGTACTAATTATATTATCTATATTATTATTATATAACTAAGCTTACTTTATTTATAACTATAGTAGATAGTAGAGATTAAAATCTCTAATAATAATCTACTCTCTAGTATTATATATAGTAAGTATTTAGTCAAAAAGTAAGACTATAGCTTATATAGATATTTAGTTTTTATTAGTATTATTAGTCTTTAAAGTAATATATATATTATATATATAGATCTTATAGCTATCTTAGAGATATAGTATTAATATACTTATATCTCTACTATAATACTAGATAGACTAGATCTTTATATTAATCTTTTTATTTATATAAAAGACTACTTAGAGATATAAGATATTATAATTAGTATAAAGAGTTAGTTTTAGTATAATATAAAACTTCTTACTAAGAGTAGCTAAAAATATTATTAATAGGTCTAGGTTTTATATTTTGTAAATATCTAATTCTTAAATAGTAAGGACTTTATAGTCTTATACTTATTCTTTACTAAATAGATATATTATTACTATATTCTTTAATTAATTAGTATTTACTTATAGTATTTAAATAGTATCTCTTATTTATAAGAGAGTTTAGATTATAGTTACTATAGTTTATAGTATTAAGAGAAATATAGTAGTTTCTAGTTTAGTTTATCTTTAGATTTAGTATTATAATAAGTACTATTATAATAGTACTAAGCTCTAATACTAGATAAGACTATAGAAATAATTAGAGATAAAGATAAAGAAGAGAAGATAAACTTAAGAGATAGTAAGACTAGAATCTAGACCTAGAGTCTAACTTCATAGAGTAAATCTATATAGATATTATTTATCTTAGTAGTAGCTTAGAGATCTTTATTAATAGTATCTTTAGTATTACTATTAGTAATCTAAGAGTACTTACTAACTATATAGCTAGTACTATTTCTCTAAATTATATATAAGTAAGAGTAGCTATAGAAAGTATTATAGTATATATAGATATATAGGAGAGAGATAGGTCTTTTATAGAGATTAGTGTTAGTAGTGGTAGTAGTAGTAGTGGTAGTAGTAGTAGTAGTAGTAGTAGTAGTAGTTAGAGCTATAGAGAGAAAAGCTTTAGAGATAATTAAGATAAGAGACTATAGTAGAGAAAGCTATAGAGAATATCTTAGAGATATATATACTATTAAAGAGCTTATTATAAGTATAGATATAGATAGTATTAGTAGAAGTACTAATAGAGCTATAAGAAGAGCTATAGATTTACTATATAAAAATAGTATATAATTAAGATCTATTTAACTAGTACTACTAAATATATAAGAGTCTCTATATATATAGAGTAATTATAGTTAAATATAAAGTATTTAAGATTCTTCTTTTTATAATTAGTATATATAGTATACTTAGTAATTTTACAATTATATATATATATATAGATAATTACTAATACTATAGTTTTTAGTATAGTAAGTATACTAGATAGGTCTTCTATATATATAAGTAATATAGCTATAGAGTTAGTATTAGAACTATTACTATAAGTAATAACTATTATTAAAGTATTAGTAGTTATAAAGATAACTATAAATAATTAAACTTAGACTAATTACTTTATAAGAAGCTATAGTATTATTAAATTTAACTACTATTTTTAAGATTTCTAGTTATATTTTAGCTATTGTATATTATAAGATAAGCTATTAAGCTCTTAAGATAGAGCTTAAATAAGAGATATACTTTATATTATTAGTCTAAAGCTTATATAAGTTATTAGAGTTTAATAGATTAAATAATACTATAACTATTCTATATATAATAATAGTATAGATAAGCTCTTAGGGTCTTATATATTTTCTAAAGACTTAATACTAAATTATATAGCTAGAGATTATATTTTTATAAATAGTAGTAATTAGAGACTCTATATCTTCTAATTTAGTAGTATAAAACTAGAGATTACTACTAGCTATTATATTTCTAGTTAAGATAGAGATTATAGTTTTAGAACTAAAATATATCTAAATAGTACTATTTACTTATTTTATAATCTCTTACTTACTACTAGAGTAGTAGAAAAAGTTTACTATAATAAGATCTATAGTATAAATTAATATCTATAGGTCTTTTTAGAGTACTAAAATAGTACTAATACTAGAGAGTATACTATTTAATAGAGTTAAAGTACTTTAAGTTTAGGTCTAGTTTATTTATTTTAATACTAATAAATATTAGCTACTATATATAATTATATTTTAGTAGTTAAAGCTATAAGTAGAGACTATAAATACTATATAGATAGTAGTAGTAGAGAATAAAAGAAAGAGTTACTACTAAATTATAATTTATATTTTATAAATAGTATTTATATACTTATTATTATACTAAAATAGTAATATATAGATATCAAAGAGTTTAGTAAAGAGTTTACTATCTTTTATCTTTACTATTAGAGTAGTAATAGTATCAAAGTATTTAAATAGTAATACTAAAGAGTAGTATATTTAGATAAGACCTTAGCTTTCGAGATAGTAGTTGTTTTATATAGTGCTTTTACTATAGCTATTAATTTAAGATTCTGACTCTATCTAAAATTTACAGACTAGAGGGTCCTAGAGCTACTCTTCTTACTCTTCTTTACTATAGCAGCTACTATAACAAGACAAGAAACACAAAAAGTAGCTCAAAATAATCACTACGATGAGAGGAATAAAATGATATACCCTATAGTATATATAGAGGTAAAGAACAAAACTGCGTGTTTTGCCTTGGGGAGTTATTGAGTGTCTATTATTATATCTAAAATATTTATAGTATTATTTAATTTCTTAAATTCTAATAATCCATATAAACTCTAAATAAATAATATAAAGTATATTTTCTATCTAAGCTCTATTTTAAAAACTAAACAGTTTAAGATTATATTATATATACTCTCTTCTATCTATCTATATCTCTTTTTATCTATAGATATTCTTTCTATTTCTAGAACTATTCTCTCTATTTTAGATTTAGAGCTACTTCTTTTCTTTTATTTAATTATAGATCTCTATTTTACTACTATAATAACTATTTTATTTCTATAGAAATAGTTATTTCTACTAATATTCTATTTTTACTATTAGTATTATTAGTAATTAGTATAAAAATTCTTTTTAATATTATTACTATATATAAACTAGTTATAGTTATAATTATAACTATAACTATAACTATAGATAAAGCTATAGTTTTACTTTTATATAATATCTCTAGTAATCTTAAATATAGATAATTTATATTATATAGAGTATTTAAAAAAAATAAATAGTAATAATAATCTTATAATTAAATCTATAAATAATTACAAAGTAGTAGTTTACAATAATAGAGTAATCTATAATAAAGTAATTTATAATAATAAGTTATTTTGAAAACTAAATAGATATCTATAATAATATATTATTGATAGATTTTAGATTGATAATAATAGACTAGGTAAAAATATATTTATAAGTCTATATAAATATTAGTATAAATCAAAATTATTGAATAATACTATATTTTTTTTATTTATTAAATAATAATATAGATATAAAGGAATTATAATATATTTTTAAATTATAAAGATAATTACTTCTAAGTTTATTTGTTAGAAGAATTAAAAACTTTTTCTATTAGATAAAAAATAGATATTATATAATAGCTAAGTTTCTACTAAATTTTTAAAGATAATCTAGAACTTATATCTTATTATATAAATACTAGTTTATTATTTTTATAAGTCTTATAGAATATAGTTTTAATAAAGGGTAATACTATAGTGACCTCTCTCTGTCTAATATAACCCCTCTCTCTAGCTATAGCGACTCTCTCCCTAGTGGCTAGAGCGACTCCTCTCTCTTAGCTAACTAGGATATCTTATTCTGCTATACAGACTACTCTACTTCTGTAGAGGTAGAGCTTATATCTTATTCTATATTCTCTAAAAGGTTCTCTACTATTATCTCTTATTACTATCTAAAACTCTACTACTACTATTTAAATAATACTATAAAATCTTAATAACTACTCTTCTAATCTATTAGAGAATAAATTATCTATCTTACTGGTAATTAAGTCTAAGTCTAAGTCTAAGCTCTAATCTAAACTTAAACCTAAGCTCTATACTAATAATACTAATAATACTAATCATAAGAGGCGCTAAGTAATCAACTAGCACTAGTTAGTTAGATAGATAAAAAGACAATAAGGAGACTAATTATAGGAGAAAAGTAATAGTAATAAACAAAAAGATTATAATAAATTAATTAAAGTAAAAGATAGTAATAATAAAAACTATAACTAAATTCTAATATCTTAAGATTCTAGAGATCTCTAGATACTTAGGAGCCTAAAATTAGCAAGCTATAAGATATATATATAGATTATATTTAATTCTCTACTATACTATACTAGTAATATAATCTATCAATAATATACTTTTCTAGATTAAGTTATATTTAATAATTAATATATATAGATTAAGTTAATAAAGCTTAATACTAATAATAAATAGTAGATATATATAAGATTTGAATCTGAAAGGGCAGGTCTTATGACTATAGGTCTTGTGAACCTATAACCTCAGATCTTGTGATATTAATCTACTAATACTTCCTACTATTTTGAGATCTATAGTATATTAACTCTAATTTAGCTATTATAATTATTAACAAATATATAAGACCTATTAGATATATAGTTATAAAAGACTATAGTAAAAAGACTAAATATTATCTTTATAAAAAGGTAGTACTATAATATAACTACTATAGTATTTACTAAGACTATATCTAACAAGATTAATGATACAAGTAATAAACTAGTATATATACTTCAAAAATCTTTTATTCTTTTATAGAAGCTAAGCTATTATTATATATAAATATAGTCTTCAATATTTTTTTATAGTATCTTATAATAAAAAATAAAGACTATAATAGCTATAAGGTATATCAACTTATTTAAAATATTACTTAATTAAATACTAGTAAGTCTAAGAGACCATTAATATCTAGCTATACTTATTAATATCTATAGATTAAATTCTTACTTTAATTTATAAAAATAATCCTAATTTATAATTATTACAAAAGATATTAATAATCTCTATACTATAATATTATAAGAGTTTTTAAATAGTTAAACCTCTATTCAATTATTACTAATAGAGCTCTTACTTAATAGAAAATAGGCCTTTTATTATTTACTTAATAAAGATAATTATATTACTATTTTATTTATAATATATTATACTTCTTTAGGGATATTAAAATACTATATATAGATTATTTTAATAGATTATATATATAAAACTAATTACTATAATATACTATTATTTAGTATTATTAGATTTACTTATATAGGCTCTTAAATATATCTTAGCTAGATAGTTATTTAAAACAAGTATAGAAAAATATATAACTTTAGTCTTTAATATTTTATATAGATATATAGACATATCTAGATAATAATAGTAGTATTTCTAGCTAGTCCTTTTATAGTTCTTACTAATAAAGAGCTAGAACTAATTAATACTATTTATATAGTATTTTTAAATATAGATACTATAATTTATATCTAATATATTAGTATAAATTTAATAAAAAAAGATAAAACTATTACTATATAAGACTATTAATAATATATAAGATACTAGTATTCTTAAATAGAATAGTCTAATATTACTATCTAATTAATTAAATAAAAAAGAGCTAGATAAAGCTCTAAAATAGATCTTTAATAAAAAATAATCTAATATAATAAAGTAATAGAATCATCTTACTTATATATTAATATAATATAAATTTAATATAGTCTAGAGAGTATTATAATTAAAATATAATAGTAAAATATTTATAGACTTATTAAAATATATTACTAAAGAATAGATAGAAAGTTATCTAGAGAACTTTCTCAAGATATATACTAAAAAGATATATTCTTATTTTTTAAGAGACCTCTTATTACTATTTTAATAGTAGTAAGAAATCTTTTATCTCTCTTAAAAAATCTCTTATCTCTCTTATTACTATTTAAATACTAATAAAAGATAATAGTATCTCTATCTTAGTAAGACTACTATATTCTATACTAAAGTCTCTTATTAGCTAATTAAATAAGATCTCTATATATTAATAAAGAACTTACTATTATCTATAATTTTAAATATATTATTATTTATTAGTATATAAAGATTAAGACAAAAATATTAAATAACTATAAATATTATCTTATATAAAAGCTATATCTAATCTATTAACTAATTACTAAGTATATATCTTAAAAAGACTATCTACTATATTAAAGAAATATATAAAACTTATCTCTGATCTAGTAATAGTAAATCTCTAATTCTACTTAATTACTTCTATAACTTAAGTAAAATATTAGGATATCTATATATCTATATTATTATTTAAAGGTTTTTACTTATACTAGTATCTATATAGACTTAGTAAAATACTTCTAATTAATCTACTTCTTCTAATCTAGAATTTTCTTATAATATATTACTATAGGTAGCTAGCTAGTAGTTAAAACAATCTTATATTATTATAATTATAAAGTGTTCTATTATCTCTAGATCTAATAATACTATTAGTAATCTATAGTTTATTTTATAATATAAAATAGCTTAAATATATCTAAAAATCTTAAAAGTAGTAGTTAAATATAATAATATTATAGCTATCTATAACACTATTAGTTTTATTTTAGTTATTTATAGTCAGAGTAATATTATAGTAACTCTCTCTCTATTTACTATAATTAGATCTACTATTTATCTATAATAACTCTCTCTCTACTTAGTAGAGAGAATACTATTTCTAGATACTGTATACTTCTAAATACTCTATATCTCTAAGTACTTTACTCTTAATAGTTACTTCTAGTATTTTATTTCTAGTATTTTATTTCTAGTATCTTATTTCTAATATCTTATCTCTAGTACTTTACTCTTAATACTTTACTCTTAATACTTTACTCTTAATACTTTACTCTTAATACTTTACTCTTAATACTTTACTCTTAGTATCTTATATCTAATATTTTATACTTAGTACTTCATACTTAGTATTTTATATTCTAAGTACTCTATATCTCTAAGTACTAATATTTAACTATTTAAGAAGAAAGAGAGAGAGAGAGAGAGAAGAGATTACTAAAGACAAATAGTAGATCTAGTCTTAGTAAATAGAACTCTCTAATTAGATAAAGAAAAGAGTTATTCTAAGTACTAGAGAAAAGTTATTATTAAAAAATAGAGAGAGGTTAGACTAGATAAAAAGAGATTAGACTAGATAAAAAGAGGTTAGACTAGATAGAAGAGAGATTACTATAATAGTACTCTATAGTTATTTCTATAACTACTAAAATAGATAATATCTATATAGATTTACTATACTAGATTAAACTCTAGACTCTAGTCTTACTATTTCTTAAGTTTATCTTATTATTATTTTTATTTCTAATTATCTCTATAGTCTTATTTAATATTAGAGTCTAATATTATTATAATAGTATCTATTATAATACTAAATCTAAAGATAAACTAAATTAGAAAATATTAGTATATATTTCTTAATATTATAAATTATAGTAACTATAGTCTAAATCTTTTTTTTATAAATAAGAGATACTATTTAGATACTATAAATAAATATAGAACTATAAAAATTTTACTATCTAAAAACTAGAGATCTATAAAATATAAGATTTATTAATAATATTTTTATCTACTCTTAGAAATGGATTTTATATTATATTAAAGCTAATCTTTTATACTAATTATAATATCTAATATTTCTTAATAGTCTTTTATATAAATAAATAGATAGATACTAGAATATAGTCTATCTAGTATTATAGTAGAAATTTAAGTATATTAATACTCTATCTATATAATAACTATTAAATCTATATTTATAATATATATATATATTTAAAGACTAATTATTTAGCTAAAAATTAAGTATCTATATAAACTATAGTTTTAATTCTCTACTAGATATTTACTATATATAATATTAGAAAATAGACTATTATAGAGAATTTTAATCTCTACTATCTACTATAGTTATAAATAAAATAAGTCTAGTTATAAAATAACAATATAGATAATATAATTAGAATAATAGAGAACTATAGTTTTAATTTATTTATAAAAAAGAGAGTGATTATTTTTAAGAGTTCTATATATAATAATTATAGAGTAATACTATATATACTCTTTTTTCACTTACTTATATTTTTTCTCTTTAATAAATATCTAGATTCAATCTTAAATGAAATAGGAAGAATTCTATAAGAAAATATAATTATAGACTGTTACATTAAGTATTTTTTAATATTTTTTATAGATTTTTAAAAAATCTTAATAGATATTTATTTTTAAAAAAGTAAAAAAAAATAATAAATTTAAGAAATTTATATATAATATTAATAATTAAAAATCTATAAAAAAATGTAATATAGTATTTTATATAAAGTATCTTTACATATTTTTTATAGAATTTTATCTATTTTATTTAAGATTCTATTTAGATATTTATTAAAAAGAAAAAAGTATATATAGATAAAAGAAAAATATATATAGAGTAAAGAGAGATATATATAGTATTATTCTAATTATATTTATAGTATAATTAATATTATTTAAGTATTCTTTATATTAGTAAATTATTATATATAATATACTATTTAATTAAAATAGATATAAAATATATATATCTATTTTTTTATAGAGTTTAATTTAGTTTTAGTAGAGATATTAGTTTATATATTATAAATAGAAAGAGACTAATTAAAATAAATAGATTAAAACTTTTTCAGTCTAGTATAATTTATAGTATACTATTTATATTTTAACTAATTTTAAAATAATTAATATTACTATTAAAGTTTTTATTTAATTTTTTAATAAAGCTACTTTTAAATATATTTCTATAGTTACTATTATTTAATATTTATAATTTATTATTTAATAATAATAATTTAGTTATTATAGTTATTAAAGCTACTATAATAATTAAATTAGTTAATATCTTTATTAATACTAATATTTTTACTAATACTAATATTTTTATGAATATAGATTATAATTAGTCTTTTTAGTTTGTATTTTTATCTCTAATTAATTAATAATTTACTAATCTTAATACTATAATTAAAGAAATTAACTATTTTATAAAATCTACTAGATATAGAATTATAAACACTTAGAGTAGAAAACTAAGTATAATATTATTAAAAAGATTATTTTATAATATAATTAGTGTAATAAATATATATCTATTATAGATACGACTACTTAAAAATATAAAATTACTATCTATTTATATAAATATAAATTCTAAATTATACTTTAATATTTTTAATTAAGTAAATAGTATTCTATTTTTCTAGTACTACTAATTTATATATATTATAGTATTTAATATTAGACAATCTAGAATATAATAGATAAAAAATATTAGAAATATCTATATATATATATACTATATTAATATTATAGAATAATCTAATAAACTAATATTATTTAATCATAACTCTAGTTTTAAATCTCTATAATAAAGAATTCTAAATCTTATTTATAATATAGATATATATTAATATCTAAAATATCTATTTTATATTTAGAGAGTTTTTTATCTAGAATTTAATTATTAATTTAATATACTATAGTTTTAATAGTAGAGTTTTTATAGAGTTTTTTAGACTCTACTTTTACTATTAAACTTTTAATAATAGTAGTTTCAGAAGAATATTAAAGTTATGTCTATAGTTTAGAACTTTTTAATACTATTTTTAATAGTTAGCACTAGTATTTAGATACTAAAATTTTAGTATCTTTTTTTAATAGTATTACTAATAATTAGTACTAAAGTTTTAGTATTATTTTTAATATTACTACTATTAATTAATACTAGTATTTTAGTACTATTTTTAATAGTAAGTTTTTAGTACTATTTTTAATAGTATTACTATTATTTAGTACTAATATTTTAACACTATCTTTTAATAGTAAATATTAATATTTTATTAATAATTAGATAGATCTTTTTTTTAGAGTTTTTAGAACTTAATATTATAACTACTCTTTTATACTAGAATTTTTAAGACTTAATACTATAGTTACTCTTTCATATATAAATTTCTAATATTCAATAATAATAAATATTATTATTATAGTACTAAACTCTAATATTAAATAAAACTATAAATATAATTAAAAAGAAAAATAATAGAAAAAAAATTGACTTAGAGAGTAGTAAGACTAGAGTTTAAAATCTAATTTAGTATAGTAAATTTATATAGATATTATCTATTTTAATAGTAGTCTAAAAATTTTTATTAATAGTATTTTTAGTATTATTATTAACTATTTAGAAATATTTATTAGCTATATAGCTAGTACTATAGCTCTATATAGTCTAAAAGTAGAAATAGCTATATAAAATATTATAGTATATATAAATATATAAAAGAGAAATTTTAGAAATAGTTAAAATAATAGTTATAGAAATATAAACTATAGAGAGAATTTTAGATATATATATACTACTAGAGTTCTAAATACCTATCTAGAGATATCTAGAAATTATATAGATATTTAAAGAGATATTTACTAAAATACTAAATACTCTTTAAAAAGACTCTCTAGAGATAATCTCTAAAAACAATAGAGAGTATTTTTAATTATAGTAAACAATAGTTTTAATAATAGTAGAAAATAATTTTAATAGTAGTAAAAAATAGCTTTGATAGTAATAGAGAGATAGTTTTAATAGTAGTAGAAAATAAATAATAATAGAGATATTAATTAGTTACTATAAATATAGATCTAAATATATAATATAATTAGTTAATTATAGTTATTTAATATAAATATATTATTAGAGAGATTTTTTAGTTTTTAAGTAACTCTTTTTCTAAAAAATTAGATTATATAATTCTATTCTATTAAGAGAAAAAGCCTTCTCTATATTATTTATACTTTTTAAATATTTATAATTGAATAGACTACTATAAATATTGGTATAGTTAGTAAAGATACTAATAGAGCTATAAGAAATACTATATGCTTACTATATAGAAATAGTATATAATTAGAATTTATTTAACTAATATTACTAAGTATATTTAATAATTAGTTAAAAAATAAAACATAGTTAATTAAATAATTAGCTATTATTTATAGTTATTCTAAATTTTAGTCTTAATCTTTATATATTAATAAGTAATAATATATTTAAAATTCTAGAAAACTATAAAAAATCTATTAAGATATATAAGTCTTATTTAATTAACTATTATAATATTTTAGTCTAAAATATAGTAGTCTTACTGAAATAGAAATACTATTTTTTTTATTATTAGTATTTAAACAGTAGTAAGAGATTTTTTAAGAGAAATAAAAGATTTTTTATTACTATTTAAATAGTAATAATACTTTACTCTTTTAGTATATATTTTTAGAAAATTTATTAAATAACCTTTTACTTATTCTTTAGTAAAATATTTTAATAGATTTTTAAATATTTTACTATTATAAGTAATTTAGAAATCTTTCTAGACTATATTAAATTTATATTAAATAGAGATATATATAAATAAAACAATTCTATTCTTTTATCATATTAGTCTATTTTTTATTAAAAATTTACTTAAGAGCTTTATTTAGCTCTTTCTTAATAATTAATTAATATTAGTATTAATATTAGTATTAGTATTAGTAAATAAAAGTATACTATTTTATTTAAAAAGATTAGTATTATAGATATTAGTAATAGTTTTAAAGAGTAGATTAGATTAGATTTTATTAATATATCTATTAGAGCTAATCTCTAATATAATAGTAGAACTTATAGATTAGTAGACAGACTATCTTATTTATAAAAAGAGATCTTATATAACTATAATATCTTATATCTCTAAATTCTATACTTCTAGTACCTATTACTAATAACTATAATCTTTAATATATACTATAAACCTATCTTATCTACTAGAATTACTAATAAATAATAAAAGCCAGTATAATAGGGTCAGGTCAGTTAACTAATTAATACTAATAAGTTAGACAGATAGTAAGATAGTAAGAGACTAGTAAGAGACTATCTATAAGAGGAATATAGTAATAATAAACAAAAAAAGTGTTTAATTAATTAATAAGAATAATAATAGCTATTATAAAAGAGTATAACTAAATTCTAATCTCTAGAATCTAAGAGAATATAGAGTATTTAGGAGAATATAGTTAGAAGTATACAAAGTATATATATAGGTTATACCTAACTTACTATTACTTTATATTAATAGAATAATTTATTAATAATATACTTATATAGATTAAGTTAACAATTAATACCTAACAATTAATATATATAGATTAAGTTAATAAAGCTTAATATTAATAATAAAGAATAATAGATATATATGAGACTTAAACTCTATAATACTAGGTCTTGTGACTGAGAAACCCTAGATCCTGTAATAACTAGATAGTAAGATATCTCTATTCTAATTAATTAACTTTTCTTAGTATATCTATTTTTCTGAAAATAATATTTCGTCTATATAACTAAAACTAATTATCTATATATAACCATATAAAACTCTATAGAATCTCTACTTAATTATACTTTAAATAACTATACTAGTAGCTATACTATATATATAAATAGACTAAACTATAGTATTTAATAGTCTACTAGTATAAAAAATAGATCTTATAGATAGTATAAAATAGAAAAGATAAATAGAAGACTTCTAAATTAACTTAATAGTCTATATTATAATATAAATTAAGTAGTTTTTTTAAAAGACTTTAGTTTTATAAATTAATTGGTCTAATTAGTTTAGTTATAGAAGATCTCTAGAATCTATATCTTAAACTCTATAAATATAGAATATTATAATAAGATATACTAAACTATCTATATTTAGTTTTTAGAGTATAAATAGAGAGCTAAATTATAGTTAGAGTTTTTTTTAATATTTCTTTCTACTATTAACTAATTATAACTAAATAGTAGTATAGAATAATTTTTTTTATTTATATCTAAATAAAAATTATACTATTAGAATATTATAGATTATTATATAGAATAAATATTTATTTTATAGATTTTAAAAATAGTTTAAAAACTATATAGCTATAGATATTATAATACTATACTATAGTCTATTTAATAGAGACTAATTTATAAAGATATATATATATATAAATATAAAATATACTATTATAGACTAGTTCTAGTTATTAGTAATTATAGTTTTAGTCTTTATATTAATATATTTATTACTATAGATTTCTAAATATCTAAAGATCTAATAGAAATAGACTAAAATACTATAGTAATAGAATTTTTTAATCGATACTATAATACTATATATATAGATTTAACTAGAGAACTAGTCTAAATATTTATATATCTAAATAAATATTTAATTATTAGTAAAAATAATAAACTAATAAGAATTTCTAAAGTCTATAAAATACTAAAAGCTATTATTTAATACTATTTATAATATTAATTAGATACTCTAAATTCCTATATTATATATATAGAGATCTCTAAAATATATAATAAATATACTAAATAAAATAACTACTATAATATTTATATTAGACTCTAAATTACTTTTATTAATAAATATAATTATAATACTTAGTTTTAAAGATTCTAAAAGATTTAATTATATTTAATAATAGTAGTAATCTTATTAGAAATAATATAAATTTAAAAAAATTACTATTATAGAAATACTATAAAAAATAAGATCTATTCTATTATATTTGTTTCGATATATAGTTTATAATATATATAATATTTAAAATATTATAATAGAGACTTAATTAGTATAAAAACTAGTTAAAAATAATAGAATAATAAAAATAATAATAGAGAGAGTCTTAATAGTAATTAGAGCTCTTAATAAAAATCTTAATAAAAAAGAGATAAAATTAAATACTTCTTTATATATTTTGATAATTAGTAGATTTAATAGATATATATTAATATAAAAATAGATCTTTTTAGTAAAATACTATAAATAATAAGAATAGAGAGAATATAGAGAAAAATCTCTAGAGTTATCTAAAAAATAGTTTAAAAAGTACTAATAATATAGTAAAATATTTAGTACTAAATAGACTATAAAATAATAATATAATAGATTTTAAAAGTCTTTTATTTAGAAGTATTTTAGATAAACTATACTAAATAACTAATAGTAATCTAGAATAAAAAAATTATAGTCTATATATACTACAGATATAAAATATCTATACTCTAGATTAATCTAGTTATTAAATATAATATAGTAATTAATTATATAGTTTTTTTATATATTTACTAGAGATTAATCTCTCTAGTAAAAGTTTGATTAATTAGAATCTTTAAATATTTAATATAGAGATTTAATTTAATAATTATAGTTTAAAAGATTAGAATAGTCTTAATTAATTTTTTAGATTTTTTTTATTAAAAATTTAATATTTTTATAGTAGAAATAAATAAAACTATATTTATTTAGAATAAAATAAAAAGTATAGTATTAGATCTAATATTTATATATTCTATATAAATATTCAAAATAATAATAATTATATTATATAGAGCTTTTCTATATAAAAATAATAATATTATTAATATATTTAGTTACTATAATTTAATAACTACTAGAGCTTATATTATAGCGATTAAAGCCTATAGAATAGAGATTATTAATTAAATTAATATTATAAAAGAAATAAAAAATTAGAAATAAAAGAGACTTCTAGAAAATATCTATAGTTATTAATTTTATAGTTCTAGTTTTACACTCTTATAATGAAATTTAGATATAGTAGTTATTAAAAAAATTATCGATTAATATATAGTCTCTAAAATATATTATTTATATAAATAGTAAAAAAACTATTAAGAAGAAATATTATTAAAAGCTCTAATAATATCTAGTATTAAAACTATAGCTATATAGTAATTCTTATAGTAAACTTTATAAATATATTTATATAATAAATAGAAAATATAATTATAGAAGTAATCTATTTAGTTATCTATATATATTAATAATAATAAATTATAGATTTTAAAAGAAAATTTAACTATTATAGTTTCTAGAGTTTTACTAAGTATAGAGAGTAATTAAATAAAATAATAGATCTTTAATATAATATAATTAGATTTATTTAGTTTTTAAATTATTACTATAGTAGAAATCTAAAATTAAAATAAATAATATTTATAAATAAAATAGATATTGAAGAGATCTATTAAAAACTAGAAAATAGTAGATATCTATATAATATATTTAAATATAGTATTAAAAATACTATTTAGTCTAAAAATATTAAATATAGCTAAATATTAAATAAGAACTAATATTTTATATAAAATAATAGAGAGAGTATTTATAGAGATTAGATATTAATAGTTTTTAATATTAAATAAATCTACTATAGAGACTAGAGAAAAAAGAACATTATAAAAAAAAAATATTTTTTTTAATAGTAGTAGTAAATTAGTATCTATTAATATAGAGAGTATAGATAAATATAAATTAGATCTTTTATTTATAAATATATTTAATAAACTTCTAAAAAGTATTTAGATCTATATTAGTAGTCTTTAAATACTAATATTAATTCTTATAGATAGTCTTTTTACTCTTCTATTCTAATTAGTAGTATAGAGTATAATATATAACTAAATTCTCTTTAGAATCTAAGTATATTTACTAGTATATAGTAATTATATAGTAAATTAGAAAGTAGAAATAAATAGTATATAAAAAGAGCAATACTCTATATACCCTCTCCTACTCTATTTATACTCTCTCTTACTACTATTTAAATACTAATAAGAAATCTCTTAACTCTCTTAAAAAGTCTCTTACTACTATTTAAATAGTAATAAAAGATACTAGAAAAGACTAAAATTAATTTACTTTATACTTCTCTATCTATCTACATCTCTTTCTACTTAATTAAGTATAGTTCTACTAATTAAATTAAGTCTAGCTCTATTATTAATCTAATTAAACTTAGTTCTATTAATACTCTCTTAGCTACTATTCTAGTAGTAAATTACTACTTAAATTATTTATTATTTCCTATCTCTTTTACTACTATTACTATATAATATTTTATTTTTTCTTTTCTATTTATTTTATTTATTATAGCTATACTTCTAGATCTTTTATTATATTATAATAAATTAAATAATAATAATTTAGCCATTATATTTCTAATAGTCTTTTTTATATCTATTATATATATTCTATTTACTACTCTATCTATTATTTTATCTACTACTCCATTTACTGCTCTATTTATATTTAATAATTAGTATCTCTTATTAATATCTCTCTCTTCTATTAAATAATAATTTCTAGATTTTAATACTATAATTATAGAGATTAATTAATTTACTAAGTCTATTAAATATACTATTATTAAAATCTATAGTAAAAAGACCAAATAAAATATTATTAAAAAGATAGTACTATATTATAATTAAGATAGTAAATATAGACTAGATATTTTAGATATAAATTAAAAATATAAGATTACTATTTAGATATCTAGATATTAATTTTAAGTTACTTTTTAATAACTATTAATTAATAATCTCTTTTTACTTATAAACTCTATTTCAAATATTCTATAAATCTTTATCTAAAAAAACCTAAATTATAATAACTATAATATATTAGAAGTATCTATATATATTACTTATTAAAAATATAAGATAAAAGAGTAAATAGAAAATATTAAAGTTTAGCTCTAATTATAAATTCTAATATAATAAATTCTTATATTAATTTATTAAGTTAACTTTAATTTATATATTATTTCTAATAATATTAATAATTTATAGTTCTAAATATATTAAAAAATTTTTAATACTTAAATACTAATCTAAATATTACTTATAGAACTACTAAATAATAGTTAAATATTCTAATATAAATTAGACTCTAAATAATATATTATAGTACTCTTTTTTATTTTATATAAAACTAAATTAGAAATACTATAATACTATTTATAAATATTCTTAATAGATTATATCTATAAAACTAATTAATATAATATATTACTATTTAATATTATTAAGTTTATTTATATTAGTATATTTTTCTATTTAGACTAAATACTTTTTACTAATAAGTAAGAGATAATATATAAGATTATACTTTAATATTTTATAGAAATTTATAAATATATATATAAAATAATTCTAGATATAATAATAATAATCTCTTATTCTACTATATTTACTATTTTATAAGAGCTAAAGACTATTTTAACTAATAAAGAGTCTAGATTAATTAATACTATTTAAAATATTTTTATAAATATAGATATAGTAATTTATATATAGTATATTAATATAAATTTTATAAAATATACTATCTCTATTCTCTATAAAATAATTACTAAAGTATATAACTTAGAAAATATTTAATAGAATAGTCTTAAACTATCTATAGATTTAAATAATACTTTAGTTAAAGTTTTTAATAAAAAATAGAATTAATTTATTTTTATACCCCAAACTAAGTTTAATACTATATAGTAGTATTTCTAAAGTATTTATAATATACTAATATTTTAGAATTTACTAAAATATATTACTAATAAATAGATTAAAGACTATTTAGGGTAGTTTTTTAAAATATATATTAATTAATATTTTTATTTTAGTAAAGCTATAATATTTTAAACTAAGATCTTTTACTAACTACTTAAGTAAAATCTTTATATTTTAATAAAAGACTTACTTATAGTATTTAAAAACTTTAAATAGATTATTATATAATAGTATATAAATATTAAGACTTAAATTATAAATAAGTTTATTAATTTTCTAGAAAGCTCTATCTAATCTATTAATATATTATTTAATATATCTCTTAAAAGACTATTTAATATACTAAGTAAATATATAAAATCTTTTTTCTATCTATAAAGAATAAGTCTCTAATTCTACTTATCTATCTATATTCTTTAAAGACTATATCTAAATATTTTTATATTTATATTATTTTATAGTAGATAGCTAATAATATACTATTATTAGATAATTATTATCTCTATTAGTATTTATATTAGCTAAAAGAAATACTAGATATTAACTCTTACTTACTAGTATAAGAGTCTAAAAAAATATATTACTATAAATAGCTGGCAGACTAGTAGAATAATATTATATTATAGTTAATATAGTAGTTAGTATTAGTAAACTAATAACTACTAAACTTATTTCTAGATTTATTCTTATAGTTTAAATACTCTATATAGTATAAATACTTATTATTTAAGGTTATATTAGATAAGATCTATAGCTAGAGCTAAGACTAGAAGAGAGACTAGAGTATATATAAGTAGGGTAATACTATAGTGACCCCTCTCTTCTATAGTAAATATCTCAATAAAAACGTTTGCTTAATAGATAAAAATTTATAAAAAATACTAAAAAATACTAAAAAATACTTAATATAATATTCTATAATATATATTTCTTCTAAATTTTCTGAAGGTCTTAATAAATATCTATAAAAGAAGAAAGGTAAAAAGAGTATAAATTTAAAATATTTATATATTATATTGCTAATTAAAAATCTAGGAAAAATATATAATAGAGTATTATATTAAGTATTTTTTAGTATTTTTTATAAATTTTTATCTATTATACTAAAGTTTTAATAAAGAGATCTATTTTATAACTAAGCAGAGAGGGGGTCATAGTAGCCAGGAGAGAGTCGCTATAGCATCGCCCTATAAGTAAAGTATATTAAAATAGTAGAAAGTCTAAAACTAATATTTAATAAAAGTAAAGATAAGATAAGAGATAGATAAAAGTTAGACTCTAATAATAGTAGTAATAGTAATAGTAGTAGTAGTAGTAGTAGTAGTAGTAGTAGTAGTAGTAGTAGTAGTAGTAGTAGTAGTAGTAGTAGTCTAGGTATAAGTATATTTATTAATACTAATAATAATAAATATGTAATATAAGTAGTTTAATTAATTAACTTTAGTCTTTTCTAATATCTTTTATTACTATTTAAATAGTAGTAAGAGGTTTTTAAAGATAATAATATAGTATAAGATAGTACTATCTCTATAGGGATAGAGTAGACCTATAGTTAGGTAACTAGAGAGAGATATAAATAGGTAAAGAGAGGGTATAAATAGATAAAAAGGGGGTGTGAATAGAGTAGAGGGAGGTATATAGAGTATTATTCTATAAAAAATATAAGTACTAAATAATAGTAAGTATAGAGATATATTTAGTAATAGTCTTATTAAGAGATTAAATAAAGATTTTAATAATAGTATTAATTATAATAGTATTCTATAAACTACATTAGACTAAAAAAATCTTAATCAATCTATTTTAATTAGTCTCTTTCTATTTATAGTACTTATAAACTAATATCTTAACTAGAACTAAGTTAAACTCTATAAAAATATATATATATATATATATATATATATATATATATATTATAGTAGCTAGTTAGTATAAAAAATATTTAGATTAGATTAATTATACTATATCTAATTACTATATATAGAGCTCTTTAAGATAGTAACTTTCTATTTTATAAATAAATTAAGACTATTATCTCTTATTATAGTAATTATATTATTTATATTATTATTATATAACTAAATCTATTTTATTTATAACTATAGTAGATAATAGAGATTAAAATCTCTAATAATAATTTACTCTCTAATATTATATATAGTAAGTATCTAGTAGAAAAGTAAGACTATAGTTTATATAGTTACTTAATTTTTAGCTAAATTATTAGTCTTTAAATATATATATATATTATAGATATAGATCTTAAAGTTATTATATAAATAGAGTATTAATATATTTAAATCTCTACTATAGTACTAGATAGACTATATTTTAGTATCTACTTTTTTATTAATATAAAAGACTATCTAAAAATATTAGGTATTAAAATTAGTTAGAAAAGTTAGTTTTAAAATAATATAAAATCTTTTACTAAGAGTACTTAAGAATATTATTAATAAGTTTTATATTTAGTAAATATATAGTTTCTAAATAGTAAGAACTTTATAATTCTATATCTATTTTTTACTAAATAAGTATATTATTATTTTATCTTTTAATTAATTTATATTTATCTATAATATTTAAATAGTATTTTTTATTTATAAGAGAATTTAGACTATAATTATTATAGTTTATAGTATTAAGAGATATAAAGTAGTACTTTCTAATTTAGTTTATTTTTAGATTTAGTATTATTATAATAGTTACTTAGACTAGGTAAGATAAAAGAGATAAAGGAGTTAAACAGAACTTAGTAATTACTAAAGATAGTATAAAGACTAATTCTTAAAGAAACTTTAAAGAATTGAAGATAATTTATAACTAAATACAAAGAGAATATTATATAGGACAGCTAGAGTAAATAATTTAAGCTAATTAAGTCTGTTTAGGAAATATATAAATATTTCTCTGTTATAATTATAATAGATACTGTTATAATAGTACTAAACTCTAATATTAGATAAGACTATAGAAATAATTAGAGATAAAGATAATAGAGAAGAGATAGATTTAGAAAATAGTAAAACTAAAATCTAGAGTCTAACTTAGTATAGTAAATCTATATAGATATTATTTATCTTAGTAGTAATTTAGAGATCTTTATTAATAGTATTTTTAGTATTACTATTAGTAATCTAAAAGTACTTACTAACTATATAGTTAGTACTATAGCTCTAAGTTATATATAAAGAAGAGTAGCTATAGATATTATAGTATATATAGATATATAAAACAGAGAAAGATCTCTTATAAGAGTTAGTAATATTAGCTAAGATGATAGAGAAGACTTTAGAGATAATTAAAATAGAGACTATAGATATCTTAAGAGTATATATACTATTAAAAAGACTATTTTAGATATTAGTATTATTAGTAAAGATACTAATAGAGCTATAAAAGAAGATACTATAGATTTACTATATAGAAATAGTATATAAGTAAGATCTATTTAACTAGTACTACTAAATATATAAGAGTATTATAATAGAGAAATATTTATATATTTCTTAAAAAAGACTTAATTAGTCTAGATATATTATCTTTATTATCTTATATAATATTCTCTTTATATTTAGTTATAAATCACTTCTAATTCTTTAAAGTTTTTTTAAGAATTAGTCTTTATTCTATTTTTAGTAATTATTAAGCTTTATTCTATTCTTTTATCTCTTTTTATTTTACTTATTATAATTCTAATTTTTCTCTAAGAGACTACTTAAAAAAGAAATAAAATAGTCTCTTTTAATAATATCTATTAGAATACTACTATCTTATAGAATAAAGAGCTCTCTATTATTATTTTAATTAAACTAAACTCTCTATAATAAGAGTAAATTATTAATAAGTCTACTATAATCTCTATATAAACTCTAGTTAAAAATAGCTAGATCTCTATTATATAAAAAATAAATCTATTTAAGAGTACTATTTTAGTATCTAACTCTATAACTAAATATATATAAAATCTCTAAAAAAAGATTAAATACTTTAAATAAAACTTTAAAAACTATAAAAAAAAATATTTTTAAATCTTATATAAAAAACTATAGTAATAGAGTTTAAAATTAAAATAGACTTTCTCTATATTAATAAATTTACTAAATTATTTAGTCTCTAGAACTATAATATATAGCTAACTAAATTTAATTATATTTTTTTTAAAAATAAATTTATAAAAATTTTTAAAGTAATTAAATATTTTAATATAAAGTAATAATTTAAATAGAATAAAAAAAAGAGCTTAAATTAGCTAATAATTAGTAAAGATTTAAATAAGAGTATTTTATTTAATAGATTATATATTTTTTATTCAATAAAAAAATTTCTCTATTTAAATTAGTAATAATTTAGAAAAACTTATATATAAAGTAGTAAAAAACTAATTATATTTTATTAATAATTTATTATAATTAAACAATATTTTTCTTTAATATTAAAATATAAATATATCTAATAATACTATTTAAAGATATATAAAATCTTTTGAAAAACTTTTAAAAAAAAATTAGAATAGTATAAGAGTAATAAAAATATAAATATAATAATTATATAATATAGAAATAAAAGCTTTCTAAAATATCTATAGAGTATTTAAAATATTAGAAACTAAACTTATATATATAAAAAAATAAAAATAATATATATTTTAAAAAAATAAATACTAATTATATCTAAATTATAGAAAATAAGATTTAAAATCTTAATTTTTTTTTAAAAAAAATAAGAAATTAAGATTTATAACTAATTAAAATAAAAAAAAAACTCTTATATAGTAAATATTTTAAATATAGTTTTAAAGACTATTAGAAATCTAAATATCTAAAATTAAAAAAATTAATAGTTATATAAAAAATAAAAATAAATTATATAGAAAAAATAAAAAAATTAGAATAAATTTTACTAACTTTAGTTTATAGTCTACTATAGAAATTTAAATATAACTATATACTCTTATTTATATTAATAAAAAAATATCTAAGCTTATATAGATTTTAATATATATACTAAATTTAATTATATTAGTATAACTTTTATTAAAAAATATAGTTTAAAATATATATTATACTATCTACTATTAATAAGAATTATAGAAAAAATAAATATTTTTATATATAGAGTCTAGAATATATTTATTATATTTATAAATATTTAAAGAACTATTAAAATATTTATTTATTTATATATTATAATTAATAAAGATTTAAGAGTTAAAAAATCTCTTTTTTTTTTATAAATAGATCTATTATTATTAATATATAAATAACTCTTACTCTCTAAAAAAAAGTATAGTAGTTTAAATATATTTTATTTAAATATAAATATTTAGTCTTTTATTAATTTATAAAAATATATTAAAATATTATTAAGATTTTTATAATTATTTAAACTTTAAAAAATATTTAGTTATTAGAGAATAAAAAAGGTAAATTAAAAATAAATTTATACTAACTTTTTTTTAAATTATAAAAATAGCCTAATATTTTTTAAACTATATAATTAAAAATTATATTATACTATAAATAAATAGATTATATTATTAATTTATAAAAAAAAAAAATTATTATTATATAGATTTATTTACTCTTTTTTATAAATAGAGTTAATAAAACTATAAAACTATATTAATAAAAATCTAAAAAATAGATAAATTAAACTATTAAAAAATTCTATAAAAATTATAATTTTATTTATTTCTAAAAAAATAGTAGATTATATTTATATATTAATTACTAAAGATTTAACTAGATTTTAATTAAAAATTATTATCTATTATTTTTTATTTTAGAGATTTTTAACTATTTTAAATATAAAGTAATATTATTTAGTCTAACTAATATATTTATAATATATTTAAGAGTTTTTTTAATATTATCTATATTCTATATTTTAATAATATTTGATAATCTTTTCTAAAATCTATAAAAAGTATATAATTTATATTTAATAAATATTTAAAGAATTAAAAAAAATTAAACTATTTATAAAATTATTAGAAAATATATTCTATTAAATTTAAGTTAAATTTTTTAGATTTCTAGTTAATATTAATAGAGTATTAATATATTTATAAAGAGTCTCTAATATATAGAAGTAGTCTAAATCTAAATTTTATAAAAATATTTAAGTTTTTATTAAGTTTTATAATTTTTATTCATAATTTATCTATAAAATTTTTTTTATTATATTTTTTTTATAATATCTTTTTTACTAAATTACTAAAAAGAAATTAAAATAAAAAAAGATTTAGTAAAATTATTTTCAATAATTATTAGTATACTATATTTTATATATTAATTAAAGTTTTTATAAAAGTATTTTTTTTATTATAATTTTTTAATCTAAAAAAACTTATCTATTTTAAAACTAATATTTTAAAATAGAGTATAATAAAAATTTTATTCTAAATAGATAAATAAAATATTTAATATTCTATTATATTTTAGTTATATAAGTTCTTTTTTATTAAAAAAAAATAAAATTAGAAATTAAAAAATATATATTATATTAAATTTTTATTTAACTATTATAATCTAAAACTATTTATAAACTAAATTTAATTAAATAGTAAATAAGTTTATTAATATTTCTATTTAACTTTTTATAATTTATTATTAATTTAGTAAAACTAATTTTATAAATAGATTGTTAAAAATATCTAAAAAAGAAAAATCTTTTTTAATTAAAGAACTATTAGATCTAGTTTATAATTATTTTTTTAATAATTTAATAATAATAATTTAGTTAATTATTTTATATTATAGTACTAAAATAAAATAAATAGAACTTTTTTTAGATATAGTAATAGCTCTTTTATTAGTCTATAAAATATTATTTATATCTAGTTATTTAGACTTATATCTATTATTAAAAATTTAAAAGTTAAAAACAAATTAGTTAAAAAATAATTTTATACTATTAGTTAATTTAAATAAGAAATTAGTAAATAATAAAAATAACTTAAATATAAATAATATTATTTATTTTTATTTAATATTTAATAATATTTTTATATATAAGAATAGAATTATATTTATAGAAGATTTTTATTATAGTATAATAGTTAATATTAATTAAATAAATAGTTTTAATTTATTAGTTTAAAAATATATAAATACTAATAAATAGTATAAAATAGTTTAATAAATTATTATATAATTTAATTAAAATAATAAAAAATCTATAAAAAAAAGATACTATAATTTATAAATATATTAAGACTATTTTAAATAAAATTTTTAGTAATAAATATTAGTTAGTTAATAAAAAAAGTCTTTTTTAATTTAAAGAATATTTTTATATTCTAGTTTTAAATACTATTTATATAAAACTTATTAAAATATTATATAATAATAAATTTATAAAATATTTTAGATAAAACTATATTAAAATACTATTTAAAAAAAATAAAAGACTATATTAATTCTTATATAGTTTATAAAAAAATTAAGATACTATATTATTATTTCTATAAAAAACTATAATTTTTACTAATTTTAAATTGACTCTTTATTAGAATATTAATAAACTTTATTATAGAATTTTTTTCTATAATATATAAAAATAAAATAATAGATATAATTCTAGTTATTATTAATTAATTTATAGTTTATAAATCTAATTTCTAAATAAAATCTCTTAATAATAAACTCTATAAAAAAGTATTTATAGTAAAAAAATATCTAAACTTTCTCTAAAATATCTATAAAAAGACTTTAAAATATCTTAAATATATATAAAAGACTTAATAATAAAATTATAATAAAAGATATTATTTAAAAAAATTTAAAGAAGGAAAGCTAATTAGACTTTCTATAAAGAATCTATAACTTTAAACTATATTAAAATTATTTTTAAGATTTATTAGTTTTTTTTAAATATTTAATTAAATTAGATTTATAGTCTATTATATTATATTATTAAATTAATATATAAAGATTTATAATATTTTTTTTATATTATTATTAGAGAACTAAAATATTATTAAATTTAATAATAAAATAAAATAAAGAATTAAAAAAGTTAGATCTAAATAAATAATTAATAATAAACTATACTATTTTATTAAATAAAAAACCTAATTTTATAAATATAATATATAGAAATCTATTAAAAATCTTAAAAATATAAAGTTAGTTATTAATAAATTTTATAAGATAAAAAAGAACTCTATATATATTATCTAAAAATAGCTAATTTTAAAAAAAAAATCTATAATACTTTAAAAATACTATTTTCTACTTATAAAAAAGAATTTATAATTTTTAACTAAAATAACTATAAATTATTTAAAGATCTATTGACTCTTTTATTTTTTCTAAAACTACTATAATAAATATTAAAAAAATACTATTTTAAATAGTAACTACTAAAATATTATAAAAAAATATATAAACTATAATATCTTTATTCTATTCTTAGTAATTATTAAGTTTTATTCTATCTTTTTATTTCTTTTTATCTTATCTAGTCTATCTAAATATTATAAGAGTCTCTCTATATATAGATTATTTATAGTTAAATATAAAGTATTTTAGATTTTTATTTTATAATTAGTATATACTATATATTTTATAATCTTATAATTATATATATATAAATAATTATTAGTATTATAGTTACTAGTATAATAGATATACTAGATAGATCTTTTATAGATATAAATAATATAGTTATAGAGTTAGTACTAGAAATATTATTATAAGTAATAACTACTATTAAAGTATTAGTAATTATAAAAATAATTATAAATAGCTAAATCTAAACTAATTATCTTATAAATAACTATAGTATTATTAAATTTAACTACTAGTTTTAAGATTTCTAGTTATACTCTAACTATCTTATATTATAAGATAAGCTTTTTAGTTCTTATAATAGAGTTTAGATAGAAGATATACTTTATATTATTTATTTAGAGCTTATATAAATTATTAGTTAGAGTTTAATAAATTAAATAATATTATAGATATTCTATATATAATAATAGTATAAATAGACTCTTAGAGTTTTATATATAATTTAAAGATCTAATACTATATTAACTAACTAGAGACTATATTTTTATAAGTTATAGTAATAAATAGCTCTATATTCTCTAATTTAATAGTATAAAGCTAAATATTATTACTAATTATTATATTTTTAGTTAAAATAGAAATAGTACTATTTATCTATTTTATAATCTTTTATTTACTATCTAAATAATAGAAAGAGTTTACTATAGTAAGATCTATAATATAAATTAATATCTAGAGATTCTTTTATAGTACTAGTAATATAATACTACTACTAGAGAGTATACTATTTAATAAGGTTAAAGTATTTTAGATTTGGATCTAGTCTATCTATTCTAATACTAATAAGTATTAGCTACTATATATAATTATATCTTAGTAACTAAAGCTATAAATAACTAAAAATATATAGACTATAGAGATAGTAGTAGAGAAAAAAAAAAGAGTTATTACTTAAATTATAATTTATATCTTATAAATAGTATTTATATATTATAGTAGGGATTTATAGTTTAATACTAGAATCCTCTATTATATAATTAAGGCCTTAATAATAAGGCTGTTCTGTTATATTATATTATATTATACTATAGTTCTGTATATAAGGATAAGTAGTGTACTTTCTGTTAGTTCTAGGAAACTATCTAAAAAATCTAATTTAATTACGAATTTGTAATTACTATTTTTTTCTAAATATATTTTCTTAAGGTTTATACTAAGGTAGTAGTATAGTATTTACTATATATAAGGTTCTGTTATTTATTCTATCTTATTCTATTTATCTTATCCTATTTCTCTTAATATTATAGGTATCTATCTCTATTCTATATACTTTATATATAGTAGTTTTATCTCTTTATAATTAATCTATCTACTTAATAGACTACTATTAAGTATTTCTATCTTTTATATAGTATCTCTAGAAAGACTCGATTAATAAGAGTAACTAAAAGTAAAAATAATTCTATTATAAAAAAGGATAGATATTATATTTAACTTTAAGAGGATTTAATAGAAAAATAATAATTTAGATATATTATAAAGAGTTTCTAAAATACTACTATTAACTAAATATAAGAGATTTCTAAGATTAGTACTTACTAATTAGTATAGTAGAGATACTATAGTACTAGAAAAGATATTATAAATAATAAAAGATTAACTATATAAGATAGTAGTTAAAATATATCTAGGTATTAGCTATATCTAGTATACTACTCTAAATTAGGTCTTTTTATTAATTATATTATATTATTTATTTAAAAAGAAAGTAGATATATTAGAATTACTATTAGTATAGTAATTATTAGAGTCTTTATTATTATTATTACTATTAGATATAAAAGCTTCTGTTCCTAGTTCTGTTTTTCTATTATTATTATCTGTTTTTATTTTAAATTCTGTTTCTATAACTACTTCTATATTAGGATTATCTTATTAGGCTAATTTATTCTCTAATATTATATCTATTTATTCTGTTTATTTTTATTCTTCTATCTCTAGGTTTTCTATAAGAAAACGATCTCTAGAAACTATAGCTATTAATAATAGTAGTAATAATAGTAAACTTTCTAGTAGAATAGCTATACCTATTACTACTATAGAATAATTTACTTAGTTTTAAGAACTACTTTCTAAAGCTTCTAGATTAACTATTAGTAAACTATTTTGTTTTATAAGCTCTAAAGATACTATAAGAGCTTCTAATCTCTCTCTTTTTTACTCTCTACTAACTAAGTCTATACTAGATTCTATACTATCTATTTCTTATTATATTATTCTGCTCTCTTAACTAATATATCTAATAATATATAGTATAATACTAGCTCTAGGATCTTAAAGAGCTCTAACTTTTAATAAGACTAATATATCTAATTTTCTAAGAAAGCTTAAGGATATATACTATTAAAATAGTATTATCTAATATAAGATAATTATAGATCTTTTTCTCTAATACTACTAAAGACTACTATATATCTAGATAGAAAGTTAATCTATATAGAAGATAAGAGATTAGGTATTATTTTATAAGGAATTCTTAGATTACTATTATAATTAGGATAATAAATAACTAAGATATAATAAGAGATATCTTAATAAGCTTACTAGTATAAATTAGTCTACTAATAATAAAATCTAGTACTATTTAAGTAAGTTCTATAAGGTTTCTACTAAAGTATTCTTATTTAGTTATCTAAATAATAGTAAAAGAGCAGACCTATTAATTAAAGATCTATTTAAGAAATAGTAAGTAAAGAT
Source organism: Penicillium sumatraense (assembly GCA_020086695.1). Classification (NCBI taxonomy): domain Eukaryota; kingdom Fungi; phylum Ascomycota; class Eurotiomycetes; order Eurotiales; family Aspergillaceae; genus Penicillium; species Penicillium sumatraense. The sequence goes on along the minus strand of JAGIKU010001434.1, from coordinate 1,724 downwards.
ATTAAAGTAATATATCTTAAAAGCTTACTCTTATAATAATAAAATATCCTATAATAAAGTATATTAGTAAGTTTAGATAAACTTATATATTAAAGTAGATATTTATTAAAAGATTAAATAGAAAGAAGCTATACTAGCTTCTTCTACTAAAAAATAGCTATTATCTATATCTATACTCTTATATCTTTCTATTTTAACTACTCCTATTATAGTATCTAATAATTAATAAAAAGAGTAAATCTTAAAAGTAATTAATAATATAGTCTAGAGATTAAAAGCTCTTATACTAAAGCTAGAGATAAAAACAGATTATAGAAATAACTATCTATATAAGTATATTATTTAATAATATAGTTATTAATAGATAATTTTATCTTCTTATATATTATATCTATATTAAAGAGCTTACTAATCTTTTTAGTAAATACTCTATTTATAACCTATTAAAAGAACTTAGTTATATTTTTCTCTATAGGATCTCTATTATCCTATTTTACTAGAGCTTATTAGTAAATACTCTTAATAGTCCTTATATTCTTCTCTTTCTATTTTTATAGCTTAATAGCTTTCTTCTATCTTTACTAGAATTCTTTCTAGATCTAGTAATATCTTTTCTATAGTTTAGTTAAACTTATATAGTTAAATAATCTATATATACTATCTCTAATCTTATTATAGATATTATCTAGTTTTCTATAATAGAAGAGAGTAAGATTATATCTATTTTATAATTAGGATCTTTTAAGAGTATTAATTATACTATTAATTAATTAGAACCTCTGTCTATTAATAATTAGACTTATTAGGACTACTTCTTCTATTCTAGTTCTTATAACTATACTTACCTTAAAATTAGATATATTTATAGGTCTTTATATAATTTTATAATAAAGAAGTAGGTTTTAAGATATATTAGAAGAGAAATTATAAGTAAGATTCTTTAAAATAGAAAAAGAAAGAAGAGAATAAAGAATTTCTTAAAGACTATCTATTTAAAGGACTAGGTTCTTACTCTCTCTCTTAATTTAACTATCTCTTAGTTAAATTTAGTAGTACTAAGTATTTATCTAGTTATAATAAGTCCTTTATTATCTTTAAAAAGTCGAACTATTAGATAGGTATTATATTTATAATAAAAATTAATAGAAATTAATAAAAATATTAATAAAAATAATCTAGAGATATAGATAGTTAAAGAAGTTAAAATAGAAAGAGAAGAAAGAAGAGAAGAGAGAGCAGTTATATCTTACTAAGTATAACTTTCTTTAAGAATAAGTAGCTCTTCTAGATTATATCTTTCTAATTAGATAGATATAAATATATAGAGTTAGGCTATAAGACTATAAGACTATAAAGTATTAGTTTTCTACTAGAAAATAATCTTATTTTTATAATAGTAGTCTTTCTTACTTTTATAGTAGTTAATCTCTTTTAATATTAGTTCTACTATTTCTTTAATCTTACTAGTCTCTAGGCTATCTAATAGAATTTTACTAGAGTATATTTACTACTTCTTTATCTCTAACTAGATTATTCTAAGAATAGAACTTCTTTAGTCTATTACTATTAAACAATTTAGATTAATATATAAGATCTTATAAAATTTTACTATTAAACTTACTTAGTAAATAGGATCTACTCTTAATATTATAAATCTAATAAGGCTCTAGCTATTAAAATTATAATTTTGTTCTTAAACTATAATCTATACTATAAATAGTATT